>CAMZMU010000032.1:0-140012 GCA_947311845.1 Poa pratensis | reverse complement strand
GTATAAGAGCGTGTGAGGGGGAACGTGTGCATTAGTTGGAGTATCGGGGGTGGCTAGTGCGGTGAACGTGAGAGAAAGTTCCCGCGATCCACTTGGGTGTTTACCTTACTTTGTTAACTCACTAGGGATAAAGAAAAATACCTTGCTACCGGAATGTGGGTGTGACCATTGCCACTACTCCATGACTAGATCTAGCATGTTCTTATTTTAACTTCATGTCATGAAACTTAATGCTATGCTCTGATTTATCTTAATTATTAAGGTGTTATGATTTAGTTCGCATCTTGGTGGAGTATAACAGAGATTATATAACAAAAGATCTCTATGTTAGGACTGATGCCCATATAATTAGTAACTTATCATGAAACCTTTGTTGCAATCTCATATGTCAATTCTAGTGTTCCATTGTCTACCACTTTATTAAAGAGAGAGTGCATTTGTGAAACCATGAACCCCGGTCCATTTTTAATCATAAAGAAACACATTTCCAACAATTTTTATCCACTTTACATTTTCTGCCATTTAAAAATCCGAAAATACAAAAATAATTTTACATCTTGCATTTACAATACAAAACCCAAAAATATCATCCATCATTATTTCCACCATCCTTGCATATTTATTTATCATCATTGCATATTTATTTACTGTTTTGCATTCATTTTTTTTGATATCATTCTCACACCTTGTGCTTGACAACCAGTTGGTCAGGTTAAGGCACAAACAATTTACTTTGTTTTGTAGGTTTTGAAGAGAAGGATAAGAAGATAAATCTTTCACTACTGATTCCCCGAGAGTTCGATATATTAAACCCTCGAGTCACCCCTCGTGGGGAAAAACCGTCTTTCCTATACTATACACTCTGCATTTGGAGTCTCAACCTAACCCATATTGTTTTGACGCAGGTAAACTACGTCAAGGGCCATCAAGACAGTTTTCTGGCGCCGTTTGCCAGGGAATCATTGCTGTAAATATTTATCCAAGGGTATCTCACAACAAAGTCAACTTCATCACCAACTTGTGCAAACACCTAAGCTTGGGGAGGTTGCACCTACGTGAGTGCAATGTTAAATTTGTACAATGTGCAATGTAATTGTTATCTGTGTAATTTGTACAATGTGCAATGTTTTTTTGTTCTACTCCCTCCTACCTCCTATGGGTTTGTGCGTGCTAATTTCTTAAATTTATACACTGTCCAAGACGCGGAGTGGAGATGTACCTGGAAGAATTTGAATTTGTGCCACCAGCACGCGTGCACGGGATCGTACCGCGGGGCTTCGTACAATGAGATTCGCCCGTGCGGGGGCGTACACGCTGCCGGGCGGAGTGGCGGACGTACGCGCGTACGCTGGGGTGTCGCCCGCCGAACGCGAAGCGCGCGCGGTGCCTCACACGCGCATGTGGCTCACGTTCACATGACAGTGTTCAAATTCGTTTCGTCCACCTTTTACAGCGCACCACGTGTCAGACTAATGTGCTTCGGACGTGCAAAAATTTCCCTTCGCGAAGGGTTCCCTCTAACTAGTGATACATCATGTGTAGCTGAACTAATGGGCCTAACCAAGTAGGACATGTCCTATAACCGGCCTGGCGAATCCACAAAAAGGCAACACGGCTTTCTTCCCTCTCGTGGTAGATAAGGCCCCAGCGAAAAGTGCTCCTCGCGAATGCGCGATCCCCATCTCTCACTCTACAGTATCAGACCTGCTTTTATTTTTTAGACTAAAGGGACCTTGTCCCCAACTTCATTAAGGAAGCATCGGACATTACAGCGCTTCGTTTACAACGTTCAGAGAGATTGCAAAACTTATCAGCTAGCCCAGGCGCAGCTGACAAACTAATAAGAAAAACAACCTTATTTAGGCATCGAAACAAGTTCAGATGCGGCTCAAGACAAAGGAAACAACAGGAGATATAATTGAAACTACATCTAGACAGACTCCCCAGGCACAGCACCAACGCCCAGGTGCAATCGTTGCAGATGAAGCTCAACCACTGTCTAGCCTTCGACATAGCGGCGCCCACCCGTTTGTCCTGTTGAAGATCTCTCGCATCACCGTCTTCATTTCGTCAGTTCCACGACGAAGAGCTCTTCCCACCTTTGGTTTCTGCAAATCGGCCCAATCATCAACCAATTGACATATATGAAAAATAATTCCACAAGGATCATTTGGCATAATATGATCAAAGCATGCACGGTTTCTAGTTTTCCACAGTACCCAGAAAGTAGCGGCTAAAAATACTTTAACAGCCACCTTCTCAAAGCCCTCAAACTTATTAACCCAATCACCCAACTCATCAATTGAAGTGGGCGGTGAATCAGTGTATGAAGCACACTGAATAACCCCCCAAATAAATCTTGCAAAAGGACAAGTCAGAAAAGATGGTCTATGTTTTCATCAGAAGCACATAACATACATTGCCTACTTCCTTCCTGTCGGGGGAATAGTTGACCCGCGACTTATTTGAATTTAGCAACAGCGACTTAAGGCCGCGTATCATTATTGGGCCACAAGAAAGATGGGCCAATCTCGCATCACGACTCGATGAAGGAAAGCTCCAGAAGGTCGGTGCAAACTTGCCTTGGAAGACAAGAATACAATCAGGCTTCGTGTAGAACTCTTGTAACTTGACGAGCCTCTGTGTATATAAAGAGGACTCTCAGGACTTAGAACAGGTCAAGCTATCAAGCCCTAAACCCCTAGCATATACGGCGAGTTCCACATTGGATCGCCTCCATTGTAACACCTCGATTATCATATCAATACCAATCTAGGGTAGGCAGGAAGTAGGTCTTTTACCTCACATTGAGGGGCCGAACCTGGGTAAATCTGTGTTGATCTTTGTTCCTACGATACCAAGCTCGGAGATACTTGACTCGCGTAATCCCACACCTACGAAGTCATCTATGACACCTGACGTGACAATCCCACGACAGTTGGCGCCCACCGTGGGTCCTGCGGTCAAAGGCGTCACGTTCCGCGCAGGATCCATGAAGGGAGCTGAAGATCTCGTTGTTGGTCGTATCATCACGGTCAATGGCACACCTCTCATTGACGATTCAAGCTGGGGGCCGGAAGCAGATTATTTGGAAACCGGCCACGTCATCCCGTTTGGATCTATCAACGTTTTCGTTGGTTTCATGGGCGGCGACTCGCTCCAAGAAGGCGACTCAGTAGAAGAAGTCGCGGATGATGGAGATGAATCCGTGGAGAGCATGGACTCGCAGGAGTTCGGGTCCATCATGTCCGCCTTTGAAGAAAACCTCTGGGGTTACCCACAGGAGGTTACCTTATCACCAGATCGGGAGGCGGCACAAGTCGCAGTCTACACGACTGCAGGAGTGGGCGCATCAGGAACCGCTGGAGAAGCCGAAGTATCGGCACCCCCAAGCAACCCGCTACTTGTCCCTGTGTCAGAAAGAAACGCTGCCGTCCGCGCAACAGAAATTGAGGCCGCCAGGGCCGAGCTCCTGTATGAGGATCAAAGGATGCAAGAGGAGCGCCGTAGGCTCGATCAGATACGTCAAGGAATCCAACAGGAGCGGCAAAGCATAGCCGCGCTAGCCGCGACTCAAAGACAGGTTAACTCGCAGGCACAATTACGCGCGACTCAACCGACGGTGGAACTTCCACCTACTCCCGCTGCAGAAGGAGGAGTCCGAACAACTGTGGAAGGATTGGGACAAACAAATCAAGAAGCCCAGCAACAACCAAGGAGGTTTCACACCCCGCAGGGCCACTACCAAAACCCTGTCGATAACATGTATGCTGCGGCTAATATCTTGACTCAGATGGTTCCAACAGGCGATGACCCGGTCAATGCTGAAGCACGGCGCGCGATACAGATGTTAAGCACCGCCGTTTTGCAACAGGCTAACCGGACAGAAGCTGCAAGACAATTACCCCTTGTGCCGGCTAACCACAGGACCGCTGCAGAAGGAAGTGTCCAAAGCAAGCCACCAGAGAATATATCAGGAGTCGCACAGACGCAACAGGAGCAAGTCGCGGAAGCACATGCGGATATGCCAGCAGTGCAGACGAGACCCACGGAAGTTAACAACCCCATGGGCACCTCCACAGCCATGTCCTCATGGCTCAAAGGCCCAGCATGTTTTACTGAAAAGATCAGATCGGAACCTTTCCCTGAAGATTTCAAAGGGCCACGCAAGGTGGCAAACTACAACGCCAGCATGGATCCCACCACCTGGTTGAACAATTACGAGATGGGAATGAGCATCTTAAATGCTTCAGAAGAGATATGTGCAAGGTACCTCAATATGATGCTAGAAGGTGCAGCCCACATATGGCTGCAAAATTTGCCTCCCAACTCCATAAATACTTGGGAAGAACTGAAGGATGCTTTCGTTAAGAATTTTCAAGGAACTTGCAAGCGACTCTGCAATATAGAAGATCTCGAGCGTTGTGTTCAGAAGTAAGGCGAGTCAAGTCGCCATTGGATGAAAAGGGTGGCAGAAATAATACACTCTTCAGATAACATACCTCCAAGCTCAGCCGTCCTGGTAATGGAGAAAAACTGTAAGTTCGAGCCGCTGATTCATAAGTTAGGTCGCATGAAGGATAAAGTCAAGAGTCACAGCGAGGTAATGGCTGCGGCTAACAAGTATGCCGCCTCGGACAAGACCAGAGACACGTCAGATGGGGAAGAAGAGGAGGCTGCTGCCAAAGGAAAGAAAAACATTAGTAAGCCGCAGCAGCAGCAGCAAACAAGCCACAACAGCGTGAATCAAAATAAGCACAAAAGTGAAGATGGTCGCTCAGGGCTCGTCGCCAATACGCGTGGAGGATTCAGAGGTCAACGGGGAAGAGGTCGAGGATACGGCTCCCATCCGATCAACATGCAAGAAGTTTTTAATCGGCCATGCGACCTTCACGCAACAGGTGATGGGCGTCCCGCAGACCACACCAAGGCACAGTGCAACTACTATAAGCAGTGGAGAGAAGGAAAGCTCCAGAAGGTCGGTGCAAACTTGCCTTGGAAGACAAGAATACAATCAGGCTTCGTGTAGAACTCTTGTAACTTGACGAGCCTTTGTGTATATAAAGAGGACTCGCAGGACTTAGAACAGGTCAAGCTATCAAGCCCTAAAACCCTAGCATATACGGCGAGTTCCACATTGGATCGCCTCCATTGTAACACCTCGATTATCATATCAATACCAATCTAGGGTAGGCAGGAAGTAGGTCTTTTACCTCACATTGAGGGGGCCGAACCTGGGTAAATCTGTGTTGATATTTGTTCCTACGATCCCAAGCTCGGAGATACTTGACTCGCGTAATCCCACACCTACGAAGTCATCTATGACACCTGACGTGACAATCCCACGACACTTCCCACCCCCTTTTTCTCAAGTTATCTTTTGTCAAAGTCCTTTTCCACATAACTAACCACAAGAAAATTTTAACTTTCATCGGAATTTTCATTTTCCAAAGGTGTTTGAAATTTTTCCGAGGTCGTTTGGTCTGCAAAGCATTATATAAAGATTTAACAGTGAAACCTTTATTGCCTAGTTTCCAAAAGACCTTGTCCTTGCCATCTTTCAACTCCACCTTCAAAATCACGTCAAGCAACTTGCTCCAGGCAATAGCAAGATCCCCCCAAAGGCATCTCCGAAACACCAGACACGCTCCCCTAGATTTAACGACCCTGTCAATCTTAATATTTTTATTAAGCGACAAATCATATAATCTAGGGAAGGTATACATAAGAGCCTGCCCGTTATACCATTCATCCTCCCAGAATCGCGTCGATTCCCCTGAGTTAATATTTCTTCCACATAAACTATAAAAGAAGTGCTTGATTTTCATAAGACCAGACCAAAACTGAGACTGCCCTTTTTTCTCTTCAAGCTGTGCCAAAGTACCCTTTTTAAGCTATTTTTTTCCTTAATAGACCTTGCCACTCGCCATCCTCATTTTCTATTTTCCATAGCCATTTGCTCAATAAGCTAATGTTCATTAGCTCAAGATTTAGCACCCCTAATCCTCCTAAATCCTTCGGAGAACAAACCATATCCCAATTCATCAAATGATATTTTCTAACCCCTTCCTCTTCCTGCCACAAAAGCCTACTCCTATAACCGTCAAACTTTTTCCTCAGCCCCACTGGGATGACGTAAAAAGAGAGCATGTAAAACGGCACCATAGTTAGGCAAGAGTTCACAATAGTGGTTCTAGAACAAATATCAAGAAATTTTCCTTGCCAGCACCCAAGTCTTTTCTCCATTTTACCTTCAGCTGGTCCCCAGTGTTTATTCAACAGACGCTTCTTATCAATTGGTAAACCAAGATATCTCAGAGGAAGAGTACCCGATCTACAAGTAAAGATCTCCTCGTAAATGTGAATATTTTCCATCAGGATAGCCTGCTCGAGCGGTACCAGACGGCAATGGAGGAGTATTGATCGGTGCATGGAGTTAATTAGAGCTCGAACCACCGAGCCGATTATTGATCAAGATTTCTGTAAATATCAATCCACATGTGCGTGTTAGATATTGAATCCACATGTCGCGGTTAAAAACAAAAGATGAAAAAAAAAAGTTTAGACGCGGTATAATATGTGTGAAGTACACGGCGAAACCGTACTTACACTGGGTTGGTAGTCTTTTAAACCACCAGCAAACAAATGTTGTGCGGACTCTAGTACTCCAGATCAAAATCAAAATGGGAGTATGTATCCTTGATCTATGAGATATTGTTGTTTAAATGTTCATTGCAGTGTGTACGAATCACTGTAGAAGCCAGCCTTTACCTCCACCGAAAGGGACCGAGCCTGGTACATCCTGTGTACCAGTCTCGACCCGGATGACCTCGAGTCGCCATAGCTCCACGCATTTGACCAGTCTCCACATATTTTGGAAAAGCTAAATATTTAATTTTTTTATTTTATTTGCATTTTTTTGAATTTTTTAACATATCTCAGATGATGACTTCCCTCTAGGTCACCCATCCTCAAATTGCTCCAACCCTAGCACGCTTAACTTCTAAGTTCTATCCAGTCCAGCTACCCCTATGCTACTCAAGTCTTATTGATATATATATCATATGAACCCTCTTAAATCTTGTATGTGTATATGTGTGGTATATGTTATATATGTGTGTTTTTAAATTTCAAAATTTTCAAAAACTTCTAAAGTTTCAAAAAGAGATTTAAAAGTTTCAAAAAATTCAAAAAACTTAAAAAAAATCCAAAAAAATCCAAAAATTTCAAAAAAGTCAAAACACTTCAAAAAAATCAAAAAAGCCAAATAATTCAACAATCTTCTTTGTTATACATTTTTGTGTCTTTTTTTTTGAATTTTTTGAATTTTTTTGAATTTTTGATTTTTTTTATTTTGTAGAAAAAATCGTCTGTTTGAAATAACTTTTTTTCTTTTGGAATTTGAGAAATCTGTGAATTGCTGACCGGGTAAACCCGGGTGAAATCGAACTCCAAATTTTCTCTAGTTTTTTTTGATATATTAAACGCATTTTTTCGACGTCGTATGCAAAAGTTATGGCCGTTTTAATTTTTTTCTGTTTTTTGCAAAAAAAAGGGTCAAAATTCATATTTCAAAATTTCTGTACCAACTAGACACTAAAACCTAACTACAACTCAAAGGATTTAATTTTTTGAACATTTTATCATTTCCTTTTCTTGTTTGCAAAACTGAAAAGGCGATCCACGGGGGGGGGGGGGGGGGGGGGGGGGGGAGGGCTCTGCCCAGGTTACCAGTGGCGCACAGACATGCTGGTGCATTACCTGTGGCGCACAGGGCCGTGCGCCACTGGTAACTACATTACCTGTGGCGCACAAGCAAGTGTGTGCGCCACAGGTAAATATGGCCAGATCAATATCTGACCATATTTACCTGTGGCGCACAGACTTGCTTGTGCGCCACAGGTAACGTGTAGTTACCTGTGGCGCACGGTCTTGTGCGCCACAGGTAACTTCTCCCTGTTTGCACAAATCTGTGGAAACTTACCTGTGGCGTACCACCATTCTTGTGCGCCACAGGTAATAATTTACCAGTGGCACACAAAAATCTTGTGCGACACAGGTAACTTTTCCACGGATTTGTCAAAACAGGAGAGAGAATACCAGTGGCACACAAAATCCTTGTGCGCCACAGATAAGTTTTCACGTATAAGGTTTTCCCTACTAGTGAACCTCTAGTCCCGGGTCAGTTACGACCCGGTGATGGCCCTTGACGTAGTTATCTGCGTCAAAAGAATATGGGTTAGGTTGAGACTCCAAGCGTAGAGTGTATAGTATAGTAAAGACGGTGTTCCCCACGAGGGATGACTCGAGGGTTTAATATCGAACTCTCGGGGAATCAGTAGTGAAAGATTTGTCTTCTTATCCTTCTCTTGGAAACCTACAAACAAAGTAAATTGTTTTGTGCCCTCAACCTCACCAAGTGGTTGTCAAGCACAAGGTGTGAGAATGATATGAAAATAAAATGAATGTAAAACAGTAAATAAATATGCAATGATGATAAATAAATATGCAAGGATGATATTTTTGGGTTTTGTATTGTGAATGCAAGATATAAACGTATTTTTGTATTTTCGGATTTTTAAATGGCAGAAAATGTAAAGTGGATAAAAGTTATTGGAAAGGTGTTTCTTATGATTAAAAATGGACCGGGGTTCATGGTTTCACAAATGCACTCTCTCTTTAATAAAGTGGTAGACAATGGAACACTAGAATTGATATATGAGATTGCAACAAAAAGGTTTCATGACAAGTTACTAATTATATGGGCATCACGTCCTAACATAGAGATCTTTTGTTTATTAATCTCTCTTATACTCCACCAAGATGCGAACTAAATCATAACACCTTAGTAATTAAGATAAATCAGAGCATAGCATTAAGTTTCATGACATGAAGTTAAAATAAGAACATGCTAGATCTAGTCATGGAGTAGTGGCAATGGTCACACCCACATCTCCGGTAGCAAGGTATTTTTCTTTATCCCTAGTGAGGCAACAAAGTAAGGTAAAAACCCAAGTGGATCGCGGAACTTCTGTCAATTTCACCGCACTAGCCACCCCCCGTTACTCCATCTAATGCACACGTTCCCCCTCACACGCTCTCATACACATGCTTGATCAAAACAAGTAAACAAGAACGGGGTACATAATATGCATCTACTTTCATAACTGAAACAAAACTATTGCAATTTCAAACATATATTAACTCATAAAAAGATCCACCACAAAGGTATTACATAGATGACCGTAATCATGTTCAACAGCTCATATGGTACTAATTAGTTAAGCTCAAGAGAGGAGAGATACATAAGTTACTTCCACAAACCCATAGTCCAGGGGTTGACTACTCCCTCTTCATCATGGAGACGGTGGAGAAGTCGTTGGAGGAGATGGAGACCACCCCGGCAGCGCCCCACCAGAGTTTTCCCCCTCCAATATGCAACTCCAGGTCTCTGTTTCGTGGTTTCTGTGTTTCTGCGGCGCTCCTTTCCGAAGGGCGTCGAGGACTATTTTTATAGTCGGTTTTAGGTCAAGACGAAGCTTCTGGAGAAAAGATCGACGACAACGGAGCCTCGAGGCCCCAGATGGTGGGTCCCACGCGGCCAAGGAATCTGGCCGCGTGGGCCACCCTCTTCTGGCCCTCGGGCCTCCGTTTATTCGCTTCCTTCGCTCCTACGCTTTGTTCCTTCCAAAAACTGATGCTCGCAAATTTTCAGGTCATTTGGACGTCGTTTGGGTCCCTGAAACATCAAAATATAGAAATTAGGGTTTTCTGCCAGTGCAGGGTTAATTCCAGAAAAATAGGGAAACAATGAAATATTACCAAAATCAATATAAATCAATGATATAACCCTTATATGATGCAAATATGATTGAAATATAAGTAATATAATGCAAAGTTCATGTATGCATTTTACATGCATCACCCGGGGCAAAAGAGTCCCCCACGTGGCCGCTGCAGGAGCGCGTGGTCGAGAACCTCTAGTCCCGGCTCGTAATACGAGCCGGGACTAAATAGTTTCTCAACTTTTTGTCATTTTGGGGTTTAGGGTTTATGTTTCCTTTTTTTTCATTTTGGGTTTAGGGTTTATGTTTCCCATTTTGGGGTTTGGGGTTTAGGTTTTCCTTTAGTCTCAATTATTTTTAACTCTAATCATTCTTAATTTCTCACTTCTAGTGACACTTCCCAGTCGGTCACCCATCCTCAGACTGCTCCACCTCCAGCACGCTTAACTTTTTAGTTCCTTTCCTGTGAGCTTCCAAGAAACAACTCATGTTTTGCTGACAGTAGTATGCTATCAATCATATTAACCCTTGGACCATGATGTCACACGTCTTTATTTTGTGAATCCAAACAATTATTTAAGTAAACAAAAATAAATAAGTAATACTAATTTTGCATTCAAATAATGTTGAATTTAAATAATAATTAACTTTTTGCATTTTTGCATTTTTGCATTTAATATTGAATAATTCATATCTATAAATTCGTAAATCAAATTTGACAAATAATATGTCTAAATCGATTAGAAAAAAGAGAGAAGTTCAAATATGACTTCCACATCATCATGTTAGCCATAAAAACACGATAAACAAGCAATTATGCCAATAACACCTCAGAAACAAGTGAAAACATGATAAGTATACTAGTGAGTTTACTTACACCTAAAATAACACAAGCTTGCCATGAAAACCCGAAAATAAGAGCATCTCCAGCAGACGCCGGAAACCGAGCGCGCGCGCCATATAACCGAATTTTCCCGCGCGCGGGGCCATTTTGCGCGCTCCAGCAGATGCGGGAAAAAAGCGCGCGCTCGGAAAACGGAAGCGCGCGCTGGCCAACGCGGTACGTTTCGCGTTAAATAGCCCGCCCCGCGGCCAGCGCGCTCACTCCACGCGTCCCCAACCGTTTTTCCCCTCCCCCTCCCACCGCTCGCGCCACCGATCTGAATCCCGCCGCCGCCCGTGCCACCGCTCGCCATCCGCCGTCGCCAGCATGCCTCCGCACCGCACGAGCCAGTCCGGGTACCGCGGCGTCCGCCCGCGCGCCAACGGGACGTTCTACGCGGAGATCCAGTCCGGCGATAGCCGCGTCCCACTCGGGACGTACGCGACCGCGGCGGAGGCCGCCCGCGCCTACGACGCGGCGGCGTGGAGGCTCAACCGCTCGCGCCGGAGCATGAACTTCTAGGACTGCCGCAACGCGCAGGAGGCGGCGAACAGGGCGCCGCCACCGCGCCTCTCCACCGCCGACGACAGCCGCGAACACCGCCTCCGCGCGACGCTCCACCTAGTCGAGGAGCGCGACCAGCGCGCCGTTGACGACTGGTACCGGAACTACCCGCGCAAGGCGAGAAAGGAGATGGAGTTCTGGAACACCCAGGCGGCCGAGCGGGCCGAGCGGCGTGAGGACCGAGAGGCGCGGGTGGCGAAGGCCCGTGCGGAGGCGGAACGCGCTGCAGGATGACATCTCGGACGACACCAACTCCGAGGACGACATCTTCTCCGACGACGAGTTCTAAATCGCGCCGGCGCAGTTCGTAGGTGTAGTTCTAAAACTTCTAGTTAAGTTTAGTTTAGTTAAGTTTTAGTTCGTAATTCTAAAGTTTGTGCTCGTGTGTTCGTGTAGTCGACTCGAGTTCAATATATTGCTATTTTCAGTATATTTATTTTGTATTTTTTGATCATGTTTTGGCGCAAACCAGGGCGTGCGTCTATTGGAGATGCTCTAACGTAATATCAGAGAGGTAGCATCACAATGCTTGCTGAAAATGAGAAAAACCATAATAGAATGACATGATACTCGCTGACAAGCAGTACATAATACTTAAACAGGGACATAATTAATAGAAATAAGTTCTTTCAGGAGAGACCCCAAGCAGTACGTAATAATAGAGATAGATCGAAGTGTTCGCCATTGCAAACACTGCTCGTCCTATGGATCAGAATACCCCCAAGCAGGAGACCCATGGGGCACTGGTGGTGGTACTAGGTGACGCTGCCCATAGTTGACGATTCTAATCTGGCGGTATATCTCGTATGCAACGTACACATCTATTGCTACATATTCAATGTTGATAGCGTCAAGTGGGGTCTTCTCCCAGTGTTTGTGCTGATCCTTGTGAAATTTTGTCTTCATATCAGCGTACTCCTCGTCGATCAAGACGAATGCCATATTAGCCATTGAAATCTTGTTATGCTCAAGCCTGAAAATGCGCTGGAGATCAATGTGTCAGGCAGCTGGTATCCCAATATCCCAGGTGCGCCTCATCTTGATCTTGTCATTCCTTATATCAACGCTAGCAAAATGTACGCCGCTGCGAAGAAGGAACTCCATGAGTTCTGGACAGTGCTTGTCACTACTGCAACAACAAAGTGAAACAAATGTTAAATACTGCTGCAACAAGTATATTTCGGCACAAGTATGTATAATAAGAATCATGACAAGTATATTTTGCTATAGGATTCAAATGGACATGTTGCTATCCGGCCTATGCAATTTTCCTATCCGCATATGAGAATCAAAAGAAGCCCCTAAATTAACTGTGACATGTTCTCTCCCACACGTACGGGTGGCCAATATGCAACTATAAGGACAATTCTTTCACTACAATCAAAGAGGAATTGCTCTTCACTACTGCAACAACAAAGTGAAACAAATGTTAAATACTGCCGCAACAAGTATATTTCGGCACAAGTATGTATAATAAGAATCATGACAAGTATATATATTTATTTTGGCACAAGTACTATAATAAAATTTTCCCCATAGGATTCAAATGGACATGTTGCTATCCTATGCAATTTTCCTATCCGCATATGAGAATCAAAAGAAGCCCCTAAATTCTTTCACTACAATCAAAGAGGAATTGCTCTTCCCATAGGATTCAAATGGACATGCATGTTGCTATCCTATATATGCAATTTTCCTATCCTATGAATTAATCAAAGAAAAGCCTCAATTAAAACTATGACAAGTTTCGTATTACCTTGCCCACTGAAAGACCATGACATGTTTCTTGAAACAAAGTTGGATGACGGCAACATCTCTTTGATCGGCCGTGTACTCGAGATCAAGGCCCATGAACTTCTTGTTGTCTTCCTCCTCTTCAAGCCAATACTTGAAATCGGAAAGAAAATCCGGCACCTTGGCGCTGTCGTTCGTGTAGACGACATTGAGATAGGTCGTGCCATGTGCGAGCACCTTCCCGTAGCGAGTGATCGGTGGATTCATGGTGGAGGGGATGGGGAAGAAGAGAGGAGAGAGGGAGACGAACAGAAATGGCCGCAGTTACTGTAGCAATCGTTTTCCCCTGTTTTGATCGCGCGAACGGGCGGGAGGCGAACGGTTTGGCCCCTTTAGTCCCGGTTTGAGCCACCAACCGGGACAAAAGGGGCTCGCGCCAGGCGAACGGTTGCCCCAACCCTCTAGTCCCGGTTCGTATTACGAACCGGGAATAGAGGTCCCGTTCAACTCGAGACTAGTCCAGTGCGGCCTCGTAGCCGTTGAACCGGGACTAGTGCCCCCTCTAGTCCAGGTCCAAAGCCCATCCGGGACTAGAGGCAAATGGGGCTCTGGACCAAAGGCCTTGTTTATACTAGTGAACCAAGGGTCCTCAAGCAGTATTGTCGGCGGGGCTAGGCAGCATGGTGAGATGGGCAGATGAGCGGCGGTGGCTGGAGTAGGCATGGCGAGCGCCCAACGCCGCCGTGGTACTGCAGGCCGGCCACGTGGTGTGGCGAGACCCTGAGAGCTGAGCGGCGCGTCAATCAGCGCGACGCATGGGGAAACAGATCGTCGTCCTCAAAAATCCACCATCAGTCGATCATTCACTGCAGCCAGCCAGGAAGGATCAAAATCACGTTTGATACTCCGTTGCAAGCGGTATATGGGGAAGGCTGAATTAATGGAGTAATTAACGGAAGTACGATTCCCTCTGTAGATTGATATGGTTCCTTACGTTCTGTGGTGGATTTGAATAGGCCTCTTGGTGTACAAATGGATCTGACCACCTAATTAGCCGGCTAATACCTAACTAATCTCAATTAAAAAATCCGTGGACGAAAAAACCCAATTTCTGCTTCAGTAACTCGTACAAGAAGTAACGACACACAAGGAATTCATTACATGTTTTTGATATATGAACCAGATGACTGGTATGAAATATAAATCTTTAACAAAAACCAAAGACAGAAAAACAAGCAGTGATGTTCATGTACTTAATTATTTTTTTTACATAAACGTGCTTTCAAGTAAACAGAGATGAGCGACATATAAAACACAAATGAGCTTTCAAGTACTCCCTCCGACCCGAATTAGTGGTCGCGCCGTATTTTTTGCAAAAACCCCCTGGAAGTTTTCACCTGAAGTCACAAGTCCTCCCACCTCCTTCCTCTCCGACGCGAGGGCGCTCTGCTCCGCCCCGTCCCTCGCTGCCTGCTCCGCCCCGTCCCGCGCCGCCTGCTCCGCCCCTCCCTCTCCTTCCTGCTCCGCCCCGTCCCACGACGCCTTCTCTCCTCGTCTCCCCCAAGGACCCAAGGACGAGGGACATCGATTCTTTTTTCCCCCAAGATCCTAATTTTGCCGCTGTTGACCTCCGACGGCCAGGCCGTGGAGGAGCACGGGGACGGCGACCTCGTCGCGGAGGCTCTCCTCTCCTCCTTACCGCATCTGGGCTTCTGGAGCGCCTGCAAGCCGGCAGTGAGGTCGCCGTCGCCGACCTCGGCACCGTCGCTAGGTCTGCCTCGCGCGGGCGAGCGGGGTGGGCTGGCGCGGGCTCGACGCCCTCGTCGCGGCCTGCCCCAGGCTCGAGGCGGTCGACCTCTCGCACTGCGTCGGCGCCGGGGACAGGAAGGCCGCCGCGCTGGCCGCGACCCCGGGGCTCAGGGAGGACGAGCCTGATGCAGCTAGCCGAGCTGATGCAGCTGCTGGACGAGCACTGCGCCCGCGCCAACAGCAAGAGGAAGAAGAACCCCGTGCTCGCCGCCTACGATTTCCTCTACCTGCCCATGGATTTCAGGTGATAAAATGCCACAACCATGAAAATTTGGGACGATTTCATCAATGTATTGCTTCTGTTCGATGCCTGTCTACCTGTCCCTTCCTCTTAGTCATAGAGAACTTGGAAAACTGACCCAGTGTATCAAAGTTGAAATGCAAATGCAAATGCAAATGCCTGATACTTAACTTGCTAGGAGTACTGAAATGCAAATGCAAATGCTTGATCTGGCATAGTTGGAATTTGGGTTTAACTTCAGTTTAAGTGCAAATGCAAATGTTTAAGTGCATATTTTTCTCTGGATTGAATTAGAGCTTGGTCAGGAAGAATAATCAGTGCAGTTTACATCTCTGAATTAACTTCAGTTTCATCATATTCCTGAAATGAACCAGCCTGAGATGATACTCCTTTAGGTTCTATGTATATAGGCATCTGTGCTTACATCTGTGCTTGCTATCTACTCCACTAGGTTCTATGTATATAGGCATCATTTTACATCTGTGCTAGCTGTTTGTTTTGTGCCTTCCTTGGCCTTCTTGTATTGCCCTTCATCTTCTCCTCCTCTTCTCCTCTTGATCCTCTTCTTCTCCTCATGCTTCTCTTCTATTATTGGTTGTTTTCCCTTCCTCTTCTTCTCCTCAGGCTTCTCTTGTATTATTGGTTGTATTGCAGCTTCAAATTCGCCTATTTGTGTTTCCCGGATGAAATCAAGTTTCTGGAAATAGTAAACATAAAATTGTGTCATCATAAAACATTGACATACAGTGGAGAAAGAGGAGTATCTTAAAACAAATAATTACAAGCAATAAAACATTGACATACACTCTTGACTCGACGGCGTGGACGGACAATGCTTGATGGGTCCTTCAACCATGTGGCATATTCTTTTCCTGCGATCATTGAGTCATAATCCAGGATTACTTGGGACCTTCCTTTTCTCTTGCTGTATCCATATTGTTTCCGCATATCCATCATCAGGCCACACTTCTACAATTGCTGGAATTAACTTCTCACAGAGGTATTCCCGCATGACGTCTCTAGTAACATTGATGTTCTTTAATTCCATTGTGCCTTTTGTCCTATACTTTGAGTCGTATTTGGCTTGATTAATTGTTGGTCAGTGTGTTTTATCAAGTTTTGCTGTTCAAGGAGTGTCATCTCAACCTATGCATAATAATCTGCTGCGTGACATTCACATCACTGGCTTGAAATCTGTTAGGCTCACCCAGTGTTTATAACATGCTCTGTAGCTCAAACTGAAGCTGGTCTAGCACTGTATACAAGATGACAGTCACAGGTTCAGGAAGTAGCAGCTGGGAACAACATTCAGAAAGGCTCAACAATGGGAAGATGCCCACATACATTTTCAGAAGCAATATAGGCATGTGACTCCTCTATCTGTAAACCAGTTGGTGCTACTACTCGGAAGCGAGGAAATTGCATTTACTGAATTTCGACCAGCATCCTGTGGTGAACTACAGCTGCAGGGACGGGAAGAAGCTTTACTTACAACTCTGGATGACGAGCAAGGCGGACTCCTGCTCTGGATGTCCAAGAAGGAGACGGAGCTGCGCCTCCACCAGCTCTGCTCGACGACCAAGGCGCAGTCGGCGAGCTGGCCGCGCGCGTCCACCGCGGGAGGGCTAGACGGCTCATGTGCCACCTCCGCGGGCACGGTCCCGGACCAGAGCGGCGAGGGCACGGTCGGGGCGGCAGAAGGCGCGGCTGCTCGGAGCGGCCGGTGGTGGCGCAGTCCCCGCGGCGGCGTCTGGGCCCGTCGTCCCGGCGGAGGCGTCGCGCGGCGATGTCAAGGGGAATCGGCCACGATGTCAAGGGGAATCGGCCGGCAGCGGGAGCCCTCCGAGGGAGCCTCCCAACTTCAGGCGGAGCCGCCGCGGAATCCCTCCCTCCGGCGAGCTGAGGACGGCGGCGATCCGCCCCGCGCGAGGAAGACAACGATTAGGGACTGATTTCTAAAGAATTCGAACTTGTGGGGGGGTTTTTGTAAAAAACAAAACACGCTCCCGCCCAGTAATTCGGGTCGGAGGGAGTAACAGGAACTCCAATTCGGTGACTTCTGCGAGTCGCCTTGGTCTTGCATTTTGCCACCCCAATGCATGCTGCACTGTATCTGAATTCTGAAGACAAGGCATGGCAAGGGCAATGTTAGCACGCTCCAGCACACGTACCATTAACAAAGAATTCTTTCTTTGAAGGAAGAATTGGTACCTGAATCACAACTGAAATTATTAGGCATAGGTCCCCAATACCCGCAATCAGAATCTCCATCGCAGCCTTAAGCTGATCTCCGGATGGATCGTCATAACCGACCCATATATATAACCGACCCATATATAGCGCAGATCGGGAAGGCCTCCCAGGATCTCCACATCTTCCAGACAGAGACTTGATGCAAAGAGGAACAATTTCTGGAGGTGGACAAGTGAGCCCATCCATCTTGGGACCTTTGCGATTGATTGCCCGTCAAGGTAAAGTTCCTGAAGTCTACATTCGGCAGGGAGGTTTAATTCCTCTACCAAGTTATTTGGTCCTCCATCCACAATAATTTTGAGAGAGAGAAGGTTTGCTTTCACTAGCTTGCGGATCGAACAGGCCAGTTCTCTCTCTGCCTCATAACTGCAAACATGCAATGCCAGCTTCCTCAGGTTTGTTAGATCACCAAGTCCCGAACAAAGTTAGTTGACTGGTGTTCCACAGTAATAGTTTCCAGCACTTCCAATGCTTCGATTCCTTCAATTTCATCCGGAATGTTACAACCCTCAGCATTGAAATGGACTAATTAATCGTCCATGTAGAGAAATGGTTGCCGGAACTGAAACATCTATGTTGAGATACAATTTATGTCAAGTGTCTCTAAGTACTGTAGTTTTGCTATATCTCATGGAACCTTTGTAATGCTTACTTCATTGAGCCTCAAGCACTTCAGGTAGAGCAAATTGCCTATACTTGCAAGATGTTGATCTTCTATTGACGAGCAGTTTTCAAAGCACAAAACACGCAAGTGTTTAAACTCCAACAGATATGGGATTTTCACATGACGTCCAAAAATATTAAGTGACCGGATACCAGATAAGATTTGACCCACTGGAATTTCGCCATTATTTTGTAGAGACAATCTACAAACCTTGTTTGCTGGGTCAGGATTTATACCAGGTACACCAATTATGGTAACAAAGTTCTCTTCAATGGACTTGGATACAATGAGATCAAGAACTGCATCATGAACTCGGCAGCCTGTCACCTCATCAAATGTTTGCTCATGATAATCATAATCAGGCTGGATCAAACTCCTATTTATTAGCTCATTAAAACACATCTCTCCAGCTTCATATAGGGTGTATCCATGTTTTTTCTGAATAAATCTCTCGGAAATCCATCTCCTTATCAATATCTCCTTCTCAATAACATAGTCTTCCAGAAATATACTGAGGTATAACAGACAAGTTTTGAGATGATGAGGAAGATCAAAGTAGCTGAGTGATATTATCTTTATCATGGCTCCAACGCTAGAATTTATTTCCAGTCCACGGCCAATTGAACTTTCGACTTGATGCCACTGGTCCTTTGTTTCTACCTTGTTAGCCAACAAACCAGCTATAGCAATGATTGCCAATGGTAAACCAGCACACTTTTCCAATATTTGACAAGAAACTGCTTCAAGGTGTGATGGGCATTCTTCTGAGTTGAATAGCCTTTTGTGAAATAATTTCCTTGAGTGCACCATACTAAGAGGGTCCATGTTATATATCTGACCATTGAATGACGAACGACATGATTGGGCAACATTATTCACACGAGTGGTGGTGATTATTCCACAGTCATAATCATCAACTACAATAAAATACCTGCACAAATAAATGTAAAAAAGATGGTGATTGGCCACACAATATAATCTAGATAACTGGTTCAACTATGAAAATTACGTTACATACTTAACTACACCCTCCATCCCAAAGGAAGTGACAATCTAGTTTTTGTGCTAAGTAAAACCATCCAAGTTTGAACAAGTTTATACAAAAATGTCCAACATTTATGACACCAAATAGATATACTATGAAAATATATTTCATGATGAATCTAACATCACAGTAATGGGTCACAATACTTGCTAAATCTCTTGTGATAGATGTGGTACTTATTTTATATTAGCCTTACAAGATTTAGCTCACTTGTGTTAATCTAATAGTTCATTGTAGCTCACTGAACAAATTTGAAATATTACAAAAAGTACAGAAAAGATTGCAGATGGTACCTTTTGTCTACTAGGAAATTTGAGATCTGAGTGATGAGTTGTGGTATGTCTTCAATACTTGAATAACCTCCACCTCCTACCTGACTAAGAATAGTCCTCAAAACTTTCATGTTTCATCATGTCTGGATTTCGTGACACAGACACAAAGGCATGACAATCAAATTGCTCTTTGAGCCCCTTATATACTTGGCAAGCAAGAGTAGTCTTGCCTAGTCCTCCAGATCCAACAATAGAGATCATCTTGGGTTGTTATTGCCTTGATTCACATCTGGTCTCTTGAGTAAACAGCCGGATAAGCTCATTCTTCGGTCCATCAATCACTACGGGACTGGCTCGAAACGCCGACGGCCGGAAGCCGTCGGCGTAGCAGCCCGTCGGCGTAGCCCCTCTGCCGTCGGCGTATGCAAGGCCGTCGGCGTATATTGCCGTCGGCCTATGAATGCAATTTTTTTTAAATTTTTTGAATTTTTTTGAAATTTTTGAACTTTTTTTTTTACTTTTTAAAACTTTTTATTTCTATTTCGAAATTTCTAACTCAGCTACATACTAAATCTCTAATTACACATTTAATCATAAGTCAAAGTACTTACGCTGGTCAAAGTTCCCGTTCGGTCACCCATCCTCAAATTGATCCAGCCCAAGCACACTTAACCTTTGAGTTCCTTCATTGTTAGCTTTAGGATGTTACACTTTTTCATTGTTTAAATTTAGAAAATTCATTTGAATAAATAACAATGATTGTAAAATAGTATATTTTTAATAAATGAAAAAATAAAATTATTTTTACTTTTATTTTCTTTTTACATTTAATATGGAATAATTCATATCTTTAATTCCGTTAATCGAAATTTGAAAAATAAAATGTCTATGTCAATTAGAAAAATGAGAGGAATTCAAATATGACATCCATATCATCCTTTGCATTGTATAAACATCGATGGTTTTAGAAAATTGATTCTTTTTTCACAAAAATCAAATAAAGTAAAAAACCCTCAAAAAAAGGTATCCTTTGACATGGAGTCATTTTATGTGTACTAGTTGCTAGGAAAAATTATAAACTTGAGTTTTGACAAATATTTCAAAAAAATGTTTCACAAAAAGGTCTATCATCTATAGACATGTATAACTTTCGTGTCAAATGACCAAGTTAAATGACATGTATAACTTGGTCTATCATCGATTTTTACCTAATTATTCCTATTTAAATGACTTTATGCCGATTTTCCAAAAGTAATTGAAATTGAACTACAAGTGTGTGATAGTTTGGTCTAATTTTTTTACAAAAATACTTTCTAGGTACAAAAGTAGTGATTTTATCACAGAAACATCGATAGCTTTGAAAAATGTGACCCCTTTCAATAAATAGACACGATGGTCATTTTGACCGTTTTTTCACCCACATACTTGACACATAGGGGTGTCTTGGTATGGAAAACATTGTTGCCAAAAACAATTTCCAAAATATTTTAGTAAATATCATTTTCCATTTTTAAGTGTAAAAAATGACTTTTTAATTAAGCAAGTAACAAACATATGTTAAAAAATGTCATGTGCACGGTGAAAAAGATTTTATGGATGTCATATTTGGATTCCTCTCATTTTTCTAATCGATTTAGACATTTAATTTGTTAAATTCTGATTTACGGATTTAAAGATATGAATTATTTCATATTAAATGGAAAATAAAAAAAAGTATACGCCGACAGCCGCCGTCGGCGTATCAAATGTAAAAAAATTGAAAAAGTATACGCCGACGGCCGCCGTCGGCGTATCAAATGTAAAAAAATTGAAAAAGTATACGCCGACGGCAGCCGTCGGCGTATCTCTACATTTGATACACCGACGGCAGCCGTCGGCGTATGTCGGGCTACGCCGACGGTTTTGTTACGCCGACGGCCGCCGTCGGCGTATCAAATGTAAAAAAATTGAAAAAGTATACGCCGACGGCAGCCTCCGACGGCAGCCGTCGGCGTATGTCGGGCTACGCCGACGGTTTTGTTACGCCGACGGCCGCGTTCGCCGCTTTTCTCGCTCGCATTATACGCCGACGGCCCCGACATTTGGCCGTCGGCGTATAACTTGGCCGTCGGCGTTTTGTAGGTTTCCCGTAGTGAATACCGACAAGATTTGATACATCCTCGAATATAGCAAGAGCTCTAGGGTCAACAGTAACATTGTTGACCTTGGAGGTGGCCTCACTAATCTTGTACCTCAACGCCGACAACTTGTTGCAACTTGCAAGCACTTTTTCCAACGCAAAAAGAAATCTTACATGCACTAGAGGCCATGTGAAGGAGCGTCCCAGAAAAGAAAAGGAAGGAGCATCGCCGAAAGCTCTTCCATTATACTAGTATACACTTTACACCGGTGACAAGTATTGCAGGCTGAATGGATGTTCCCCACTATGGCCTTATTACCACCACCGACTAAACATTGTTATCTTAGTTAAATTTTAACCCTACTAGCATGTGCAGCCCACGTTCTTAACCATAGAGATGCGTGTTGCCCACCAGATTGATTGGGACTCCTCACCAGAGCTTCCGCTTGATAATTTATCACACTACTAGAAAACGTAGCATTAACGACAAGGGACAAAAAAGTTATCCATCATCTCATTGTAACGAAAAATGCCACGCTGACCATTCATGTAACCTGTTCTGGTCATCTTGTTAAATCTGTATCAAGTTATCCATCATCTCATTGTGGTTTCTTTTGTTTCCTTCTGTTGTAACACCGATGCTGGTTGTCTTTTGGAAAACCTTCGAAATCGACGTTGGTATAGTTGTATATTTTGTAGCATCAGACAGCCAAATTCAGCATAATTATGTAATTTTCCCATAGAACTACTGTTTTGAAAGAAAAAAAAGAATAACACTATAAGGGGAATCTCAAGGAAAATTTTGACATCAATTAATTACAATTAACATTTTCATTTATATTTATGAACTATTGATGCCAATGCAGATCGTGGAGCAAGAGAGTTTGGCACCTGTGGAGACGATTGATCGCCCCGTCGTCATCTGCGTGGCCGCATGGTTTGGAAAGGTGAGGCTGATCGACAACATTGAGATCCAGCCACGATCATGAGGATTCTTCATTTCATATGTGTATTCTTTGTCATCAGAATAATAAAGAGCCATGTTGTACGTGCACCACTGCAATTCTGTAACAGACACATACAGAGAAGTGACAGGATCCCTTAGCATCATGTCCACAACATATTCCATATATGAATAAAAGAACTGCGTCACTTATCTGAGCAGGAATTCAAAATGGCTTGGTATGATCAAGGTTCGAGACCAGGAAACTTGCCCCTTGTCGTGTTGGTGAAGACGGCAAGGTATTTGCTCATATTGTGGCGACACATGGGGCATGTGGGCACCCTGTAGAACCATGGCGCGATGCACTCGCGGTGGAAGGCGTGAGAGCACGGCAGCCTCACGACGTCGTCGTCTTCTTCCTCCTCTTCTTCAGCCGTCAAACCTTCCATACACACGCAGCACTCGGCAGCCCTGAACCGTCGGCGGTCGCCGCCGCCTTGAGACACCGTGGCCTCCCAGCGCATGCACGCGTGGAGCAGCGCCTTTGGCTCGTCGTAGATGACGTCGATCCAGATCCTGAGGGTCACGTCGACGTTGTAGCGCAGGACGACGCCGTGGAGCTCCTGCGTCTCGCGTCGAAAACGGCCCACGTTGTCCGCAGCTACCACGTGGGGAAGGAAACGATCCCAGTTGTCGGCGCCGAGGTCGAACTCGCTGCCAAGTGCCTCCGTGAGCATCCGGTGGATGGCGTCACCGTAGGCGGTGTAGCTCCGAAAGAAGGCTTGTCGTTGTGGATGTCCAAGGACCGGTCGAACGTCCGGGGAGCCTCCTGGAGCACAGTCTGCGCCGCGGGCAGCTCGGGGCCGCCCACCGCGCGGATCCTGTAACGCACGGTCAGGTCGCCACGCAGGCGCATGGTGCAGAGCTGGTCTTTGTCCGGGTTGATCGTTGATCGTTGGTTGTCAGGGTGCTGGTGAGGCGGCCGACCGGTGCATGTAAATAGGCAGGACACGCTACGCTCGGGAAGGAGTCGGAGCCGGAGTCGTAGCGCCTCAAAGCTGCTTGGATCGGAGAGAAAATAGAGCAAAAGACTAATCCGAGTAAGATTCAGCTAGTTGGTTGTCGCAAGCCTGAAGCTCAGCTGCCGCCGTGCCGCGCTGGCGTGATCCTTTTTTTTAGAAATTGTGGGGCAAAAGCTTTGCCCCTTATCTATACCTATAAATGTGGTACATAACTCATCATCTGCAAGGAAAGTCATGGCAGTACACCTCAATTGTGCACGAAATGTCTGATTGCTGGGCTAAACCATACTCCATAGTTGATTTAAAAGTTCAAAATACAAATAAAATATAAAAGAGCATGAATAAAAGATCAAGATCCACAAAGAAAAACATAATATGGAAAAATGCTCTTGTCGTACTTGAGAACGCGCAAGTAAGCCAAGCACCTGCATCTAGGCTTCATATATTATCATCTTCACTTAATATGAAAATATCCATAACTTTGAAATTGCAAACTGGAACTTCAAACTGAGATGAATCTCATGTACAAAATGAGACGATTTTCATGGAAAATAGAAAGAACTCACCTCCAATAAAAATACTCCCTCGTACATGACTTGTCTTCCGTAGCTATGAGAGAGAAAAAATGTCGAATATTTCAAAGAGGACTCTCGTATGAACACCGTCCTGCCGCTCCGTCGCGCCGTCGACTACGGCCACGCCGAGCAAAATCGAGCATGCCACAAGCTCAGCCACATCATCCTCCTCCTCCTTGCAGGAGTAATAGAAGAGGAGCGCACCTAGTCGTCCTGTCTCCCGCAACTCCAGCCACGCCTGTAAAATCGAGCGAATCGAGTTGAACGAGCTTCATGATCTTCCGCGCCGGCGCGAGGAAAGGATCCGAGGAGGCTCAGCAGGGAGCAGTTGTTGTATCCGGCCATCTCTACCCTGCTTGCCCGAGTGGCCGTCGCCAGAACGGCTCCGACCTGCTTGCCAGTGCGGCCGTCACCAAAATCCTTCCCGGTCCCATGTGATTCGCTGGCCATTGGTGATGCGTCTCGTTGCGAGATGAGAGAGATGGTAGACAGCAAAATTTAAATTCGTTAGAAGCATAGCTCTAACCTCAAATAGTTGATCTGATTTCTTCACGCATCAGTTCCAACAAAGTCTACAAAGACCCCCAAATCAGTAGCCGAAACAAATTCGAACTTGATTTTCTCGTATTTCCATGCAAGGCCAGGAGGAGAGAGCTGTGAGCCTTAAATACGGGTATAGATTTAGCAGATCACGACAGCATCACGCATTCGAGCCGATCCAGCGCTCGCCACTGCTAGTCTGATAGAAACGTGAGGAGGGCATCAGACACATATGTGGCGATCGTAGAGATGAGGTGGTTACGACCATCAGCCCGTGCGATCTGGCCGGAGTTGGAGCCGATTGCGACGGAAATCCTTTTTCCTTGAAAGGTCTGTTGAAATAAAACGAACCGGTACGATGGCATTAGCAGTATTATGTGATTTGGTGGGAGGGTAAAACGGGTAAAAGTGGATTTGTGTTGAGTTGTCAAACATTTGAGCGATCTGGACCGTTGGTCAAATATTGAAGGGTTCAGATTCAATGTATCAACACAAATTTGCTCTTTTAATAGTATTATAGATTATTAAAAGAGCAAACTTGTTGGGATACTTTAAATCTGGACCGTTCAATATCCGATCAAACAGCCCAGATCGTACCAATGTTTGACAACTCAACAATGTCCGATTTTTCCCGTTTTACCCTCCCACCAAATCACATAATACTACTAAATTGCCACTCATCTCCGAATCGTTATTTCTGTCTTTCCCTAAATTAGGCCAATCGCCGCGGCGAGGACCAGTGGTCCCTGGAGATCAGCGCCGGTGGAGCACATCGGACTAATCAATCTCGCCTCTAATCACGGGAGAGAAGAGCAATCGCTTGTCCCTCCCTCCCCTCGCGTACTCCTCCACAGCTCGCCCAATCGCCTCCGCCCAAACTCGCGGTCGCACGCCGCACCGCTGTCCTCCGTCTCTTCGTCACCGTCCCACCTGAACTCGCCACCGCCCGCCGTTTCTCTCTCCATGAAGGTGCTGCCTATAGTGTTGCGCCTCGACTCGCCGCCGCGGCCGGCCACGTGAACCCCTCCACTATCTGCCCACCCGCATCCAGCGCTATGCTGCCGCTCTCCACCCTGGTCCTCGCCAGCCCATGGCCTCCACAGATGCGCCGCCAGCCGACCTGCCCGGCGTCGGCCCGCCCACCTCGACCACAAGTTTTATTGAATCAATTCTTGAGGGAAGCCCGGCAGGCCGCGACCAGGTATGATATTTGTTCAATCGTTTATTTTGCCGTCACTTCTTATTTGAGCAATCAGATCCAACTCCTCTATCAAGGTTCGGGGTGTCAAGTCCATCCCAGACTGGGACAACCATCAGAGTCAACTTACTGAATTTGGCTATGTCTAGGCTTCGAAGGTTTACACTGCTCCAAGTGGGTGGACGAATACAGATTGCCATCACTTCTGATTAATTTATACTTTGGTATCTGATCATGTAAGAAGTGTGGTTCCATCATGCAGTTGTTGTTTCTCTAGATTTTTGAACCTACGGTACTTACTGTTATCTGATCTGAAAGTTCGTTTGCGATTCATTGTCTCTCACTCTCTCTCTAATATCGCCGCGTTTAGATTTAGTAATTTTACAGACGTTCATTGATGACCCATATTTCAGTCCGTCATTCCTTACATGAACTGTTCAAGTTTACTGATGTTGTGAAGTTTTTGTTACATATTGCCTTTCCGAGGTTTAGGTCTTGACTATTTAAATTAATCACAGATGGACACGGCGATTTGCATGTAGTCCAACACATTTCAAGTCAGCACAAAAAGTTACGCGAAGAAATTTTTTTTTTGCAACGTGTGCAAAAAAGACAAATTCGGACATACCGAAATGTATATATACGTGTCAGAATTTTGTCTTTTTTGTACAGGTTGCTAAAAAAGTTTTTTCACCATGCCAATTTTTGTGCTAACACATCACGCTGTAATGTACATCCGGATTTTTTTCTGGAATTTTTTGACATTCTGAAAAAAAACCAAAAATAAAATACGTAATGGGTGCATCTAGACCCGCAAGCCGTTGTGAATATCCGTGGATGTAAACCATTCTTTGCTACTACTGGTTATAAGCAGACAAGGTAGTGAAGATCAGCTACATCTTGTGTACTTTGTGAAGATTTCTTCATCGTGTGTACTTTTATTGGAGATTTTTTAAATAGAGTGAGATTGTTACCCTGGAGGTTAGACCAAGATTGTTCTCTCAAAGTTCAGTTTTCTCTGTACACTGCAAATTATAGTTGTAGCCTCTTTTAGCTACACGATAATGTTCACCAAACGCACCATCAAATTTTAGTCAGTTTCAAAGACTGGTTAATTATTGCCGGAAGCTTAATTCTGTTTGGAACAATAATATATAGGGGAAGTACATAGCCAAATTTTTGGGTACGTTATGAGTTTTCTTGCTGCAGGTTCACTTGGTACTTGTGAGCTCTTTCTCCACAGTATGAACTAATGGGCTCTATCTCTATTTATAGCCAAACTTTGGGCACGTTATGAGTTTTCTAGCTTCACACTAATCTTTATCAGAGTGTTGTTACTTAGGTAATGGTAGCAGCTCAAGCATACCAAGATGATTTTCCAATGCCTTCACGATATTTGTTTGCATATTCAGTGTTTGGTGTCATTAGGTCCAAATTAGGCACTAGCCGTATCCCTTCAATATATTGATTACTTTAGGACTGTTAAAACTACTCAAGATGGGCTTGATTACTGTTCATTTTCTTTCCATACCCCTGTCGATTAGTGTTGTCATTTAATTTTTCCAATGTCCTTGCCAGGCCGCCGGGGCAGGACGTCCCAAGGCGTATCTTCCGATCGGCCACGATCGCCTGTTCAGATCTCTCCTCGCCGTCCGACGCGTCTCTACCAACGTTGCCTGACGGCGGCCCGTCCTCGGGCACACCCATCGATCAGGATGCGACAATGCCCGGACGATGTGCTTCTCTGTGTCCGTGGCGCGCAGCTCCACCTCATCCTGCCGTCGCAGCAACCCATCCTGCTGGCCGCCGGCGGCCTGTCCTTTGCGGCGACACCGTCCTCCCCGTCCTCGCGGTCCTCACAACCATCCACATCCAGTGGCCGCTCGCCTGGACGTTGCCGCCGTCAAGCTCGCGACAAGGTAGAGACCGTCGCCCACTGGACACGGTCGTCGCGTCCAATGACGATGAGTACGGAAGCGCGGTGGCGAAGGTGATTGCGTCGGACACATCGAACGTTGCCAAGGGAATCTTGAGGTGCAGGATGAATACTGTGGTTAGGCTCCGGTGCCCAATAACGAGGTTTTCAGGAGAAGATCATGCCCAGGGACGCTGAGGCCGAGTTCAGCCTGGGTCAAAAGGTAGTACTTTCTTTCTCACTTCTTCATAATTAGCGTGCTGTTTAATTTGCAATAATCCAAAGAGGCCTCTAATCCAAAACAATTTGCTGAAACAACCATCGGTTCTTCTTATCGGGGCGAGAAATTTTCCGCCATTGTTGCTCTGAATCTGTTGGTGCCTTCCTACCAATGGTTCCCGCACTGAACATCATTGTTGTTGCAACTCTGAACGATGGAAACCAGGTTGCCATCTTTCAGATATCATAAATGTTGGCCATAGGTTTTTGTATCGAAGTATAGATGTCATCTTCCATGCCTAATCATAAAAGATGGACAAGCGAGTATCCAACTTTTCAATGAATGTTTCTCACTGTAATTTTGTGCAAATTTGTTTCAGGGGAAAAGAACATATATAGGTCATGGAAGATTCATGTCGCCTGCCTAAATTATACCCACCTTTTCATGGCAATAGATACAGGAGACTAAGACCAAGTGCAAAATGTAGATGATCTTTTGATAAATTATCTGATTTCAATCTTTAAAGATAAATAATTGATAAATTCCCGATTAAAGCCTTTAATTACATGTGTGAGACTAGAGTTATCTCCAAACTACTTAAACTCAACCTCTTTTACCATGAAAAAATATATTTCATGTACGTTGAAGATTATCAAGTATCATGACTTGAATAAACATCTTGGTGCAAAAAAAATGAAGAAATTGGAAAAAATAAACCTCTGAGGTCACTTTGAATTTGAAAAAAAAGAATCATGCATCAAGTGGAGTAACCCAAGTTAGTATTTTTATGTTTCTATGTATTGTGAATATATTTATTAATAATGGAGGTCGTGCGTTGCACGTGCACGTTCACTAGTATTAATTAAGAGAGAGTGGAACAACAAATTTAACAACACCAAAAATAAGATACAACCGGATTACTCTCCCGGTAAAATTTCTCCTAAACGTTTCGCTCCTGCCAGGGTCCAAATTTTAGTCTCATTCTTGATCTTCGATAGAATGGCTTGCGAGGATGTATATTTGTTGCGGAACACCCTAGCATTCCTCTCATTCCAAATTTCCCAAGACGTCAAGAGGACAAGGGAGGCCAAGTCTTTGCGGTTGTAGACGCCACCTCCGGTCATATGTTGCCACCACTCCTTGAGGGAGAGAGTCGGCCATAGGGCTTGGTCAAAAGAGAGGCCAAGCCAAGCCTTCAAAAGAGACCAAACTCTAGTGGTGAAGCGGCAATGAAGGAGGAGGTGATCGACCGTCTCGGGCGTAGTTTTGCAAAGAGGGCAAAGCCCACAATTTTGCCAACCTCTCCGCTCTGGTGTGATCCTACGCCAACGTACCTGGTCCTGCAAAAATTTCTTTGGCATTAAGCCCATGCCAAGGCCAAACTCAACAAGAGCACCGGGAGAAAAACTTCAAGTAGCTTCAAAATGGTGGCTGCTGAGTGCTGACTCCACCCTTCTTATACTTACATGCATATATGTTGAGAACACATATCAAGGATCCTGCCACTTCTCTGTATGTGCCTGTTACAGACTGACAGTGCACACAAAACATGGCTCTTGTTCTGACAAAGAATGAACATACGTGAAGACTTCACAAGATACATTTCCAAGACCAACAGCTAAAACCCTCAGGATCGCGAATCGACGTTCAATATTTGTTTACAAGCAGTGTAGTAATACTGTAATAGCTACTTGCACAGTAGATTCTCATAGAAACACCACTACGGAGTAGCTAGTGGCCGTGGCTGTCAGTCGATCACTGCATTTGAGTAAAGAAAATCAGTGACAGTTGGGGACCTCCGATCTTTTTTACAAAGCTGATGCATGGGAACATACAGGGAGAGGAGAGCGCCCTGCAGCGTCACGCAGGAGCAGACGATCGCGATGGTGTCGGCGCCGGCCAAGGCAGATCGGCTTCCTCTCATGCGATCCAGATGTCGAAGCTGAAACTGTCGGTCGAACCACCGCATTGTCAGATCATCGGAGCCGTGCCTGCATAAGATTGTATATCAGGTGAAGAATGAATAATTCCTACCTGTCAAACTGCCAGTAAACTTTGCTAATCTAGTAGCTAGTACAATGTACTTCCTCTGCTCAGGAAGAGACGAGTATATGAGAAACAGACAACTCTCGATTTTTTTTTCCGATAAAGGACAACTCTCGAAATGCACAAGTGTAAATTGTGAGCTGGAGCGAGGAGCAATTTTTACCTGCTCGTTACAGGCCCTGCGCTGGGTTGCAACGTGGCCACACTTGCGGCAGTAGCAGCAGCAGGTTCTTTTATAGCCAGTCGACCATCTTTCACGGATTTCTTACTCTTCCTCTTCCTGCCAACATCACATCAAATAGCATGGATCCGACATGAAATGACAGCAAAAGGTATCTGACATGGGTGGCATTGCCTAATTTCTGGCAACACTTCCTCACAACTAATGGCTATGACAACAGATAGTGCAGATCCACGTTTATAGCATAAAGTGAGTCCTCAACTCGCTAATTACATGACAAAAGCATAAATCACTCTGCTCCTAATCTCACTAGGTTCCCAGGTTACATTATCAAAAGCACAATGACTGTTTAGCCTTTTGGTCTTTCGATTCTTGCTTTTCATCTTTGATGAGGTATCTTTTTGGTCACTTATTGTCATTTCTCGGTGGAGAGATAGCTGGCTGAGATGCTGCATCTTGTTTAGAAACACTTGGATTCTTTAGAGACAAATGTATCTTCTCTGATAGCCAAACATAGCTGCCTTGCAATGTTGCCACACTTGTGGTAGCAGCCTTTGATGGTGTACATTCAGTAGTACCAGCAGCGTTTGTTGGTGTACATTCAGTAGCAGCAGCAGCCTTTGTTTGTGTAGATTCAGTAGCAGCAATGGTTGGTGTACATTCAGTAGCAGCAGCAGCTTCTACACCTGCAGGTACTTCTATTGCCAATCGACTATCTTTAACAGATTTCTCCTTACTCTTCCTTTTCCTGTGAACATCAATTCACAAATATCAGTAAAATTACATACAGCAGTAAATGATGGAAGGAGGTTTGACTACCTTTCTTTTAACTCCATTTCTTGGCCACACATCTTCGGTGGCATGGCAGCAACATCTTCCACGGGTTCTTTTGTTGCAGCAGCAGCAGCACCTGCAGGTTCTTTCAGTGTCAATCGACTCCACAGGTTTCTTCTCCTTTCCCTGTGAACATCACGTCACAAATATCAGTAAAATTACATACAACGGTAGCTGATATGGAAGTTTGACTACCTTTCTTTGAACTCCATTTCTTGGTCATGCATAACAACCTCTGTGGCCTCCCTCTCGCGCACTGTGCGGTCTAGGATGTCGCGGTGCTCGATGGTTGGCTCGAGACCGTAGACGCTACTAATAGATCTAAAGATGTTTCGGCCTTTCTCGACGAGACTGGCGTGCCTGCAGGCTGACAGTGCGGCGGTGAAGGTGGTCCAGCTGGGATTGGGTCCGTGTCGCTGCATCTGCGTGAAGGCCTGCAGAGCTAAGAAGGCGTGCCCGTGGTTCACAAAGGCTTGCATCATCGATGTCCACGTGATGACATCCATCCTCCTGTAACATCTTAAAAGCTTCCCAGGCAGAGTGCAGATCACCGCTCCTGAGTACATGGTGAGCATAGCGTTACCTAGGAAGGTTTCTGACAGGAGACCTGATTTTGTGGCCATGCCATGGATTTGCTCAACTTTGACTGTGCTCTCCGATGCAACTAGCACGCTTATCAATGTAGTGCTGTCAGGAGATACCGCTGACCGGAGCATGAGAAGAAATACACCCACGGCTTCGTCCCCACGATCATTCTTGGCATAGCCGTCGATTACAACGCTCCAGCTTACCTGGTCCTTTGCGGGCATCGAATCAAACAGTCTCCGAGCCTTGTTCATTTGGCCACTGTTGGCATAAGCGGTGATCATCGCATTCCATGCCATGATGTCCTTGTTTCTCGGCATTCTGTCGAAGAACTCCCTCGCCATCAAAATGTGGCCGTTCTGTGCCAAGCCGGTGACCATCACAGTCCAAGAAACCACAGTCTTATGCTGCATCCTCTCGAACATACGGACTGCCTCGTCCACTCTCCCGGTACGGAGGAGACCGGAGAACATAGCGTTCCAAGCGTACGAGTTCCTCCTCGGCATCCTGTGGAACAGCCCCAGCGCCTCCCTGATGCGGCCGCCGTCGGCGTAGGCCTTGACCATGACCGTCCAGGTGACCAGGTTCCTCTCAGGCATCGCGTCAAACATCTCCCTGGCCTCTCTCAGCATCCCGGCACGTGCGTACCCCTGCACCATCGCCGTCCACGACACCACGTTCCGGTCCGGCATCTTGTTGAACAGCGCCCGAGCCTCGTCGACCCTCCCAGCGCGGCAGTACCCGGAGACCAAGGTGGTCCACGCCCAGACGTCCTTCGTCGTCATTCCGTCGAACAGCATGCGGGCGTGGTCGAGGCGGCCGGCTTTGGTGTAGCCGTCGAGCATCACAGCGTCCAGATGGGCGTCGCGGGCGGAAGCGGGCACCGCGCGGAATAGCGCCTCCGCTCGTGGGAGGTCTCCGCACCTGAGGTGGGCGCCCACCGTGGCGGCGTAGACGACGGCGGCGGCTTCGCGTCCCGGTGTTTCGTCGAGCAATGCGTGGCCGGCGGGCATGTCGTTGGCAGAGCAGAGGTCGCGGTGGGCGGGGAGCTCTGGATCGGGGTTGGGGTGGCTTGCCAGGGCGCCATGGAGGCGGAGGAAGGTGGTCTCTGGTCTGTGGGAGGGGGCGGAGGAGCGGCCGCCGGCGCCGGCGAAGCATCTGGAAGACACGTGGCATCGAAACTCCATCCAGGTGGAGTGGCGACGGTTGTCTTACAGAAGAGACCCTGAAATTTAAATTACGTTAAGAAAAAGGACACGTATGCTTAATCAAGGTGTGCCCTCCCGAATAATTAATTTGGCTATCTTTTATTATAAAAAATAAAATTTAATTTTCTAATATAAAAAAATTGCTCAGTGAAAATAAAGATTAATTTGGCTCTCGTAATATTTATTAGTTCGCTTTTGTTTGAGAAATGAGATAATGGTCTAGTGTTGAAAAAAGGGGTATACTTAACGAAAGTTTGCGGAAATGTGGAGCACCTCTGTATGCGCAACTACAAACATAATTTTGTATTTTGGAAGATTTTAAACTTATAAATATCATTCTCGAAGTTATAAAGTTGTCGAGCTCGAGTGATCCGAGTAACCAATACATTGCTCTCGGTACCGGGCCGTCCCACTACAACGGTGCCTCTCTATCGTAGTTCTGCCATCGGAGGTAATCCCTTCCGCCTCCCACCTTACTCTCTTCCATTAGACATATCGTTCAAATATTTGCAACCGAAAGTTGATTTTTTATGACGGTCGAGCGGGCAACTATTTCTCCCTCGTTTTAGCCGGCTCACGTCTAGTGTTGGCCTAGTTACATTTAAAACTATCCGAGGGATCAAGATCTTGTATTCTTAAATAAATCAGGCTGCTGTTGGTTATGACCAAGAACAGTTATTTTCTCTATGAACTTAAAAACAGTAAAACTGAAAAAAAAATGAAGTCTTTCTGGTACATCTAATTAGCCCGAAACACGGCATGTTTTCCATTTAACTAGAAAAATACCCCGCGCATTACGGTGAGAATATATTTAAGATTTTTGTGTAAATAAAGACATAGAACCCATAAAATATGAAGTTGTTTATAAGAATATGGAAGATAGAATTGATCACAATTATCAAAAGCCTAAATTTAGTTGACATGATATTTTGTATTTGATGATTAAAAATAGGCGACGTAGATGGCGTGGATATGTTGGGTGCAAGAAAATATTGGCTTTAATGAATGTTACTGGGATGACATGGACATTTGGTTCGCTAAGAGAATGGATAATGTGGATAGCTTGCATGTTGATATAGAAAAATAATTTATGCATGTTAGTGGGGTTTTACTTTATAAGAGGTATAGATTAATCATGATATTTATTAGTCATATTAACGAAAATTTGCAAAAATGGGAAACACATGTGTGAATGTACAACTACAGGCGTAATTTTTATTTTGGAAGTTTTTGAACTGACAAATATCATTGTTGAAGTTTTAAAATTTCCGAGCGCTAATCATCACAGGAGCCAAAACTTTGCTCTCTCCCTCTTTATCGTAATTCCGTTATCGGAGGTAATGCCCTCCCGCCTTCCACTTGCTATCTTCCATTAGAGCCATCGTTCGGAGTACCAATGTTTGCGGGTAGATCATTACCTCTCTATGGGAAAGATCCGCTCTTTGGATACCTACACACTTGCGTTGATCGACTCGTAGACACAGCGGAAAAAAGGAAGTAATCAAGGGGACACAGGATGCCAACATTTAGAGTTGATAGCATTTTTGAAAAATAAATTATTTTCAATTCATATCCCAGCCGCTATGAATGTATTTAAAGTCAACGGAAAAATAAACTTAGAAAGTGAACCCTCAAAATGACGAAAAAAAACTATTTTCCTCAAAATTTTGAAACCAGTTTTGTACACAAAAAATCTTGTATATACTTCTTACATCGCCGTATAGTTCTATGGTGTGTAGATACCACCGTGACAAGTAAATCGTCTCTTTACCTCTTTAAATCAGAAAAGGGCCCTGTTTTTTCTCAAAATCTTGAAACCAGTTTTGTACGTCATCATTATTGGACGTTCGTAGTGGATCGTATACCCATTATCTCTTTCCTGCATTTCATAGTGGGTAATAAAGGTTTGGTAGCTCCGCATTGTGTTTCTATATATTATTACTGCCGCACGTGCTCCACTAAGAAAGGCTAATATGGCAAAAGAGAAGAAAAGAAAGGCTCTTATTGACCATTATTTGACTAGCACGCAATACCTGAATATTCTGCATTTTGTGATCGGCAAGTTTGTCCATTGTGGGCAGCGTCAGTGACACCGACCTCGCACTAGGATAGTAAGAACAGAGATAATCAGAGGGTTTTCTTAGGACAATGGGAAGGGTCTCTTGCTATCAGCTAGTACATTGAGACAATCGGCACTCAATCGGGACCCATGCGCCTTTGGCCTCTGATTTGGCCACGCCTCATCCACGTTTAACTTTCGTCCAACCTTCCAGAGGGGCAAATCCACTTGGTCGCTTGATATATGCAGGCAGACTCTTTGGTCCCGGTTCGTGTTACGAACCGGGACGAAAGGGTCGCTTGAGCAACCACCGGTCTTCTCCCCCTTTACCCTGAACATTGGTCGGCACTAGTTTCCAAGTCAGCCAGGAACTTGTTGACAAAAGATGTGGCTTTGAAAAGCCTCCTCATGGATTGTCTGTCGCCTCCCATGAACTGTTACTAACATACAAGCGTGTAAAGTCTTGATGCTTCGTCGATTCAAACATCGTAAGAAGCCACTGACGCGTCGCAGGTTCGATCAAGAGTGAGATATGCTCGATAATGTCATCCTCGTGCCCACTGACGCGCCATATTGCACTCGATAAGGTAGCGGCGCGGCATCCAGTCTAAGAGCTGCCCACTCACTCACCATGCCGAACCACACTTCCCTAGCAATCGGCAAGTGATCAGCAGGTGCTTGATCGTCTCCTGCACCTGGTCGCACCTCGGAAGATGTTGCAGCCCTCTCTCTATCTGTTGTCCGGTATCTATCCTGTGTGACGAGCCATGCAAAGAATTTGAGACTAAGTGGTGCCCTGGACCTCCACACCTGCTGCCCCACCGGGTCATCTATCATACTCCCTCCGTTCCAAATTAGTTGACTTGCTTTTATACAAATATGGATGTATCTATACTTGTTTAGTGTCTAGATACATCTATATCTAGACAAATGTGTGTCAATTAATTTAGAACGGACGGAGTACATGTGAAGAATGCCGACCTTATGAGCTGAACCGCGGCCATGACGCCTCATAAACTAAAAAAATTCGCCCAGCCACGCCCATATCATCAAGTATTAGTTTGACCTCATGGCAGTACGCGTATGAACGTATAGGCAACGCGCACACGAAATGGATTTTGCCAGAATAATTGATGAGAATGGTAGGAATATTGTATCTGTATATGTTAACAGGCTGAGCGATCAATATACTTAATGCACTTACACGAACATAGATGTTGGTCGGACGGTTCTGGTGTTGATTTAAACTGGTTATTTCCCAGTCGAAAAAAAAGACTAACAAATCTGAGAAAATAAAGTTCACATGTAGTACTATACCTTCGCAGCCCAGTCGATGCCCAAAACTATAAAATTATGTAAAGTTGTAGACCGTAGTAGGCAGTAATCCCTGAGCCCGGCCGTGACGTTACGGTTACGAAGATATTATTGAGCAGCATTTGACTAGTACACTAGATATTGCATGGTGATTCATCAATGCACTTGTGACACACCCACGCAGAAAAGGATGATATTCTGCAGAAAGCCCATATAAATTCACCATCCCTCTCGCTGTAAACACCACAAGTAAACAGCCTAGCTCAATGGCCTCGCAATCCATATTTCTCCGTATTCCCATCCGCCTCCTCCTACTGCTATCTTCCGTCTTGGCTTCTTCTTCCGGCCCGACGAACGGCAGCGACACTGACCTCGCCGCCCTGCTGGCTTTCAAATCCCAGCTCGCCGACCCTCTCGGCGTTCTTGCCAACAACTGGACCACCAGCACATCTTTCTGCCACTGGGTCGGCATCTCATGTAGCCGGCACAGGCAACGTGTCACTTCTCTATCCTTGTCCGACATGCCTCTTGTTGGACCAGTGTCACCTCACATCGGTAATCTCTCTTTCCTCTCCATCCTTAACCTCACCAACACTGATCTCACCGGCTCCATCCCGGCCGAACTTGGTACGCTACGTCGACTTAGGTCTCTTGGTCTTATGGGAAATACCCTATCAAATTCCATACCTACTGCCTTAGGAAACCTTACGAGGCTCGAGTTTCTTAATCTAGCTTTGAACCAACTCTCAGGCCACATCCCCAATGAGATGCTGATGCATATGCACAACCTTAAGAAAATTTCTCTGGCCACAAATGACTTGAGTGGTCAAATACCACCGAATTTGTTCAACAACACACCTTCTTTGACGTTCATCCATTTTGGAAATAATAGCCTATCAGGTCCTATACCACACGCCATTGCATTCCTATCCATGCTTGAGTCCGTGAACCTACAGCTTAATCAACTTTCTGGCCTAGTACCACAAGCCATGTTCAACATGTCTAGGCTGCAAGTCATGGCGCTCGCGAGCAGCGGCAACCTAACTGGAACATTTCCGACCAATCAAAGTTTCAGCCTCCCAATGTTGCAATTTATTACTCTAGGTGATAACAAATTTTCTGGCCGGTTCCCATCAGGGCTTTCATCATGCCAGTACATACAAGCAATTGATTTGACTGAAAATTCTTTTGTGGATGTTGTGCCAACATGGTTAGCCAAATTGTCAAATCTCGAAGAGCTTTCCTTGGGATGTAATCACCTTATTGGGTCGATCCCAGCAACCCTTAGCAATCTCACCAAACTTACAAAGCTAGAACTCCCCTCTAGCAATCTAACAGGGAATATTCCACGAGAATTAGGTCTTATGCAAGAATTCTCATACTTAAATCTTGAAAGCAATCAGTTGGCAGGTGGAATTCCAGCTTCCCTCGGCAACTTATCGAAATTGAATGTACTAGCTTTGACAGACAATCTGTTGTCCGGCCAAGTACCAAGAACACTTGGAGAAAACACAGCTCTACAAAGTCTTTATTTGGCAACAAATAATTTAATGGGAAATCTAGACTTCTTGTCGGACCTTTCCAAGTGTAGACAACTCCAACAACTTTATCTAGACGCAAATTCTTTCACAGGCCTCCTTCCAAGCAGTGTAGGAAATCTCACTTCAGGACTACTCATGTTTGCGGCAGGTGGCAACAAGTTAATAGGTGGCCTTCCGGTACAAATATCAAACATAAGCAACCTTGAAAGGATAAATCTTCTAGACAACCTATTCACCGGGCCAATCCCAGAATCTATAGGTATGTTGGAAAGTCTTGTTTGGCTTGATCTATCCGCCAATGACATGTTAGGCCATATACCAACACAAATGGGCATGCTCAGGAGTCTACAAATGTTAAATCTCCGATCTAACAAGTTCTCAGGCTCTATACCAAACAATTTTGGCAATCTTAGTTCGTTAGTAAACATCGACTTGTCCAATAACCAGTTAAGTTTGGCTATACCCGCAAGCATTTTCCATCTAGATAAACTTATTAGCCTAAGTCTCTCTCACAATTCTTTTGCTGGTGCAATATCAGCCGATGTTCCTAATCTAGGAAAAATGTGTCAAATGGACCTTTCTTCCAACCTATTGACAGGAAGCATCCCAGAAACATTTGGAAAACTTAATATGCTAACCTATCTAAATCTATCGAATAATTCCTTCAAAGGCTCAATTCCTGGGCAACTCAAACTACTGAAAAGCTTAACATCATTAGATCTCTCTTTTAACAATCTCTCTGGTACCATTCCCATCTTTCTTACCAACTTTACCTACTTGACTACCTTGAACCTGTAATTCAATAGGCTAGAAGGACAAATACCCGTGGGAGGTGTTTTCTCAATCCTCACTTTGCAATCTTTGGTTGGGAATGCTGGGCTATGTGGCGCTCCCCGGCTACAATTTCCACCATGCCATGATAGATCCCGTTCAAGTAATAGACACTTGCCTCGATTTCTAATCCCAACACTCACATTAGCCGCCGGTGCCATTGTCATTAGCATATGCATATGCTTTCGAAAGAAACTTTATACGAGAGAGGACGAAGCTTCGTCCGTTGACACAACTGATATTATACGTCATGAGATTATCTCCTATGTTGAGCTCACCCACGCTACAAAAAATTTCAGTGAGGATAACATTTTGGGGTCGGGAAGCTTTGGAAAAGTCTTTAAGGGCCAACTAAGTAGTGGTTTGCTGGTTGCAATAAAAGTTTTTGATATGCAACTTGAGAAAGCCATCCAAAGTTTTGGCGTTGAGTGCCAAGTGCTTCGCATGGCGCGCCATCGCAACCTGATAAGGATACACAACACATGTTCCAACCTCGACTTCAGAGCAATAGTGCTTCCATATATGCGAAATGGAAGCTTAGAGACTGTCCTACACTGGTCTCAGAGCGTAGAGTGCCCAGGATTCACTGAAAGATTGATCGTCATGCTCGATGTGTCAATGGCAATGGATTATCTGCACCATGAGCACTACGAGCTGATCTTACACTGTGACTTGAAGCCTAGCAATGTTTTGTTTGATGAGCATATGACGGCACATGTGGCAGACTTTGGCATTGCAAGGTTGCTTTTCGATGACAATTCCATGACAAGTGCGTGCATGCCAGGAACAATTGGGTACATGGCCCCAGGTACTTAATTTGCTAGCTGTTGTTACTTTCCCAGATCAAATACTTGTTAAACCATTATGTCTCCTCTGAAAATAACATGGATGATCAAGTAAGCTAAGTACCAATTTATATTCTTCTTTAACAGAGTATGGATCGCTTGGAAAAGCATCACGAAAAAGCGATGTGTTTAGCTACGGAATCATGCTCCTTGAAGTCTTCACTGGAAGGAGGCCCACCGATGATATGTTCGGTGCGCAAGTTACCCTGAGGCAGTGGGTTTGTCAGGCATTTCCTACGGAGCTTGTCCAAGTCGTCGATGTTAGGCTATTACATGGTCCTTCTCATTGTAGGCATGATGACCTTCTCTCATCGGTATTCGAGCTGGGTTTGCTCTGCTCCAGCGAGTCTCCCGACAAGAGGATATCGATGCACGATGTAGTTAAGATGCTGAAGAAAATCCAAGCCGAGTACGCAAAACGGACGGCAACGACATCCCATAACACAACACAGTGAGATGGATCTCCCTCGTTGCTTGCAATTATCACATTTATAACTACGTATGGATGTAGTTGTTCTTATTGCGCACTATTTATCACATTACCACATGCTGAGTTGGCTTCGTGGGTTGTGTTATACATTTGACCCGTATAGCTATTTGGACGTCCATAAGTATTATGGTGTGGACGAGTTTTTTTTTTTTGAAGGTGGTGTGGATGAGTTGGGTCCCGTTTTTTTTTTAACCTCGTTTTTTTTTGATCGATCTCCCTTGTTGCTTGCCACGGTGCCACGACCATGTATGTATGGATGTATCGGTTCTTCTTCGGCAATTGCAACAGCCGTATGCCTTCTGGAATTGGCGGACGCCTCACTGGATAGTGCTATAATTTGGATAGGTTATATGTTGGTTCCGAATAAAGCACACCATTCTCCTGTTGCAAGTCCATTCACATAAACCTTGCAGGTTAAGGCATAAGAACATCTTCACCGGCACCCCGTAATTTTGTCCGACACCCAGCCCCTCAAATCAAAATAAAAAAATTGAGAGGCAAAAGCTTTAAATTTCATTCAAATTTGTTGAAATTTTACAATATTTTGAATGCAATTTAAATCTAAACTGACGTCGCCGGCGCCACTGACCTAATCTAACCCTAGTCTGAGGCCTGGGGAACCGCCCGGCGAAGTGGCCGCCATTACTCGAGGACCAGCCTCCCACGCGTCGCCATTAATTGCGGTGCCCCTCCGTGTCTATGACATGCAGGCCCATATGTCGGACGGTGTGTCCGGGATTTGACCGGCGCCCCCGAGTAGCCCCTCAAAGTTGGGGGTGGCCTAGGGGGGTGCTGCCGTGCTAGACACATTTCTGGGGACCGGGACCGATGGGGGTGCCATTTTCTGGGTAACATTGCAAATTCATGCCATAATCCTTTATGAGCTCTAACGGCCATCTCATCTGCCTCAGATTCAAATCCTTCCAAGTGACAACAGAACAACTAGTTCGTCATTCAAACCATCTATGAACCTCAAGCCAATCGCGACAAGGTGGGTCCTAGCCGCCCCGTGGTTCGCCTCACGACCTCCTTTTTACTAACGCCTTCGTCTCCCGAAAAACGCTAGGCCATATTTTTACAAGAATTTTTGGAAGCGGCGGTGAACATGAAAGTTTTCTCCTTCTCCGGGAGAGGGCAGATCATGTTATCCCGCTGTCGCCTCCAAGGGAAATCGCAACTTTCGTCACACCATCACTTCCTTGGCGTAGGGAGGACCATACGTCTTCATCATCATCTTCACCGTCTCCATCAACAGTACCACCACCATCATTCATGATTTACATAATTCCCTCACAATTTGTGTAGATCGAAACTCTCAATAGTTATCTACTGTTGTTTGCGTTGTGGCCATCTGGTGCAGTGCCACATGTTCACATATGTCGCAAATAAATGTTCATACATGCATGAATAAATGTACATATGCATCTAATTAAATGTTCATACATATCTAATTAAATGTTCATAGCAAAAAAATGTTTCTATAGATAATAAAAATGTTTATAGAAAACAATATTCATAACATATTAAAAAATCATATAGAAAAAGAAAAAACTTAATACAGAAAACCATCGAGAATAGTTAGATGGCCCGGCCCATATGCTCGCGGGGGCTGCGCGATATGTCGGTATGGTTCGCAACTGGCGGTGAAAAGGAAACACCGGCGGGTTCTCGAAAAAAAAGGAAACACCGGCGGCTCTAGGAAACCTAGCACCCGACCGCGGCGGCGGCGGCCGGCCAGTTGGTTTTTCCCATTCTCAAAAAAAGAGAGACCATTTCCCCATTCTCTGCTACCACTACCATAGTAGCAGCAGTTCCGCCGGAATCTGCGACCGATCTGCGCCGGAGACGGCGGCCAAGTTTCATCTCCCCATCTTCCGAGCAGGTTCACCATGTCGGCCGCCGCCGGCAAGCCGTCACGGTCCGCCTCTGCCAATGTTGCGGCTACATCGAGCGGGCATCACCTTCTCAAGATCGATGGCTACTCCCTCACCAAGGGCGTCCCCAATGGAGATAAGATTGAATCCCGCCCTTTCGCCCTCGGCGGGCATCGATGGCACATCGATTACCACCCCAACGGCCACAACGCAGAGTGCCCAGAGCCCCAGACTACATATCCCTGTTCCTTGTTCTCGACGACAATGTTACCAAGGCGGTGAAGGCGCAACACAAGTTCTCTTTCGTTGGCGAGGTCAAGGACCAAGCTTCTTCATTGGCGTCGACGGAGACGGTAAACAACTATACTTGTAAGAATGGCTGGGGAACTTCTAAGTTCATCAGAAGGGCAAACCTGGATAAGTCGGAGCATCTCAAGGACGATTCTTTCACCGTCAGGTGCGATGTCGTCGTCATTAGCGATTACCGCACAGAGGATCTGCCCGAGGTTAGCACTCCTCCAACATTCGTCTCCGTGGCCCCATCTGACCTGCACAAGCACCTTGGCAATCTCCTCAAGACCGAGAAGGGCGCCGACATGGTTTTTGAGGTTGCTGGTGAGACCTTCGCAGCGCACCGGTGTGTGCTCGCTGCCCGATCTCCAGTCTTCAGCGCGATGCTGTTTGGTGACATGAAGGAGGGCGACACAGTGCACATAAATGACATGGAGGCACAGGTGTTCAAGGCGTTACTCTGTTTTGTGTACACTGACTCCTTAGCAGGGACAGAAAAAGAAGAGGAAGATGTCATGCTCCAGCATTTGCTTGTTGCGACGGACAGGTATAACATGGAGAGGCTGAAGAGTATTTGCGAGGACAAGCTATGCAAGTACATCGGCGTGCGCATGGTGGCGATGATCCTGGCGCTAGCTGAGCAGCACCGTACCACTGCGACGGCCTAAGCAAGGCGTGCTTAAGTTTTCTCGGCTCGCCGGCAAATCTTAGAGCTTTAGTGGACAGCGATGGCTTCGATCATCTGACCAGGAGCTGCCCTTCTGTTATTAAGAAGCTGATTACCAAGTTGGCCTTTGTTTCGTGATGCTTGTTGCGCTAGCAATCATACTTCACTCGTTTGAAATATTTATCATTAGTTGGTTACCAATGGTGCTTTGCTCGCTGGTAATCTAGAATTATTATCAGGTAGTTATTTTGGATTCTTGGTAGATGACTATCGGACTATCTATGCTAACTTTCTATGGATATTTAAAGTAGTAGTCTCGTAAAATGCTCACTTTTTTTTTGGGTTTGTTTCGGTGTTTCATTACATATATTTATCAGCTAGTAGGTTGATATCAGGTAGCTGTGCCGATTGAAGTTCAGGCATGCTCGTTTCTTGTTACTTTGTTTTTCTTTGAATGTTTTGAATCAGTAACACACGGCATGTATGCTCTGCTGTCTCTTTTCTAAGGAGATGTGAAAGTAGTTTCATCTTCGTCGAATGTTTCTTGACTTCATGTCTATGTTTTGGCCTGTGAACGCAATACATACTTTTGTTATCAGATACCTTGATATTGATTCTATGCATACATATCCAACAAGTAGGAATGCTAAGTGAACATGATCCTGGCTTCTGTATTTTGATTGAGACTATTTAAAAAGGAAAAAAAGACAATAAGGCTTATTTAGAAGAATTTAGCAGTCATATACTCGCATATATGAATTGGACTGCTTTGTCCTTTAAAATTTTTAGTCAACTGAATGATGTATCTGTATCAGTACCATGTTTTCTCTCATGCATACTGCATAAGAAATAGGAACATGTTGTCGTTTGTTTATACTCCCTCCGTTCCAAATTAGTTGTCTTCCATTTGTCAAAAAGTAGATGTATCTAGACATGTTACAAGTATAGATACATCCACTTTTTGGCAAATGGAAGACAACTAATTTGGAACGGAGGGAGTACTAATTAGTTCCTCACACCATATGTTTCAGGTCATTCCATCCATGTAACTATTACGTATGTTTCACAAGGAGAGCTACTACTTGGAGCTGCTAGGTTAGCTTGCACAGCCACTGGTTGAGATTCAGCGTTTAAATAACCGTGACAGTGAAACTAGAGGCTTGCAATAAAATTTGAATAGTTATGCAGTCTTTCAGTTGCAGGAAAGAAACAGAGGAAGTGCCTGAATACGAGAGCTAGAGAAAATACCTGAATATGTGAAATTACTTGTACAGAACTCAATCTTGTACAGAAGGTCTCCAAGCACAGCGAGAAGTTTTATCTCTAGGTAGGCGGCACACAATTCAGCGGACAATCAGTTCCTCACCATGCATGGTAGGAAATTGAAAGAACTGAGAGGACACAGATCAGCGATATATTGCGGCAGGATCATACCGTACCCGTAGCTGAGAGTGGATGGATTGTGCACTTTCTTCCATAATCTGCTCTTCTTGCATGACAATTAGCAAGGTTGTGCAGGATCTGGGGAGGCCGTGCATCATTGAAGTGGACCTGATTGACTGGACCATCAGGCTGTCCGCGGAGAGCCACCCCTAAAACCAAGACTTGCACGTTGTTTGGTAGCCTGCAGCCACTCCAGCCAGGCTGGGTGTATGCAGCTAAACCAAACAACATGCTATGTTGTTGGTGATGATTACTCTCACCTCTTTTCATATAGGTGTACTTACCTCTCACCAATGTGAGCATGCCGATGGCGCGGACGACGGTGGCGGAGGTGAGGAGATGGCATGGCGGCGGAGCTGGACGGTGAGGAGACAACATGGCGACGGAGCTGGACGTGAGGAGACGACATGGCGGCGGCGCTGGACAGTGAGGAGAAGGCATGGCGGCTGCGGAGCTCAACGACATATTCACGACATGGCGGCGGCAGAGCTCGGCGACGACGAGGTAGATCGGAGGTTGAAGATGACGCATACACCAAGAACAGTCTAAATACGCATCTTACAATACAAGATCTATCCATCTACAAACATCGAAATACAAAACTTACAACACGATAGTTGTGCGGAATGGCAAGGTAAAGCTACTCCTTAAACGGTTGACCGTGTGCGACAAGTTTGACGAAATTCATCTAAACAAGCTTCAGACAAGAACACGAAACTAGGGCCGCACAGTTAACGAAAGTTTGAGTTGATTGCCGGAATGAAACCACATTATCAAAGCACATCATTTTGGTGTAGAACTTATTTTGAACCGAGCAGTGTATTAGTAATTAGAAGGAGGGAGATTAAGTAAGACTAAGGAGAGTGAGGAAAAGCAAACCTCAGGTGCAAAGTTTGAATGCTCGAAGAAAGAAAGAGCCAGGATCCACAGAAACGGCCGAATCGGCAGTTTCCAGTGATCCTGCATTGACCAAGGGTGCTTTAAAGTTCGTGTAGGCCTGGTCCAACACCCCTTGCAGTCTTCCAAACATGAGCAGGTCGCATCTGGCGGGCCTGACTGGGCTGGCTGCAGCCTACCAAACGCGTCCTGTATAAATCATGAGACCTCATCTAGTACAGTGCATTCTTATCAGCTTTTTCTTCATCCATGTCATGTAAATTTTACATGTTAGTACATTATGGTTTTGCACAACCAACAAAACGCAATCTAATCCTATTTATCTTAAAAAAACAATATTAGTTTTTGAAAAGTCAAACTTGAATATCTCTCAAATCTTTTCGGAAAAACTATCAACATCTGAGATACTAAATAGATAAATATAAAAATATATTTCATAACGAATTTAATGATACTATTTTGTATTGTAAAAAAACAACATTGTTTTCTAGGAACTTGGTAAAGAATCGTATTTGACTTTAAAAAATCTAATACACCTTATAAAGGATAAACGGAATGATTACTTATGTCATAGGAAGTTACCGGTGATCATTTCACTAGCTAGCAGTCTAACACCAGTATATATTTCCTTCATATACTGCGATCATGATTTTTTTCTTAACTCGGATGATCTGTATGATATAGTGGTTAGGTCCTCTACCAATAATGGGTAAAATAAATCAGGTGGATCCTCCACCAACACACGACCGTATCCTTCGACATGTTTAGTCGCAAAGTTGGCGTAAATATATATAGCTGCATGTTAGAGTGTTTGACTGACTTGAAAAGGCTGGGTTACTATGCTTGCCGTCCTGTGGAATGGTGGATGGACTAGGGGCACAGAAGGATCGACGAGATTATAAATTCACCGATACTCTCACTGTCGACAACACACAAGTAATACAGCCATCCGCGCCGAACTAGCTCAATGGTCGCTCCATCATCTTGTGCCTGCATTCCCATCTTTCTATTGGTCCTACTATTCACGGCTGTCTCGTTTTCTTCTCCCAGTCCGACCAACGGCAGCGACTCGGATCTCGCCGCCCTGCTGGCTTTCAAATCCCAGCTCGCCGACCCTCTGGGAGTTCTGGCCGACAACTGGACCACTGGCACATCTTTCTGCCACTGGGTCGGCGTGTCGTGCAGCCGGCGCAGGCAGCGCATCACCGCTCTATCGTTGGCCGACGTGCCTCTCGTTGGACCAGTGGCACCTCACATCGGTAACCTCTCTTTCCTCTCCGTCCTCAACCTCACCTGCACAAATCTCACCGGCTCCATTCCAACTCAACTTGGTAGGCTACACCGTCTTAGATATCTCAATCTAACCTTAAATAGCCTGTCAAATGTCATTCCTAGTGCCATAGGGAATCTCACAAGGCTCGAGTTTCTTAGTCTAGCTGGTAACCAGCTGTCAGGCCAAATCCCATTTGACTTGTTGTTCGGTATGCACAACCTTACACATTTTTCTCTGACCAGAAATGAATTGAGTGGCCAAATACCACCCAGTCTGTTCAACAACACACCTTCCTTGACGTTCATCGGTCTTGGAAATAACAGCCTGTCAGGTCCTATACCACACGCTGTTGCATCCCTATCCATACTTGAGGTCTTGGTCCTACAAGGTAATCAACTCTCGGGAACAGTACCACAAGCTTTGTACAACATGTCTGGGCTGCGAACCATAGCACTCAGAGAAAACAACCTAACAGGAATGTTTCCAAGCAATCAAAGTTTCAGCCTACCAATGTTGAATTTTTTTTCACTGTCCAGTAACAATTTTTCCGGTCGATTTCCGTTAGGGCTTGCATCATGCCAAAACCTACAAATACTTAGTTTGGCTGGAAATTCTTTTGTCGATGTTGTGCCAATATGGTTAGTCAAATTACCACACCTCCAAAATCTTTTTTTGGGTTTTAATAACCTTATTGGCTCGATCCCGGCGGCCCTTAGCAATCTCACCACACTTACTGCACTACAACTCACATCGGGCAATCTAACAGGGGAGATTCCATCAGAATTAGGTCTTATGCAGAAGTTATTGTCTTTGTATCTTGGAGGCAATCAATTAACAGGAGAAATACCAGCTTCCCTCGGCAACTTATCAAAATTGTCTTACCTAGTTTTGGAACATAATCAATTGCTCGGCCCAGTACCAACAACACTTGGAGAAAATACAGCTTTGTACGAGCTTGATTTGTCACATAATAATTTAGTGGGAAATCTAGATTTCTTATCGGACCTTTCCAATTGCATACAACTCCAAGTACTTGATCTAAGCAACAATTCTTTCACAGGCCTCCTCCCTAGCAGTGTGGGAAATCTCACTTCACTAGTCGCTTTCGCTGTAGGTTACAACCAGTTAACAGGGGGATTTCCAGTAGCTATTTCAAACATAAGCAACCTTGAATGGATATATCTTGAGAGCAACCTATTCACCGGGCCAATCCCAGAATCTATAGGTATGTTGCAAAATCTTTTGCTGCTCGATCTATCTGGGAATGACATGTTAGGACCAATACCAACACAAATAGGTATGCTCAGTAGTCTACAACGGTTGTTTCTCCAATCAAACAAGTTCTCGGACTCTATACCAAAAAGTTTTGGCAATCTTAGTTTGTTGGAAAACATCGACTTGTCCAATAACCAATTAAGTTCAGCGATACCCCTGAGCTTTTTCCACCTAAATAAACTTATTCAACTAGATCTTTCTCACAACCTTTTTGTTGGTGCATTACCAGCCGATGTTTCTAGTCTGAGACAAACATATCAAATGGATCTTTCTTCCAACTTGTTGACGGGAATCATTCCTGAAACATTTGGACAACTTAATATGCTAATCTACCTAAATTTATCACATAACTCCTTCGAAGGCTCAATTTTAGGACCACTCGGAAATCGAAAAAGCTTAACATCATTAGATCTTTCATCTAACAATCTCTCTGGTACCATTCCCATGTTTCTTGCCAATTTTACTTATTTGACTACCTTGAACCTCTCATTCAATAGCCTAGAAGGCCAAATACCCGAGGGAGGTGTTTTTTCAAACCTCACATTACAATCTTTGGTTGGGAATGTTGGCTTATGTGGAGCTCCGCGCCTACGATTTCCACCATGCCTTGACAAATCTCATTCAAATAGTAGACACTTGCTTCAGTTTCTACTTCCAACAATCACATTAGCTTTTGGTGCCATTACCATTTACCTATACCTATGGTTTGGAAAGAAACTTAAGAAGGGAGAGGACAAAGCTTCTGTTGATCCAACCGATGTCATAGGCCATCAGCTAGTCTCCTATCATGAGCTTGTCCGTGCCACTAGTAATTTCAGTGAAGATAACATCTTGGGATCCGGAAGCTTTGGAAAAGTCTTTAAGGGCCAACTGAGCACTGGTTTGGTGGTCGCGATAAAAGTTCTTGACATGCAGCTAGAGCAGGCCATCCGAAGTTTTGATGCGGAGTGTCGAGTGCTTCGTATGGCACGTCACCGCAACTTGATAAGGATACTTAACACCTGTTCTAACCTTGACTTCAGAGCACTAGTGCTTCAGTACATGCCAAATGGCAGCTTAGAGATGCTCCTTCATGGGACTGAGAGTACAGAAATGCGCTTGGGATTCCTTGAAAGACTGGGAATCATGCTCGATGTGTCAATGGCAATGGATTATATGCACCATGAGCACCACGAGCTGATCTTGCATCGTGACTTGAAGCCTAGCAATGTTTTGTTTGACGAGGAGATGATAGCGCAAGTGGCGGACTTTGGCATTGCAAGGTTGCTTCTAGATGAAAACTCCATGATAAGTGCGAGCATGCCTGGAAGCATTGGGTACATGGCACCAGGTACTTAATTAACTACCTCTTGTTATCTTTCTCATCATACTACTGCCTAAACCATTGATAAATTATGGATCCACTCAATACATCATGGCTAAGCAACAACACTTTAATTTCCTTTTATGTTCTCTTGAGCAGAGTACGGGTCACTTGGAAAAGCATCACGAAAGGGTGATATGTTTAGCTATGGAATAATGTTCCTTGAAGTCTTTACCGGCAGGAGACCCACCGACGCTATGTTCGGAGCAGAACTAACCCTTAGGCAGTGGGTTCGAGGGGCATTTCCTGCAGAGCTTGTCCAGGTCGTCGATGGCGAGCTACTGCAAGGCTCCTGTCTTTCTAGCTGCATCCTGGACGATGGCTTTGATTTGTTCCAGCGACTCTCCCGACCAGAGAATGACGATGCACAATGTCGTTGTGAAGCTGAAGAAAATCAAAGGCGAGTACACCAAGCGGACAACAATCACATAGTGCGTCACAGTGATCGATTTCCCTTTGTTGCTTGTTACCATCTATCTACCAGTTCTTCTTATGCAATTAGAATAGTTGTGTGCCTTCTGGAATGGGCAGATGCTTCATGGGATCGTGTTATACATTTGGCATATATTTCTATTTTTTTCGAAATGGGATTATACCCCGGCCTCTACATCAATTGATGCACACAACCATTTATTGCGAAGTTGTTAAAGTATCAAGTTTACAACTTAAGGATCATATAAGGCTGAAACATGAATCAACCAACAAAAAACAATATATGACAACATAAAGCAAATAGGCATCCCTAATGCGAGTAATATGCTGCCACGAAGCCCGGCTGAATATTTCTATTTTTTTCTATTTTGGCATACATTTGGCATATATTTCTATTTTTTTCGAAATGAGCGACCACCGGGAGCCGTGTACACCCGGTAGCCATAAGCTCCCGCTAATCCGACGGGAGAAGATACGCCCACAGCTGAATCCAATGGGCCTCCATATTGATAACCTGCAATATATGAAATTTTCTTTGTCTATTAAAAACAAGGTTATTTCGACAGTTCCATATTGACCAACATAAAGCTCAAACTCTAATACGAAGCCTAGCCTTTGTCTTTTTGTCAATACCATATTCAACAAATTACCAAACATATTGGTTATATTAGTTGGTGGAGGAATGTTATAAGTACTATAAACAATACGCCAAATAATTCTTGCAAAAGGATAAGCAATGAAGATATGTTCTACTGTTTCATCTGAACCACATAAAGAGCATTTAGTACATCTTTGCCATTTCCTTTTAGCTAGATTATCTTTTGTCAACCGTACTTTTCTATTAAGGAACCACATAAAAAACTTTATCTTAAAGCTTAAACCTAAATCCTATTATGGAGATATAAATTGTACGGAACTAACTGGGAGTATCTACGTTTCGCAAAAAAAAAAAAAAATATGGGAGTATCTACGGTTGGATGTTCTTATGTCTTTCTACATGTCTATTGTATGGATATCTTACAATCCTCACAGGTTGTGGTGGAATGTGACTTCTACCCTGAATGTTGCTTGTTACGAATTGTCACCAATCCTGATTAATACATAAGTTTTTTTTTTGCGGGAAAAAAACTTATGTATTTGTAGGGTGTTGGAAAATACATGTTTTATTTGTAGGCTATTGCAAGTATGACAGGTGATTCTATCACTAGTACAGAACGACACATCGGATACCCCTCTATGAAAACGGCAGAAGTTAGGCGACGGAGAATCGAGCCTTCCGCGCGGAAAAAGCCGCCCGTGAGGGCTATCCTCCCGCGACCCGCGACACATCGGCAATGGTTGTGCTTTCCGCAACCGTTTGCTTTATATGAGCAACGGACATATTTTCGTGTCCGTATGCATTATTTTCATTATTGTAAACGGTTAATATGGATGACCGTATCCGATGATTCCATCCAGACCTAACGCTATGAGTGGTGTCGAGTTAGCCAGCTGAGGAGATTCCCATAAGACTGAAAGATAGGAGCGGCGGCGGCGAGGGCGGAGGCGGAGTCCAGATCTTACATCTGTGCTGCGGGCGTCGATAGGCGCGCGTTGGTTGCCGGCGTCGAGAGGCAGCGCAGGGAAGCTTGGGCCCGATTCCACAGCTACTGGGGCGGTGGTATAACCCGAAAACCTACTACTTATTTTTTTAATTATTTTGATTTAGGAGCGCGGAGTATAAATCTTACATATGTAGTTTGCCATTTTACTAGATGGTTCTTGATCGAGCTTGGATGTACGGTGGTCGCACGGTCCTGAATTCTCACAAGGTGTGGTTGAATTCTTGGACAGGGCTTCGCAACACATGCTAGAAAGTAATGAACCGAAGATGTTTTGTCCTTGTGTTATCTGTAAGAATGAAGTCTTGTGGCCTAGAAGACAAACGATAGAAGAACACATTATTTTGAGGGGATTTATGGAATCGTACACATGTTGGTCAAAACACGGTGAACAACAACCAGCAATCTTTGCCGACAACCGTGATGATTTGAGCAACGATAATCATGAAGTCAATGCCAGAGATGGTTTGGGCAACGCTGATGATGATGTGCATCCAGATGAAACCAGAGCCGATGGTCCACAAAAAAACCTAGAACAGATGATCAATGATTTGGAGAATAATATGGAAGGTAATGATGAGATAAAGAATTTCCTCTGTCAGTCGGCGGACTCGAAGAAACCTCTGTATCCGGAATGCAAGCTCAGCAAGTTGGATGCGACACTAGAATTGTTGAAATACAAGGCAGAGAGTAGTACATCCGATGTGAGCTTCACAAAGCTGTTAAAACTTGTCGCATTATTACTTCCACCTGGAAATGACTTGCCAGCGAACACTTACCATGCCAAGAGGGTGATCTGCCCCATTCCAGCCGAGTACGTGAAGATACACGCTTGTAAGAATGATTGTATTCTCTACCGAGGGGAAAATGAAAATATGCGGCGTTGTCCCATATGTAACTTTCCTCGTTACAAACGCAACCTAGCAAAAGACAGAGACAAGGGCGAGGATGAGGTCACAACGGGAGTCCCTTACAAGGTTGTGTGGTATTTGCCAATAATACCCAGATTGAAGCGTATGTATGCAGACCCAAAGCAGTCAGAGCTGATGCGTTGGCATGCCGATAAAAGGAAAAAAGATGGACTGCTCAGACACCCGGCTGATGGACCACAGTGGAGGCTTATCGATTATGAGTTCCCAGACTTTGGCAGGGACCCCAGAAATGTAAGGTTTGCACTAAGTACAGATGGAATGAATCCTTTTGGCAGCATGAGCAGCAGACATAGCACTTGGCCAGTTCTTTTAGCAATGTATAACCTTCCTCCTTGGTTGTGCATGAAGAAGAGGTATATCATGATGTCGATGCTTATTCAAGGACCAAAACAACCTGGGAATGACATTGATGTTTACTTGAGTTTACTTGTCGAAGAACTACAAGTACTGTGGGATGGGGTAAGAATGTATGATGCGTTCAAGAGAGAACAGTTTGATCTCAGAGCAATGTTGTTTCTGACCATTCAAGATTATCCTGCACTTGCGAACTTGTCAGGGCAGAGTTTGAAGGGATCCTTTGCATGTGTCACTTGCAAAGAGAGAACAAAAAGTCTTTGGCTGCCGAATTCAAGGAAGACAGTGTACATGCGGCACCGAAGGTTTTTGGCAAAGAATCACCCGTATCGTAGATTGAAGGCCCCGTTCGATAATACGATTGAGACCGATGACACGCCAGAACCATTTTCAGGAGCGGATGTCGATGACCAGACGAAGGATGTACACACTATTTTTGGTAAGGGGAAGAAACCCCAGTCTCGTGAGAAGGCAGTGTGGAAGAAAAGATCGGTTTTCTGGGCATTGAAGTATTGGGCATATCTGGACGTTCAACATTGCATCGATGTCATGCATGTCGAGAAAAACGTAACTGAAAGCGTTCTTGGATGTGTAATGAATAACAAGGATAAAACGAAGGATGGTATGAATTCACGGCTGGATATTCTTGCATTGAAATATAAAAGGAAAAAGTTGAAGCCACAAGAGAAGCCTAATGGGCAGTGGTACCTCCCACCTGCTTGCTACCAGTTATCGAAGGAAGAGTTGAAGGAGTTCTTGCAATTCTTGTATGATATGAAAGTTCCGTCAGCATACTGCGCAAACATCAGGACTCTGGTGTCGTTTGAAGAAAAGAAACTGATGGGGATGAAGTCACATGACTGCCATGTGATGATGACACAGATGCCAATTAGAAATATGTTGCCTAAACCCGTTCGAGAGGCTCTCATGAGGTTATGTGATTTTTTCAACGCTATATACCAGAAGGTAATAGATCCATTCAAATTAGACAGATTGCAAGAAGATGTTGTGAAGACTATCTGCCAGCTGGAGATGTTCTTCCCCCCTTCGTTTTTCGACGTAATGGTCCATCTAATTGTACACATTGTTTATGAGATAAAGCAATGTGGTCCAGTGTATCTGCGCACTATGTATCCGTTCGAGCGCTTCATGGGTATACTCAAGCACTACGTCCGTAACAGGTATCGGCCAGAGGCAAGTATCGTTGAAGGATATCTTTCGGAGGAGGTGGTTGAGTATTTCATCAGCTACATGGATGGCCACCGACCTATCGGGGTGCCTCTGTCCAGGCATGAGGGGAGGCTAGATGGAAAAGGGTTAATGAAAGATAAATCATGTTGGCCAGAGTGTGAATTATTTGAGAAAGCACATTTGTACGTATTGCAGCACCTTGCAGTCGTTACACCATATGTGGATGCTCACAAGGATCTACTTAGAATTGAGCTAGGAGGCCGAGGCTTGACAGAGAATCAGAAGGAAGCACAAGTCTTGAAACTGCACAGCCAGAGATTCGCTGATTGGCTGATGACGAATTGTGTCGGAGATGATGACGAGACTTTAAAAAGTTTGGCAAGAAAGCCAAACTTTACGGTTCATAAATGGGAAGCATATGACCTGAATGGCTACACCTTTTATACAAAGAATAGAGACAACAAGACCATGTATCAGAATAGCTCTATTAAAGTGGAAGCGGTAGATCCGAATGGGAGGAAGGATTGGTACTATGGAGTAATTGAGGAGATTTGGGAGCTGGAGTACGATACATTACTCACGGTTCCATTGTTTAAATGCAAATGGGTCAAACTGGGTCATGCGAAAGTTGACCAGTACGGCACTACATATGTCAATCTCAACGAATTGGGATACAAAGATGAACCTTTCGTTTTAGCTACCCAAGCCACCCAGATCTTCTATGTCAAAGACCTACTACATAAAAATTGCCATGTTGTGATGAATGGGAAAAGGAAGATCGTTGGGGTGGATGACGTTACTGATGAAGAAGAGTACAACCAGTATGAAGACTTGCCAGCAACTGGAGAACGCATACAGATCAATGACCGACAGGCTCCTGGAGATGGCTTTTACGCAAGAGATGATCACTCCGATGGGGCAATTTACAAAGGAAATATTCAGGTTGATCCAGTTTTACTAGAGGAGGACGAAGAATGAGCAAATTAATTTGTACCCTAAAGTGATAATTGTATTTCTTAATTGGCAAAGTAATGTGCTGTTGTTATTTCTTAATTTTCAACCGTAAACGCTACGTTTATTCTTTTCAAACGAAATATAATTTATTTATACCACATCGGCAACGGTTTTTTTGAATGCACCGTTGCCGATGTGACATAAACCCTACTTCCAGACTTAAACTTTGGGGACCAACCTACCACCCCTCGCATTTCCCCCCGCTCACCGTCTTCAACACCACCCCCGGCCCGGCGGACTACTCGGGCCGCCCTTGCGGCGCAGGCGGCTTCCCTGGCCGTCCCCCCACCCACGGTCTCAGCTGAGTTAGTTATGCGGACTACTCGGGCCGCCCTTGCGGCGCAGACGGCTTCCCTGGCCGTCCCCCAACCCACGCCGCGGGGCAGCTCCAGGCTACGACGGCGTCGCGCCGACGCCGTGGTCAGCGAAGACGCCCAGAGGGTGGGCTCTATGCCCCCCCCTCAGGCGACAACCGCGGCCGCCGTCTCCACTGATTTGGCTCCCGGAGATGCTGCCGCCACAGATCTGGCCGCCGTCTCCACTGATTTGGCTCCCGGAGCTGCTGCCGCCACAGATTTGCCCGCAATAGAGGAAGGGGCAGACAGCGGCGACCTCATACATGCCGGAGACACACTTGGGACAGGTTAGTTGTGCTGATTAACTGTATTACACACTGTAAAGTCGGACCTTTTAGTTTTAATTAGATCCACCTTCTATTATTCACCTGTTATTCAGAGCTGTCGTCTGGTGATGAAGGGTCCTCGAGCTCATCCTCGCAGCAGGATCAGTTTATCATGAAACAAAGGGGTCGAGGAATTAGAAAACCAACCCTAAAGCCAAGAGGAACATTTACAGTGGAGATGATTGACAAGAAAACTGGTGCCCCGTTGAAACCAGTCAAGGCACATAGGAAATTTAAGACATTGTGTGGGTGTGTAGTCAGGGAAAAGGTCCCCATTACGGTTGACGACTGGAGTCAAGTCACTCCAGAAGAAAAGACTTTCATCGTCAACGCCATAATGAGCCAGTTCCAGCTCGCAAATGAGGAATGGAAGCCTGCAGTTCAAGCTGCTGCTCTTTCTAAAGCAAAGGATTCGTTCCGTAACTTCAGGCACCGTCTGTACTCCAAATTCCAGAAGAAAAATCGGGATGCTACACTTGTATACCCCTTCATTAAACCTGACGACTGGAAGGAGTTCAAGAAGTATAGGAGGACGGAGGAGTTCCTAACAAAGAGTAAAGCCGGCAGCGCCCTCATCAGTAAAAACAAGCATCCCCACAATATGGGGGTTCTTGGATATGCTGGTTCGAAGCCCATATGGAGAAAACAGGATGAAGAAGCAGTTGCTTCGGGGGGCACGGTTCCTTACTCTGATCTTGAAGGTGAACGGGCACGAGACTTCTTGAGGGCGAGGTCTAAAACAAACGAAGTTGGTGAACTTGTTATAACTCACCCCGAGACCCAAAAGTTACATAAAACAATGGTAATAACCATATATAACCTAAGTTGTTTCCTCCTTAACTGACACAATATTTCCTTGTGTACTGAATTCAGTGTACTACTTGTCTTATCTCCAGCTGGAGCTGAAAAATAAAAAGGACAGCGGAGAGATTCTGGCACGAGGGAAAGATGACATTCTCTCAAAAGCTTTGGCTACGCCTGAGCCCTCTGGTCGGTCTCGGACGTACGGCACCCATGTTGGCCACAAGAAGGCTTTCGCGATAGACCAGGCTGAAAGGCAGGCAATGAAAAAGGCCAGACATGACGCTCAAATGAAAGCACTAGAGACAAATATTACGGCCAATATCGTTAAGCATCTTCGAGACGGTCACCTTGATCCCGGTAGGGGGGAGTGCCCTGCAGCCAGGAGTAGTTGTGGATCATTGTCGGTTGATGGTCTTGTAGACACCGGCAAATATGCTGTGGACGACATCACGAGCCCGGTGAGATGCAAACTACATGTGCCTGTAACCGTGATGACGCATCATCCCCTGGTGGCAGCACTAGGTATGGTTCAGCCACCTACCGATGTGGTACCTCAAGTGGATGGTGTGCCCTTAAAGCCAGGTTTTGCAATGTGCTTTGTGGACAAGGTCATGCCTGGCTTCGAAGGCATCTTGCTATTTAACACCTGCGTCGATGCAGACGTACAAAGCTTGGGCCAGGCTAAGCTGAGATACGTACAGTGGCCCAAGAAGGAGATTTCTCTTCTCAGTGCCCTGCCATCCACCTCAACAGCTTCTCGACAGATGGCGTCGTCTGAAGGCCTCCGTTCAGCACAGCTCCTCCTTGATATTGCGGCCAAACAGCCTTCCAGAGAACAAGCAGTTGAAGATACAACGGTTGCACAGAGTTGTGAAGCCACACCAACACCGCCTGTCGATGGTAACTCACCTACTGCCCTTGTGGTGAACAACACCACCAACTTGGTTGAAGCTACACCAACACCGCCTACGCCTCCGCCTCAGCCACAGCAGGCTTATCTGCCGCCTCCGCCTCAGTCACAGGAGGCTCAACTGCCGTCCCTGCCTCCTCAGCCACAGCAGGCTCATCTGCCGCCTCCGCCTCCGCCCCAACTTGTTCGGACACGTAGAGGCACCACACCCGTCCGGGCGAAGGACCATGCCAAGATGGCCCCGATAAATAGAACCCCGATGAAGCCCAAGCCCAAGCCCAACCCAAGACCACTAAAAATAAAAAAAATACTGCACCGATTGACAGCGACCAATACCTAGATGACGAAGAATTTAATAAGAAATACAATGCAGAGGTGCAAAGTGGCCCCAAATACGTGCGTGGACAGCCATTGTTGACTAGAGATGGATTACAAAGATCAGGCTTGGCTTGCCAGCAGCTTCATGAAAAGTACCTCCTATTGTGAAGAGAATAAGGAGATGACCTTCAGTATCAGGAAAGAGGATTTTTACGGCGCCGAAGTGACTCGTTATAACTGGGAGTTTTCAGAGATGTTCCAAGTTTTCAACCTGAATATGTTGATGGCACGTTCATGCGTTTGTTCACATTGTATGTGCCTTACAAATACTTTTCACATTTTAATAGCTTTCTTCTGTTCAGTACATGCTAACTATTCTCTTTCTTGTACTTAGGAGCCAGGTATTCGAGTGCAACCGCAGGAAAGAACCGGTAGGTTTCCTTGACCCGGCTCTTATCAATTACACGAACATCTGCAGCAATGGATACGACGATATATTCAACTATGCTGTGAAAGCGTTGACTCATTATCAAGACAAAGAGTTGATCCTGCTTCCTTACAATCAGGCGTAAGTTTGTTATCAAAAATTATCTGTACATCCTGCTTCCTTACCATCAGGCGTAAGTTTGTTATTTTCCTTTGCAGTTCTCACTGGTTCTTAGCTGTCATCATTCCTAAACAGAACAAGGTATTGTATATAGATTCCTACTTGGAAGTATAAATTATACACCCTTGGAGGAATTCTTGAACAGGTATTACATCGTTCCCTAGTTTACTTTATGATTTAACTTTCACGTGTTGTTTTCTCAATCCGCCAACTCATTACTTTTGTAGTGTGTTCGAAAAGTACTGACGATAATCAAGAGACCGTTGGCCAAGAGAGGAGAACAGGAGGCCATATTGAGTCACGTAAAGTTAACCCGGTAACAGTTGCTACTTTATTCCTAGTTTTCACAAATACCTGCTAGCAAACCAAACTAAGTGAGCGATTTTGTCACCAACATTACAGTGCCCTCAGCAACCACCTGGTACAAATCTTTGTGGGTATTATGTGTGCAATGCAATGAAAAGTCGTTCCCACCTCGAGAAGTCTGCCAAGCCTCGATTCGGTTAGTAATCCACGACATCATCAACAATTCATGTTTCCTAACAATATTTGCAGACATACATGACGAAAGATACCTAACTAAGAATCTGCCTGCAGCTTATAGGTGGAATGGGACGTGCACCTTTGAAGAAGGATGTTCTTACGATGGTGAGAGGCAAGTTTGCTGCGTTCGTCCTTAAACACATCGTAAGCAAGGAGGGAAAACTACACGACCCTAATCCATGATCATGAGATCCTATTCGGCATTTGTTCACCTGTCCATACCGGCATTCTCGCTGGTGAGACTATAGATTTTTCCAAAACAATTGTTGTCACCATTGTGGTGTAACTTCTTTAAATTGTGTCCACTTTTTTCCGAACAATGGCTGAAAACTTTGTATTTGTAGCAATAGCAATAGCTGTGAACTTGTATTCCAACATTTGCTGTAAACTTTGTGTTCATATGATTGTTGTAAACTTGTATTGCTGAATGTCTGCTAAATAATTGCTGTAGCACGGGCGTGCAAGCGCAGCTAATTACTATTAGCTTGCAATTAGACATAGGAAACGGGCAAACAAAATAGCCGTTGCCGACATGATACCACACTGGTAACGGAGGACAAAACCCTCCGTTGCCGAAATGGTCACACATTGGTAACGGAGGGCCGGAGGCTCCGATGCCGAAATTTTCTCACATCGGAAACGGTGTTCTGCCACCGTTACCGATGAGGGCCCCCACATCAGTATCGGAAGCGGGGACACGGACCCTTTCTCCGTTGCCGAAGGGGTTTTTGGCCCGTTTCCGATGTGTCGTTCTGTACTAGTGTATTTACTTTCATGGGCGGACCCAGCGTCCCGGCTGCCCGGGCGCTTGCCCGGGCTTCGCTCGCGATTTGCTTCATAGGCGACAGCGATTGTACGAACCAAATCCATCTGATCAGGGGCAAAATGATAGACTAATTAGCTTGGTGGGCCTTCAAGCCATGGACTTGTGTAGTTGGGCTGTGTGTCTCTGCCTCGTCCTGGAAACTAGAGGGCAAATATCGACTAGCTAGTAGCGAATCGATCCATTCCTTTGTTTTGTTTCGTTCCCAGCCCAGCACAAAGTTCTCGACCAGAGTAAGTTGCTTTAGGTCCCACACCTCACTTAGACTCCATCCTCTTTAATTTACACATCCATGTTTTGATTTGAAATAAAATCTACATGAAATATATGTTCATTGACGAGTAGATTCCATTCCCGTGATCGCTTTCAAATTTCGTCGACTATAGTTAGTCTCTTGGGAGTTCTTCTTAATTTCTATGTATATAATTTTAGCAAATGTGAGCATTTTAATGTGTTGTGAACTTGTGAATATTGGAATGTGTTGTGAGGGAAACTCCAATGTGCCGACACATTTCCTCTGTCTCTGTAATCGGACGGTCTTTTGGCCTGCTATCAATGTATGAACTTAAAAAAAATCCCAAATGGGTGTTGCGTCGTCACACGAGCGAGCACGTGGACAAGGGTGGTCCGTCTAGGTCGACGCGTTGTAGTTGGCCTGAGCGTGTAATGAAATATTCCTGTTTTTGCACCAAAACTATTTCGGTCACAATATTTCCTCCATATTTTCTAAATTTGTCCGAAAAAAAATTGGTTGCACTGTAGCGCGCCCAGGCTTCGATAAATTCTTGGGTCCGCCACTGTTTACTTTATATATGCCACAGGAAGGACATGGAGAACCATTGGGATTGCGTAATATCTTAATTCTTTCTACAAGTTTATTGCATGGATATCTAATAGTATATCCAGGATGTAACGTGTGAAAAGGTCCTCTAGGAGCAATTAAGACTTGCACATACATAGGAATGATAAGAAGGGAGAGAAAACAATAGGAACCTTCTATAAAATAATAATAAATGAACCAAGTTCAGTATGTACCTGCATCATTTCCCCCAACTATACAACACAAGAGTACATCATTTTCATTCCGTAAATTGGCATCAACTTCAGAGAATAAAAAATTGGTACTGATGTCATCAGCAGAATGATGATCCTCAAGCTTAGCTGTGAAATTATAATGGATGCAGCCGCCTCCAAACTCAAAAAACAAACGGATTGCCTGTACTTCCACCATCTCAAACTAAAAAAGAGAGGCAAAATACAGTTAAAAGTATACATAAGAGAGAGGGGGTGGGGCAGATCAGCGAGAGGGGGAGAGAGAATACCTTGGTGTTGTTTGCTCTGTTGTATTTACGCAGGGCTACCTCGGCATGGTAACGTGCATCCTTCTGTCTGAGCGCGACTCGTTTTTCGCGGAGTCCATTCCTTACCTCCGGAGGTTTCTTCTGCCTCGGAAACGCTGAACGTCCGTAAACGAAACCCGGGGCACCATACTTTCTCGGCGGTTGAGGAAAAGTGAACCGAAACCTCCAAGCATGCTCCATGTTGACACCTTCGGGAGTACTCCTTTCTTTGGAAGCCCAACCAGCTCGACACCTAATGAGTTGGGTACTCCTTTCGGTTGAAGCCCCACCAGCTCGGCTCCTAATCCATTGGCAGATATTAAGTTATAAAAAATGATTAACATCATATGACATGCCCTACCATGCAAAAAAAAAAACAGTATGTTTATCCGTGTTTTTTTTCTCCACGATGAAGTCTTGGTGTATCTCTGAGTGCATGCAAAGTTCATGAAACCGGTTACTCGAGATTAAAAATTTGTCGAGTTTATTTCAAAGCTGACATTGTGGACTAAATAGCTGCTACATCAGGTTGGTACATTGTTTAACTAAACAAGAGCAAAACATGAGTGGTTGTGAGATTATTCAGGTTGGTTCACATTTTAATAGTTTGGAATGCTAACAAGAAATGGACAATTTAATACTCTTTGTTGAGCACAGAGCAAGGCAGAACAGAGGCTAGGAGTTGTACCTCGCGTACCTCCCCTTTGAAGCGGCAGATGAGACTGCAGCTTCAGAAGGGTGTGGCTTTGCCTCCTCTGGCAAGTCATGCAGGTTCTCCTGGGACCTGTAACTAGAACATGTCAGTAATTTAGAATTACTACAGTGAAAGGAAGCAGAACCCTCAACATAATCTATGATACTAATGTTAAGTGTATATCTAGTGTGTGTTCAGGCCCATAGAGGCCCAGCCCATGTAACAACATGCATATGTTCTATCGTTCAATACAGAAACTATAGTTCGGTCATCTCGTTTTCACTCGATATTGAACATGGTATCAGAGCAACCCGCCAGCGCTTGGCTTCCGCCGCCGTCCCCGCAGGCGAGTTGATTCCGGCGAGCTCTCCTAGTCGTGCGGCCTGCTCTCCAGCAGCCGCCGGCGAGCTCTCCTAGTCCGGTGCGGCCTGCTCTCTAGCAGCCGCCCCTCTTCGTCTTCGGTCTTCGTCGCCACTCCGGCAGCTCTCCGGCGAGCTCTCCTAGTCACCTCTCCTGGTCGCCTCTCCAGCAACAAGGTCCTCTCCAGCAATAAGGTCGGTCTGCCCCGTCGCTCGATCTCGATTTGGTGGTTGTTGACTTTCTTCGGTCTGGAAGAAAATAGCTACTGGACTCACTCGGATTTTCCGAGTCCGGTCTCACCCGGATTTTCCGAACCACTCACCCGGTAGCTACTGGACTCACTCGGATTTTCCGAGTCCGGTCTCACCCGGATTTTTCGAGCCACTCACCCGGTTTTTCCGGGCCTGCTGTTGTCCAATTCTTTACTGCTATTGTCTAGCTGCTGCTGCTGTCCAATTCAGTGCTTTGTTTGCTGCCATGGCGAGGAATGAAGGTTCCATGTCTATTGACATCAAGCTGGATGGCTCAAACTACCGGGAATGGGCCTTCTTAGCTAGGACGGTTGTGAGAGCTGCTGGTCTTGCCTCTCACTTGACCGATGATCCATCTACACGAGATGATGAAGCAGCAAAGAAATCTTGGTAAAAGGTTGATGATCGTGTGATGGGAGCCTTGGTTCTAGGTGTTGACCCTTCTCTCCGGATGAGTCTTGAGCATCACACATCAGCCAAGGAAATCCGGACATATTTTGAGCAGCGGTATCTTCAGCCTAGTGGAGCACTTCACTTCTCCTTGCTACAGAATTTAAACAGCACTCAGCAAAACGACATGTCCATGGATGAGTACTATGCTGCATTCACTCGCATCAGTGGCCAACTTAGCTCCATGGTTCCAAAGAGCAGCCCTGGTTGCACATCTTGTGCGGCTAAGGAAGAATTTGAACAACAAACACTCAGGTACCAGTTTGTGATGAAGCTGAGGCAGGAGTATGAGAACATCCGCACTCAACTCCTTGGTCGTACTACTTCTCCCTCCTTGACTGAGGCACTTGCTAGTCTGATTGCTGAGGAGACTCGTCTTCGTTCTATGGCTGCGACTTATACACCGTCCCTACACAACAGTGTTCTCGGTTTTCCTCACCGGACAGGTCCTCCCAAGGATCCATATCCGTCGCGACCTCCGTCACGTTTTTTCTGCACACATTGCAAGATGCCAGCACACAACATGGCTGGTTGTTTCAAGCTTCACCCAGAGTTGTTAGCTGAGTTTCGTGCTAGACGAGCAGCCCTTCAGTACCAGCAGCGTCATCCTGATCGTGTTCAGTCTCAGTCTGTGAGGACTTCTACTGCTGTTGTCACTGACCCACCAGCGAGGAGTGCTTCTGTGTCTGCTCTTTCTCAGTCTGCTGTGGCTCCAGCTCAGCCTTGGGTTTTGGACTCTGGCGCCTCTTTTCATGTGACATCCGACCGCTCTCAGCTTGTGTCTTGCCAGCCAGTGAAGGATGGTGCATCTGTTCAGACTGCTGATGGTACATCTTGTTCTGTTACCCATCAGGGTTCTCTTTGCACATCAAAGTTTACTGTTCCGGACATCTCTTTTGTTCCTCAGTTGTCCATGAACCTTATGTCTGTTGGTCAGATTACTGATATGAACTATTTTGTTGGTTTTGATGCCTCCTCTTGTTATGTGCAGGATCGTCAGAGCAAGAGGATCATTGGAACTGGCCATCGCCGTAGAGGATCCACATCCCTCTACATCCGTAACAACTTGCACCTTCCTTCGGCTTCCACTGCATCGTTGCTTCGCTCTGCAGCATCTACATCAAGTTCTACTTCGTCTCTTTCGTTTGCCCAGTGGCATCATCGTTTAGGTCACTTGTGTGGTTCTCGTTTATCTACTCTTGTTCAGCAAGGTGTTTTGGGTCGGGTCCCTGTAGATTCTGGTTTTCATTGTAAGGGATGTAAGCTAGGCAAGCAGATTCAACTACCATACCCCTCTAGCACTACTCATTCTAGCCATCTTTTTGATTTGGTGCACTCTGATGTATGGGGCCCCTCTCCTTTTGTTTCAAAAGGTGGTCACAAATATTATGTCATATTTATTGATGATCACTCTCGATATACTTGGGTGTATTTCATGAAGCATCGTTCTGAGTTGATTTCTATATATAAGGCTTTTGTGTGCATGTTGCATACTCAATTCTCCAATGCGATTCGTGTTTTTCGTTCTGACTCTGGGGGGAATATCTGTCTCTGTCTTTTCGTGAGTTTCTCTCTTCTGAAGGTACTCTCCCTCAACTTTCATGTCCTGGTGCTCATGCTCAGAATTGTGTTGCTGAACGTAAGCACCGACACATTGTTGAGACAGCTCGCACTCTTCTAATTTCATCTTTTGTGCCTACTCAGTTTTGGGGTGAAGCTATCTCGACTGCTGTCTACCTTATCAATCTCCAGCCTTCTTCTCGTCTTCAAGGCAAGTCTCCTGGTGAGGTTTTGTTTGGTTCTCCTCCCACGTATGACCATCTTCGTGTTTTTGGTTGTATTTGCTATGTGCTTGTAGCACCTCGCGAGCGTACCAAGTTGACTGCACAGTCCGTTCAGTGTGTTTTCCTTGGCTATAGTCTCGAGCATAAGGGCTACCGTTGCTATGATTCTTCTGCTCGTCGCATTCGCTTTTCTCGTGATGTCACTTTTGTTGAGGATCAACCATTTTTCTATTCCCCTTCGACTCAATCTTCATCATCAACCTCTTTAGAATCTACCTCTTTTCTTTCACTTCCACCTATTTTTTCAGATGATTCTGCTCCTGATCAGTCTTCGGATCCACCTCCAGCATATGATTCACCAGCTCCTCCTCTAGCTAGTTTTCCTTTTCATTATAGTCGTCGTCCTAGAGTTTCACCAGATATTCAATCATCCATTCCTTTGTCTTCTCCTCCGGCCAGTACTACTGATCCTTGCACTGATGACTCCTCTCAGACAAAAAGGTATGCTCTTCGTGATCGCTCCTCTCTTGAGATTCCTAGCAGATATCGCAGTGATTTCTGTGCAGGGGCAGCTTATGAGCCTACTACTTATCAGGAGGCAGTGGTGTTACCTGAGTGACAATTGGCTATGTCTGAGGAGCTTGCAGCTCTAGAGGGTACTGGTACATGGGATTTGGTTCCTCTACCTTCTCGGTCCGTCCCTATCACTTGCAAATGGGTGTACAAGGTCAAAACCAAGTCAGATGGATCTGTGGAACGCTACAAGGCTCGACTTGTTGCAAGAGGTTTTCAGCGGGCTCATGGGAGAGATTATGATGAGACTTTTGCTCCAGTTGCTCACATGACTTCAGTTCGCACTTTGATTGCTGTGGCTGCCACTCGTTCATGGAAAATTTCCCAAATGGATGTGAAGAATGTTTTCCTTCATGGTGATCTGCATGAGGAAGTATATATGCAACCACCTCCAGGTATTGAGGCTCCATCTGGTCATGTTTGTCGCCTTCGAAAGGCGCTATATGGGCTCAAACAAGCTCCTCGTGCCTGGTTTGAGAGGTTCACTTCTGTGGTTCGAGCTGCTGGCTTTTCTCCTAGTAAGCATGACCCAGCCCTCTTCATTCATAAATCAGAGCGTGTGCGTACTTTGCTTCTACTGTATGTAGATGATATGCTGATCACGGGAGATGATGTTGGATATATTTCCTTTGTCAAGAAAAAGTTGAGTGAGCAATTCAAGATGTCAGATTTGGGGTCCCTCAGTTACTTTCTCGGAATTGAGGTCCAACACACAGATGATGGTTACTATATCTCTCAACAAAGGTACACTCGGGATTTGATTTCGCGTTCTGGCCTGACTGACACATGCATTGCTACTACACCCATGGAACTTCATTTGCAATTGCGTCCTACCGATGGAATTCCCTTTGAGGATTCCTCTCGATATCGTCATATTGTTGGCAGTCTAGTGTACCTCACAGTAACAAGACCCGATATTGCACATGCAGTTCATATTCTCAGCCAATTTGTGGGTGCTCCCACCTCGGTACATTATGGCCATCTACTTCGAGTGCTTCGATATTTAAGGGGCACGACATCTCGTCGCTTGTTCTATGCTAACTCAAGTCAGCTCCAACTTCATGCTTACTCTGATTCCACTTGGGCGAGTGATCCCGTCGATCGACGTTCAGTCACTGGTTATTGCATATTCCTTGGAACATCTCTCATTGCATGGAAATCGAAGAAGCAAACTGCTGTGTCTCGTTCTAGCGCTGAGGCTGAGCTTGGTGCTCTTTCTACTACTACATCAGAGATTGTTTGGCTTCGCTGGTTATTGGCTGATCTTGGGGTTTCATGTCATACACCTACACCTCTTCTCTGTGACAGCACTGCTGCTATTCAAATTGCTAATGATCCTGTCAAACATGAGCTGACTAAACACATTGGTGTGGATGCATTTTTCACTCGATCTCATTGTCAGCAATCTACTATTAAGCTCCAGTATGTTCCATCAGAGCTTCAAGTTGCAGATTTCTTCACGAAGGCTTAAACTAGAGATCAACATAGGTTTCATATTCTCAAACATAGTGTATCCGATGCTCCTGATCCACCTTAAGTTTGAAGGGGGGTGTTAAGTGTATATCTAGTGTGTGTTCAGGCCCATAGAGGCCCAGCCCATGTAACAACATGTATATGTTCTATCGTTCAATACAGAAACTATAGTTCGGTCATCTCGTTTTCACTCGATATTGAACAACTAATACTACTTCCACTAAATTTTGGAACCATAGGAATTTGTTTTTGTAGATTTTCAGGCACTCTTTTCCCGGTTCCATTAATCAGAATGAAACCATAGCATGCAAACAGGTTTTCCTTCCCGCCACTACAAAAGATAACTAGCTACCAGCTATTACAGCCAACACGCCAACACTAGAAGCAAGTACCAAAGTTTTCAGACTCGGCTAGGAGCCTCAGCACCGTAGGAATTTGTTTTTGGAAACAGATACACGTTGTGTTCTACGTAGTTAAGAAACGAATCGAACAGAACCATCGCAAATTCATAGAGCAGAATAGCTAGAGGGGAACAGGAGCCGAACGTCGCCGGACGGCGTCTACAGGCGGGGCGGCTGCTCCGATGATCCTGCCGAGATCGCATCTTAGGCAGCTAGCGAGCCAAGGCCCAAGGGACGGCGATTACACATACGAGTGAGATGGTGTGCAGGATTAGAGAACTTACGAATCTCCCTGGTCCGCCATGGTCTGCTGGCTCCCCGCCGCGCACTTGCTCAATCGCCCTGGTCAGTTTGCTGTTTTTGAGATTCACAGGTCAGTTGGCGGTTTCTAGTCTGAAGGCGTGGGTAGGATTTATATAACATGGAGAGATGAGTTCCCGGGCTCCAAACCCAGATCGGATACGGTTTCCGACTTGTGCTTCGTAATGTTACCTGCAGCCTGCAGAGCACCGAGTCGGATAGCATAGCAGTAGGTCTTGGCAGTGCATATATATACGTCCGTACTTGGTAAGACCAGACCAGAGAAATAGTACAAGAAACTATCAAACAAGTCAGTCTTGCATAGCGACCGCAGGACACAATGGACACGACGGAGCCGCTACCGGCCGACGTACTCGCCGACATCCTCGGCCTCCTCGCGCCACGCTGGCTCGCCGTCTCCCGCTGTGTCTGCAAGGCATGGCGCGCCGTCGTCGGCCTCATTCCGCTCTCCATGTCCGGCATCTTACGACGCCGCGCTCCCCTTCCACTTCGCGCGCCCGCCGCACCACCCGATGGGCGACGATTTCGACTACCTCGACGGCGACTATGTGTGGTTCAAGATCAAGGACCACTGCAACGGGCTCCTCCTGACCGGTCGACGCGTGATCAACCCGGCGACGCGGCAGTATGTCAAGCTGCCCTACCACCCGCCGAACCCGACCCCAATCACATCACCAAAGGTTTACTATCCGTGCGCCACATGTGAGTACCTCGCGTTTGACCCCACCACCTCGCCGCACTACGAAGTGTTTCGGATCCACGAGACTGGTCCTAGAGGATGTAATGGCGAGCGGGTGGAAGCAGAATGGCCCCCGTCGCAGTACGCTCTGTGTGTCTTCTCGTCGAGGACATGGCAGTGGGAGGTGAAGACATTTATTCGAGAGGGGGATGCCGCAGGGGACCTTGCCGACGTGCGACATGATTCCCCGGCTGGATCGCATTATGGTGCGTATTGGCGGGGATCCCTCTACGTGCGACAACATGATTTCGTCATGAGGTACTTCTTATATATGTGCAACAACAGTACTTTCCCTATGCAACATGGTGTTTATTTAAATTATTGATCCTTACATTGAAGTCCAATTAATAGGCAAGCGAGGTCCATTAATGATTTTTTGTATTTGCAGAATAAACTCATCAAGCGGTAAATATCGAGTAACCAAACTGCCAAAATGTATCTCCTCCGCGAAGACGGATAAAATAGGCAATTCGACTTATCGTCTAGGCAAGTCTAAACAAGGGGTGTACTGCGCGTTGGTTGTTTCCCACTTCAAGCTTTGGATTTGGTTTCTCGACGAAACATGCGGTCAGATGGAATGGGCGCTGAGGAAGGAGATCAACCTCGAACCTCTTCTAGCAAATTTCCCTTTGAAATCTGACAATGGACCATGGAGCCAAGTTAAATATTACATGAGCGATGAAGAAACGGGGAAAGAGGAGTATGAATGGGATTCGGATGACGATAACGTCATTGACACCCAAAAAGGAAGTAAAGACACATATTCAGAGTATGGTGTTTCTATACTCGGATTTCATCCTAACAAAGAGATCGTCTTCTTGCTTGAGTTGACCAAGTACAAAGTATTGGCTTATCATGTCACTACCTCTAAGATGGAAGACCTGGGCTATTTATCCATGGAGACTAGTGTAATCTCTTCTTTTCCATTCACGCCATGTCGGATGTGGGTATTATGAAACAACAAATAATTTAGCAAGGATTAGAAAAGCAAATTGGTAACTCGTATCCTTATATAGGCTAGTAATTATGCACGTGCAACGCACGTGTCGACTAATGTCAAATAATATGACAAAAATACATCATTATATTTGTTTTACCATCCCGATGCTTTTTTCTTGCGAAGATCGACATATTGATCTATTTGGTAGTTGCGGCACCTGTATTATTAATTTAAGTTTTTTCATAGAGTAAAACAAAACTTAGACATTGATTAAATAATGGAGAATTTAGGCAACTGAATATTTTAGTGAATTTTAAGTTTGGAATTCGTGCAAGGTATATGCTCAGGAATACGCTACGGAACTTAGTTGACTTACAAATACCTATGTACATACAAATAGCATTGAAAAAAATTGGGTTTGATATTGAGACCAAGTTGGATTGGTCGTGGAGTAATTCAGGCAAGCATGCTTGAGTGCACTTATTCGTCGGACACATGGAGTAGATTAAGTTCGATCGATTTTGCAAATTCGGGAGCACGGGCAGATTTTTCTGCTATTGCAGCATGATTCCCAATCGACTTGTCCTGAAGACCTGCCTGGCCACAAAATGCGTTGCATACGGACGTGGTTGAAGTAGGAAACAGACCGGTCGAGTTGTCTAGACTGACCTGTTCGTGAAGACCATGAACTGAACCTAGGACAGTCTGAATACAGTGACCTGATCCTAGGCTAGTCTGAAGACCGTAACCTGAAGTTCATTTCCTGAACATAGGCAGAAGATGGAGTGAAACGTGAAGAGTTTAGTTGTTTGCGGTGCTCTCGCGCGGAGCGGACGAAACAACGGTGGAGAGGTCTTGACTCTTGAGGAGGAGGAGGAGGAGGAGGAGGAGGCTGCTACGGCTGCCGGTGTCGAGGCGAGGGAACAATGGACGATGGGGCGCGGTCGGCGGACGACGTCATTACCTGGCTGGCACCGGCGGCGTCATTCATCCTCCGCGCGGGATTGGGCAGCGGCGTATGCTGCGTGTGGGGTCGTCGGGCAAGGGCATTGCAGCGGCGGCGGCATCTTCGTGTCGTGCATGGGGGCGAGCTTGGTTGGCAGGGCGGCGGCTGGTTCCTGACTTTCTGGACGCGATGTTTGAGGGCGGCAGCGGGTGCGTGGACGCGATGATTGTGGAGTTTTCTTTGGCGTCCGACTCATCCGACAATTGTTTTAGCGTTAAAGACGGAGTAGACTTGGTCCATTGGATTTACTACTTAACGGCCAAGATTCTTTGGATCCCCACACTCTGTGTCTTTTTATATTAGTGGTGATGACTCACAAACGAGTTCACAAACCGGCTATTAGATAGCTTGCACTCTCAGCTATTTGGTACATGTACTGTGTACACGCACATATTTTGTCCGTGACATTTGTAGCGTCAAGCTCATTCCATGCTTCCTGGTCGGTAAAAGCTGATGTACATTCATAACTCCTATGTTTTAACCACTGTCACTAGCGGAGCATGGAATCTTGGACTTTCGTTGCTGCCCCTAAACTGCTGGAGAGGATTCATGAAAATATTATATTGAGGTATTGCACGTGCTTGAGAATAAATATAGCAGCAAATATTCGTTAAAGTGGAACATATTTTTCCATCAAGGAGTTCACAAATTTTCGCGAAGTGTTCACTGGAAAAGGTAAAAAAAAAAACTTAATTAAAGTACCCCACTAGTTAATAGGAGTAAAAACTATTGTTGTTACAAAGAAGTGAAGAAAAGAGGAGGGGTGGCCATGTTCACCTTGCTTTCTACAAGACATGGTGCAACATATTTGTCTTGATTGTTCTTTCTCGATAACAGCTCGGGAGTGAGAGTAATGCTTCTAAACGGTTTACTCGGGAAACTGGCGGATCCTCCGGGTACATCCTTCGATCCATGGTGGGATTATTCCATCTCTAAGATTCCGAAGTCCGAAAAATTAAAAGGTGAGTGGAGTAATCATCTACACCATCTAAGGGGATATAAAGGAGCTGGTGGAATAGTAGCACTTTCCGAAACACAGTGAATCGGTACATGTACATGATTTATAGAAGTTCACTGAGAAACATAGAAGATTTCATGTGAGAAATATAAGGAAAAGGAAACGATGAACCGATAATTCGCTTTATCATTAAACTTGGGATGCTTCATCAATTACATTCTCCGCCTCTATATATAATAGGCTTAATACACGTGTGTTACAAGGAATTCAACATTTTTTTAAAACTTTGTTGCTATTTTATGGATGTCTATTCCGGTATAAGAACATGTTGGGACCCTCCTTACACTGTCCAGCGATGGACCGCCGTGACAACTGACAACATGTCTAAGGGGAGAGTGGAAGGGAGGAGGCGGAAGGGCCTAGCCCGACGACGAAGCCACTAGGGGGATAGAGAGAGGCAGGAAGAGGGCGGCGGCACGAGGGAGAGGACATGTGTGTCGGAGGAAGAATAAATGTGGGATGGGACATGACATCATATTCATGTCCTTTTTGTAAACGAACATTAAACTATAGGGTCTCTTTTCCAAAGCAAATGTTGCCACTCCCCTTTCGATGGCGGCAGAGAGAAAATTGCACCTATGTTTGGTTACAAAGTTGCACAAAACGCACAAAAACAAATTTGCGGCTAACCCCTACTTTTGGGGTAATATGTTGGAACCAACCCAAATAGGTGTCCCTTAACAATGTATCTGACAAATGGTGCTTGATCTTTATACTATATATCACCACTATACGACACTTTCAAAAAGGTAAACCATAATTATAGGATAATTTAAAATTAGACTCGATTTTTCCTGTAGTTTCGAATGTATCAAGAATACATATTACATCTAAAATGCTACATATTGTATAAGTATATAAAAATACAAGTACCATAATATATGATAAAAATGTCTGTACGAATGACCAGGTCACCCTATTAGTTACTCCCTCTGTCCCTATTTAGGTTGCGGCCTTATTTTGCATACACCATGACGAGGGGTCACCTCGGCAAGTCCCAGGGTCGAGTACCCCGGGTTGATTGAGAGGAAGAGAGAGAGGTGCGCGCTGGTAGTTCCGTCGGCTGACAAGCAAGGATTTACCCAGGTTCGGCCCCTCATGGCGAGGTAAAGACCTACATCCTGCTTGTCTGATCTGTATAGATGATGATGTGAAGTTACATGGTGGCCGCAAGGGCGATGGTATGAGACGTGGTCTCGCTAGGGCTATGCCTATCTGTGTGTCCCGTGGGGATCTCCTCTATGGGGTGCCCCTGCCTGGCTTTATAAAGGGAGCCAGGTAGGGTTTACATGAGGTTCTTGTCTTGTACTCCAAGTTGTAGCTTGTTGGGCTTCATTGGGCCGCCAGGTGGGCCTTTGTTGTCATCTTCTAATAGACCGCATGTCGGGTCCTAGTCTCGGCGTGCACCAGGTATCTTCACCGTGGGGTAGTCGAAGGGTAGCCCCACGACAGGAGCCCCCGAGTGCTTGGTCGAATCGAAGATTCGGGTAAGGACTCTTTCCTCCTGGGCACGCCGTCGGGTTCCTGAAAGGGACAAGTAAAAATGATTCGACTCCGGCCGTTGAGGGCTTACAGAGGATGGTTTAGTCGGTAATGTTTCGACTGAATATTGATCTCATGCTATCAGGGGCGCGACAGCGCTCCCGATGGGAGTAGCCCCCGAGATTAAGCTGAATTGCTTGTAATTGAGGTTAATCTTAATTAGCCTTCAGTCGAAAGACGGTTATTGCCATACTCCCGATGGGAGTGAATGAGGGACTCGATAATGAGTAGAGTCTCGTTCAGCCCGTTGGCTTACCGTGTATTTTTATTCAGCCTGGTGGCTTACTGTGTATTTTATTCAGCCTGGTGGCTTACTTCTCTATGGGCACTCAAAAGTTGTTCGAATGCTCGTTCAGTCTGTTGGCCTACTGAATGATTTGTTTTGTCGATGACTGAATTGCCAAGACGAATTTGTTATGGCCTGTGCGGCGCAGCACCCGGGAGATCATCGGGTACGGCCAAGGCGAGTTTGTTGTGGCCTGTGCGGCGCAACACCCGGGAGAGCATCGGGTACGGCCAAGGCGAGATTGCTTCAACGCGGCGGACCGGAGTCGACACGGCAGAAGGAGTAAGTGTGGCGGACTGGGGTCGACGCGGCGGACCGGAGTCAACGTGGCGGAAGTAGTCGTCGCGGCGGACTGGAGTCAACACGCGGAGGCAGTCGACACGGCGGACTAGAGTCGACGCGGCGGAGGTAGTCGACGCGGCGGACCGGAGTCGACGCGGCGGAAGTAGTCGTCGCGGCGGACCGGAGTCAACGCGCGGAGGTAGTCGACGCGGCGGAGGTAGTCGACGCGGCGGACCGGAGTCGACGCGGCGGAAGTAGTCGTCGCGGCGGACCGGAGTCAACGCGCGGAGGTAGTCGACGCGGCGGACTAGAGTCGACGCGGCGGAGGTAGTCGACGCGGCGGACCGGAGTCGACGCGGCGGAAGTAGTCATCGCGGCGGACCGGAGTCAACGCGTGGAGGTAGTCGACGCGGCGGACCGGAGTCGACGCGGCGGAGGTAGTCGACGCGGCAGACCGAAGTCGACGCGGCGGAAGTAGTCGTCGCGGCGGACCGGAGTCGACGCGGCGGAAGTAGTCGACGCAGCGGACCGGAGTCGACGCGGCGGAAGTGATGAAGGTGAAGCGCCAGCCCCCGAGTGTTGAGGCGGAGTCGACGAAGGCGGGGCCGCTAGCCCCCGAGTGTTGGAGGCGGAGTCGACGAAGTCAAAGTCCCAGGGTCGAGTATTTGCTCAGCCGAACGGCCTACTGCGTTGTTGGACCTGTATGGCGCAGCCCCCGAGTGTTCGAGTACGGCCGAGGTGTGTCGAGTCAGACCTGTGCGGCGCAGCCCCCGAGTGCTTCGGGTGGCGGCCAAGGATTTTTCGAGTTGGACCTGTATGGCGCAGCACCCGAGTGCTTCGGGTGCAGCCTAGGTTCGACTTAAACCTGTGCGGCGCAGCCCCCGAGTGCTTCGGGTGACGGCCAAGGATTTTTCGAGTTAGACTTGTATGGCGCAGCCCCCGAGTGCGTCGGGTGGCGACCTAGGTTTTCGAGTTGGACCTGTATGACGCAGCCCCCGAGTGTTCGAGTGCGGCCTAGGATTTTTGATTAACTTGTGCGGCGCAGCCCCGAGTGTTCGAGTGCGGCCTAAGTTTTCCTTGTTGTACCTGTATGGCGCATCCCCCGAGTGTTCGAGTGTGGCCTAGGTTTTTCTTGCTTGTGGCCTGTGCGGCGCAGCACCCGGGAGAGCATCAGGTGTGGCCTAGGCGAGTTTGTTTGTGGACTGTGCGGCGCAACACCCGGGAGAGCATCAGGTGTGGCCAAGGCGAATTTGTTTGTGCGCGGCGGACCGGAGTCGACACGGCGGAGTTGTTCCGTAGAGACAGTCGACGCGGCGGACCGGAGTCGACGCTGAGGAGTTGTGCCGTAGAGACAGTCGACGCGGCGGACCGGAGTCGACGCTGAGGAGTTGTGCCGTAGAGACAGTCGAGGCGGCGGACCGGAGTCGACGCGGCGGAGTGGTGCCGTAGAGGCAGTCGACGTGGCGGATCAGAGTCGACGCAACGGACAAAGTGGTTGTAGAAGTTGTCGAATCATGGATGCGATCTTGGCGAGTTGTGGATGTCGTAGTGGACGGAATCGACGCCGTGAAGTGCGACGGAGGGAGTCGAAGCGGCGGGCCGGAGTTGACGCAGCACGAGCAACACTCAGCCCCGAGTCCCTTAGTAGGCCGGCGAAGGGGAGTCGACGGTGCCGAGTCGATGAAGGCACTCGAGTCGCTTGTCGAGTGCAGCGATGAACTTGTTGTTGTTGACGAAACGCCAGCCCCCGAGGGTACATGATGCCCCTTCCAGGGAGCCGGAAGTATGTGTCGACACTGACGATGTTGGTCACTGTCGCCGTGATCGATGACATTGTTGACGAGTTGAAGCGCCAGCCCCCAGGGTATGTGGTGCCCTTCCAGGGAGCGGGCTTTTTACCAGTACTGCCGATGCGGATCGTGGGCGTGGTTGTCGCTGAAGCAGACGGCACCTGATGCGCGGTGCAACCCGTCCGATCGGGTTCGGCGATGGTGACAAGGCAGTTGATGACTGCAACGGATCTATTTGCGTTGGAAGACGATGACGAAACCATCCCCGCGAGGCGGTCGTGGTCGAAAAGCCTGTCGATGATGATCTGCTCGGCCTTGGGGCTGACGGTGAGCGCGTAGAGGCCGAAGGCGCGGTAGGCGTCCTTGCGTTCCTTGCCGGGTCCATGGTTGGATTAGCCTCAGCAGCTTTGCTTCTTCATGAATCGTCATGTCGGATCGCCCCGTGCTCATATTAATCGTAGCAGCGAGAGATTAGTACGAGTTTGATAAGAAACCGCACATGCTTGTGCAATTGATTAGGCAAATAAACTTGGTAAAGTGGTGTTGTCGTGTATGATCAATAGGTAGAAAAGATTGATTTGTATTGCGGAGGTCAGATTCGATCACATCACCTGGTTGCCTTCACGTGAAGAAATTAATAGCTGGCGAGATCTTTCGCAGGGACTCGATCTGATCGGGTCGACCTACATGTTGTAGATTTTCCGCTGATCTGCCGGCAGCCAGTCGTGACTCGGATCCCCGGACGTCATGCGCAGAACATCACGCGAGATATCGCCGCCATGTGATCTGCTGATCTTGGACACGCCTTGTTTGGCGGCTGTTGGATCGGATCGCAGCGCCGCCGCCGCAGCAGTCGGAACCAGCTGTCCTGGCGTGCTGACTTGAAGGTCGATGAAGTTGAGGGAGCCTGCCGCCGTGGAGGCGGGTCGAAGTCGTCCGTGGTGGCGTCGAGTGCCGCGGTCGATTCAGCCGTGGCTTGGCCGACGAGATTAGACCGTACGCGGCTAGCGGCTGAACGCGCCGCGCGTGATCCAGATTGGATCGTAGAAATCTACACGTACGGGACGTCGCCACCGCAGCAGTTTGTCGATGAAGTCGAACGCGTCAAAGTAGATGAGATGGCTAGATGTGATCCAGCCGCCGTAGTCGATGAAGATTGGAGCCACCGGAACCGTAGATCCAGCGCGCGTTCATCCCACAGACGGCGCCAATTGACGAGGGGTCACCTCGGCAAGTCCCAGGGTCGAGTACCCCGGGTTGATTGAGAGGAAGAGAGAGAGGTGCGCGCTGGTAGTTCCGTCGGCTGACAAGCAAGGATTTACCCAGGTTCGGCCCCTCATGGCGAGGTAAAGACCTACATCCTGCTTGTCTGATCTGTATAGATGATGATGTGAAGTTACATGGTGGCCGCAAGGGCGATGGTATGAGACGTGGTCTCGCTATGGCTATGCCTATCTGTGTGTCCCGTGGGGATCTCCTCTATGGGGTGCCCCTGCCTGGCTTTATAAAGTGAGCCAGGTAGGGTTTACATGAGGTTCTTGTCTTGTACTCCAAGTTGTAGCTTGTTGGGCTTCATTGGGCCGCCAGGTGGGGCTTTGTTGTCATCTTCTAATAGACCGCATGTCGGGTCCTAGTCTCGGCGTGCACCAGGTATCTTCACCGTGGGGTAGTCGAAGGGTAGCCCCACGACACACCAACTTTGACCATGTATTTCACCAACAAAAAATGATTTTTATCACAAAATTTATGACGTTAAAAACTTTGTTTGAATACGAATTCGATGAGACAGTCTTTTTTTGGCAAATAATATATATATTGTTGGTAAAATTTATGGTCAAAGTTGCTACACACCAAACTAAGAGGCCACCTAAATAGGGATAGAGAGAGTATATTTTTTCAGAAAAATATGTACAACTTACAGTTCCAAAACTTTAAATTTTGTCAGATTTGGCCATTTTTATGTAACCCCAAATACGAAAAAATTTGGATTGAGATTTTACATGCGCTAAAAAATCGTTTTAAGCGCCTGCATAAGCGCGGGATAATTGATGATAACCGCCCCCTCCCGCAGACCACCTTCCTCCGCCTCCATGGCGCCCTGGCAAGCCACCCCAACCCCGATCCACGGCTCCCCGCCTACCGCGACCTCTGCCCTGCCAACAACACGCCCGCCGGCCTCGCGGCGTTTGAAGAAGCGCCACACCGCGACGCCGTGGCCTACGCCGCAACCGTCGTCCTCCACCTCAGGCGCGGCGACCTCCCGCGCGCGGAGGCGTTTTTCCGCTCGGCGCCCGCGTCCGCCCGCGGCCCCTATCTGGACGACGTAATGCTCGGCGGGTACGCCAAGGCCGGCCGCCTCGACCTTGCCCGCAGGCTGTTCGACGGAATGGCGGTGAAGGGCGTGGTGGCGTGGACCAGCCTGGTCTCCGGGTACTGCCGCGCTGGACGCGTTTACGAGGCACGCGTGCTGTTCGACATGATGCCGGAGCGGAACGTGGTGTCGTGGACGGCCATGCTGCAGGGGTACGCGCGCGCCGGCATGGTGAGGGAGGCGAGACAGATATTTGATGACATGCCGGAGAGGAACGTGATCACCTGGAATGTCATGGTCAAGGCCTACGCCGACGGCGGTCATTGTCAAGAGGCGATGGATCTGTTCGACATGATGCCGTGGAGGAACGTGTACTCCTGTAGTGCTATGATCTCCGGTTTCCTCCGTGCCGGGAGAGTGGACGAAGCAGTCAGTATGTTCGAGAGGATGCAGGATAGGAATGTGGTTTCCTGGACTCTGATGATCACCGGCTTGGCGCGGAATGGCCGGATTTCATGGCGAGGGAGTTCTTCGACCGAATGCCGGAAAACAAGGACATCATGGCGTGGAACGCGATGATCACTGCATATGTCAATGATGGCCAAGTGGAAAATGCTAGGAAATTGTTCGATTCGATGCCCGCAAAGGACCTGGTGAGCTGGAACATCCTAATCGACGGCTATGCAAAGAAGGAGCTCAAGGACGAAGCTATGGTTTTGTTTCTACTTATGCTCTGGTCAGCGGTATCTCCTGACAGCACTACATTGACCAGTATCTTGGTTACATCTGAGAGCACATATGAAGTTGGCCAAGTCCATGGCTTGGCTACCAAAATAGGTCTCGTGTCAGAAACCTTCTTAGGAAGCGCTCTTCTCACCATTTACTCGAGGAGCGGCGACCTGCACTCTGCCTGGCAAGCTTTCAAAATATTACAGGAGAAGGATGCTGTCACATGGACATCGATGATGCAGGCCTTCGCGAACCACGGCCACACCTCCTTCGCCCTCCAGGCCTTCGCGCAGATGCTGCGACACGGGCACAACCCCAGCTCGACCACCTTCATCGCCGCACTGTCAGCCTGCAGGCATGCCGGTCTCGTTGAGAAAGGCCAAAACATTTTTAGATCTATTCGTCGCCTCTACGGTCTCAAGCCAACCATCGAGCACCGCGTCATCCTCGGCCGCACAGTGCGTGCAAGGGAGGCCACAGAGGCCATATCAGCTACCGTTGTATGTAATTTTACTGATATTTGTGATGTGATGTTCACAGGGCTGCCGCTGAATCTACACCAACAAAGACTGCTACTGAATCTACACCAACAAAGTATGCTGCTGCTACTGAATCTGCACCAACAAAGGCTGCTATCATAAGTGTGGCAACATTGCAATCCAGCTTTCTTTGGCTATCAAAGAAGATGCAAGTGTTTCTAAGGAATCCAAGTGTTTCCAAAAATGATGCAGCATCTCAGCCACCTATGTCTCCACCGAGAGATAACAAATGAGCGACCAATAAGATTATCTCATCAAAGATGAAAAAAATAAGAATTGAAAGACCAGAAGGCTATTGCTTGCTTTGGGGCTAAACTGTCATTGTGCTTTTAATATGTAATCTGGGAACCTAGTGAAATTAAGAGCAGAGTGAATTGTGCTTTGCCATGTAACTAGTTAGTTGAGAACTCACTTTATGCTATAAACGTGTATCTGCACTATTTGTTGTCGTAGTCATTATTTTTCTGCCATTTCATCTCAGATTTTTTGCTGCCATGAGTATAATATATACCAGTTAGGAATGTAACTTGGGTGTAATATACACCAGGAGTATTATCTGGGCATGTAATTTTTCTTTTCAACTCAACAATCGGGATATAGTTTTTTTTTGCCACTGTGATGTAACTTTTATTTTGAACAATAATTGGGATGTAACTTTTGGTGTAGTAATACACTAAAGTATTTTCCGGTATGTAATTTGCCATTTTCTAGTTCTTTTGGTGTATTTTGCATGGAGATAATCACTATTTCTTTTGGTGTTTGGCAAAAGAACATCTGGTAGCAGGTGTAGGATGATCTAGCAGCATGAAACTTTTTTTTGTTGAAAGATGCTGAGGTCATTTGTGCCATACTATGAACAAACATGAATTCCGGGATGTAATTTTAGGTTAACAACTTCATGTATTTTTAGATCTACATGTAATTTCCGGGATGTAAAAGCTGTCCAGTAGTTTTTGATGTAGTTTATTAAGTCTGGCATGTAGTTTCTTCTTACATTGTTGACGGTAGACTATTTCGAGGATGCCACTTTTTTTGGTGAGATCAATAAAATACTTGTTCAAGATGTAATATTTAGTGTCGACGATTGTTGTAGAAGTAACTTTCTATTGTTTTTTCCATTATGCCCACTAATGCAGCACACGTCTAGAATGTATTTTTCAGAATGTTTTAGCGTTCATAGATTTACTCTAGTGCTTATGGATGTACTTTTAGTGCTCAGGGTCTATTTTACAGGACAGAGCAGTATGGTTTTCCTTTACTATATTTTTTTCTTTACCCACGATGTAACTTAGCTTAAATGATTTTTTTTGCTTTCTGGTTGCTTACTCGGCCTTATGATGCATGCAATATTCAGGTCCTGTCAGAAGTGATATGAAGCCAGCAGTCATGGGCAATTTGTTGTGATCAGTCCACCATGGCCATCAGAGAGCAGTTTGGGAAGTTTGATAGGTTGCTTGAGCCAGGATGCCACTTCCGCCACTGCCTCCCTTGGATGGTTGGGAAACGGGTAACTGCTTGCCTTGGATGGTTGGGAAACGGGTAACTGCTTGCCTTGGATGGTTGGAAAGGATGTGAAGAATGAGCTTCAAAAGGCTATGTCGGCGTATGGCTTGGCTTTGAGATTGTGCAAACTCTCATCGTTGACATTGAGCCACACGAGCATGTCAGGCAAACAGTGAATGAGATCAATGCAGGTTATTTGCTAAGCTCTGACATTATCAAAACCTAACACGGAGTACTTCTAGCCTCCAGCATACACTGACATTGTTTTTTTTTTACCATGTTACCGTAGGGGAAAACCCCTACGGTGTAAAATTTTCTATTAAATGTGGTGAATATTTATAGATGGGTAACACACAAAATTACTGGTCAAATACACTGACATTGTGATCTGATACTTTTTCTTTTTGCAGCTGCGAGGATGAGGATGGCTGCGGACGAGAAGGCAGACGCTAAGAAGATCGAACAGATCATGCGCGTCGAGGGCGAAGCAGAAGCAAGTACCTGTCCGGCCTCGCATCACCCGCCAGCGCCACGATCGCCTGGACGGCCTGAGGTACAGCGTCCTGGGCATCTCCGTCAATGTGCCCGGCACCATCGCAAGGACATGATGGACATAGTATTGATCACACAATACTCTGATACTGTGCCGGAGATCAGCGCGTCCTCCAAATTCTCGGCGGTGTTTACCCCATGGCCGGGGGGCGCTACATTGCAAAGCAGATCCGTGGTGGAGTTCTTCAGGGCCAATCGGCCGCTCAGCAATAGTTTGGCTTCACCGGAATGAACTTTCTTACGGCTGATGTTGGTTTGTGGATGTCCCAGAAAGTTACATGTAAGTGTGGATCTAGATGGGAACCAGAAAAGCCATGGGGTTTGTGATTTTTTTTCCCTTTTTGACGTGAGGGGTGGTCTTTTTTTTTTGCATCAGGTAGTATAATAAAAACAGAGCAGAGAGTCGCCTCTTTGCTGGAATCACCAGCAGTGTTTCTATTTTGAACATGCATTGTTCCTGGTTCATTACAGATGTAATTTGGTTTGAATCGAGCTCATGGCCATGGAGTTTTCTGTGCTGGGCAGCAGTTGGAGAGTAGTCAGAGGGGGAAGATTTTTTTTTTTAACTGGTAACACAAAAATATTACTCAACGAGCACAGCGAGATCGCTGGCTAGATAACAGTGTACAAAATCAGGAGCATACCCCGGCCAAGCAACCTGGGGGACATCCCTGAGTTTTGCACCAAAGGCGGCGAGACCGTCCGCAACCCTATTACATGATCTTGGACAGAAATTGATCTTGAAACAGATGAAATTTAGGAACAAAGATTCCTTTATTTCCTTGATCAGTACTCCGCACGGTCCCATCTCATTGCCGTCATTGTTTAGCGCCTGGACAAGGAGTTGTGAATCAGACTCAATCTGAATTCTAGAGATGCCCCAATCCTGTACCAGGTGTAGAGCTTGGCTGCACGCTTCGGCTTCAGCATGAAAGGCATCCTGGGCATGATCTAGACGGCCAGCTGCCGCCCCCACAGCCTCACCATCAGAGTTTCTCACCACAAAGCCCCAGCCACCTCTCCCAGAAGCTGTATTAAAACAGCCATCAGTATTGATTTTGAGAATCTCACCTTCAGGAGGCTGCCAGCGTGGGGGTGGAGAACTCTTGTTTTTATGTTTCTTGATGAAAGTTTCCTCATACTCCCCAGCAAGTCGATAAACCTGTGACTCCACCCGGTTTGGCTGCCAGAAGGCACCTTCTGAGTTCACCTTATTTCTTGTCTTCCACCAAGTCCAGAATAAAGCAATGCACTTCACTTTCAGCTTTGGATCCAGCTTCATAACTTCAGACAGGACCTGCCTCGGGTCCAAGCAAGAGAGCAGCTTGTTTCGAATATCTTCCATTTGCAAGAGCTTCCAAATAGAGCGAACACCTTTGCATCGGAACAACATGTGGGCACCATCTTCATTAAAACGATTACAGACCGGACATAGGGGGTCAGCTTCCAGGGCTCTCCGTGCTATACTCCATCTGACAGGCAGGCTGTTATGCGCAATTCTCCACAGAAAAAGTTTCACATTTGGAGGGCAGGGGCTATTCCAAATATCATACCAATTAAAGGCCGCTTGGTCAGTAGATGTTTCACCATTATAGTCAAGACCATTGATCCGAAGGATTTGTCGGTGGAGTTTATACGCTGACTTAGCTGAAAAGCAGCCCTTTGGTTCAGAAAACCATGCCCAAAAATCATTCATACCATCCCGCAGAGGAATTGCGAGGATGGCTCGAGAGTCAACCGGCAGGAAAATGTTCTGCACTAACTCCATGTCCCAGCCTCCTGTAGCTGGATCAATAAGCTCTCCCACCTTTGTCAAGACCGCATTCCCCTTCCTTGTGAGAGGAAGTCTGTTCCATTTCTTTGGTAGCCAGGGATCAGTCCATAAATCAATAGTCATACCGTCACCAACCCGTTTGACAACACCCTCCTTTAACAGCTCAATGCCCTTCAGAACCCTTCTCCATGTGTAAGACATCCCGCTACTTGGTTGTGCATAGAGGACAGAACAGTTGGGAAAATATTTGGCCTTTAGAACCCTTGCACAGAGGGAGTTCGAATCCTGCAATAGCCTCCAACCTTGCTTTGCCAACATGGCGATGTTAAAAGAACGCAGATCCTTGTATCCGAGCCCTCCCTCTTTCTTTGGAAGTGTCATGGTCTCCCAGCTCAACCAATGCATCTTGTTCTCCTTTTGCATATGAGACCACCAGTACCTACATATCATAGAGCTAATTTGATCACACAGCCCTTTAGTAATGTCAAAACAGGCCATAGCAAACAAAGGGATAGCTTGAGCACAAGCTTTAATAAGCACTTCCTTTCCCGCCTTAGACAGCATTCTCTCTTTCCAACCTTGGCTCTTTTTCCACACCCGATCTTTTAAGTATTCAAACACTTTGACTTTTGACTTGCCCACATACACCGGAAGGCCAAGATACTTCTCATTTCGCCCTTCCGATGTCAGCCCCAGAATGGTCATCATGTGTTGCCTAGCTTGGCGCTTTGTATTTTTGCTAAAGACGATTGCTGATTTCTCCACATTTATGGTTTGCCCCGAGCTATCCGCATACAGGTTTAGCACATATTGCAGATGCTGCGCACACTCATCAGTAACTTTTAGGAGAATGAGCGAGTCATCAGCAAATAGTAGGTGGTTGAAACTCGGTGCATTATGGCAGACCTTGACCCCTTCCAACTTTCCCTCACTTTCCGCACTGTTTAGCAGGCTAGAGAAAGCTTCACCACAAAAGAGGAAAATATATGGGGATATATGATCCCCTTGCCGCAATCCCCTCTCAGGTTTAACCTCCTCCGTTAAATTCCCATTCAGTTTGAACCTATAGGACACTGTCGATACACACTTCATGATTAGCTTGACCCACCTTTCCTGGAAGCCCATTTTCCTCATCATCTTTTCGAGAAAGGACCATTTCCACTCTATCATATGCCTTGCTCATGTCCAATTTCAGCGCCGCATCGCCCACACCCCCTGAGCGCTTATTTTGCATATAATGTGTAACCTCATATGCCAACAAAATGTTGTCTGAGGGGGAAGATTTGCTAGGGAATAGAGTTTGGCAGTTCCGAGGATTCCACGTGACGACAAAAAAGGCCGTGTCTCACGCGTGCAAGCCTCCGTGTCAAGTACAGCTAGTAGAAAGAAAGCGGGACAGGATTGGGGGGGGGGGGGGGGGGACCAGACACTAGTGGAAAACACACCTTTCGTCGAGAGCCAGTTTTGCTCTCGTCGCGGTTGGCTTACGCACCGGTACTAGAGGGTGGCTCTAGTGCCGGTTCAAAAACTACGAGGCCGCGCAGGTCATGTACCGGGGCCTCTAGTACCGGGCCGTAACACGAACCGGTACTAGAGGTCTGTGGCAGGGCAACAGCCGCGCGGGCCCGCGCGAGCAAAGCTTTAGTACCGGGTCGTGGTACGGCCCGGTACTAAAGCCAAGCGGTTCGCCTCCCGCGCACCCACGATTTTAACACACGGGAAAACGCGATTGCTACAGTAACCGCGGCCATTTCTCTCCCTCTCCTCTCTTCTTCTTCTTCTTCCATCCCCATCCGATTCCTTCCACCATGAATCCACCACCGATCACTCGCTACGGGCAGGTACTTGCACATGGCACCACCAATCTCAATGTCGTGTACACGAATGACAGCGCTAAGGTGCCGGGTTTTCTTTCCGATTTCAAGTATTGGCTTGACGAAGCTCGGGAGCAAGACAAGTTCATGGGCCTTGATCTCGAGTACACGGCCGATCAAAGAGATGTTGCGGTCATCCAACTTTGTTTCAAGAAACATGTCATGGTCTTCCAGTGGGCAAGGTAATATAAAAACTTGTCTTAGTTTTAAATTGGGGCTTATTTTGTTTGTTGATTCATATATAGGGATAGGAAAATTGCATAGGATAGCAATTCCTCTTTGATTGTAGTGAAAGAATTATATATATTGTGCCGAAATATACTTGTGCCGAATATGAAAGTTGCATATTGGCCATATCGTCGTGGGAGAAAACATGTCTTTTGATTCATAGGAAATAAAGGAAAATTATATATACTTGTGCCAAAATATGCTTGTTATGATTCTTAATTATTATACTTGTTCTAAATTATAATTGTTATATATGATTCTTATTATACTTGTTGTTATGATTAATTCTTATTATACTTGATCTAAAATTATACATGTTATTGTTCTTAATATATACTTGTTATGATTAATTCTTATTATACTTGTTGATTCAAAGGAAATGAAGGAAAAATTATATATACTTATGCCAAAATATACTTGTTATGATTCTTGATTATTATACTTGTTCTAAATTATAATTGTTATATATGATTCTTATTATACTTGTTGTTATGATTAATTCTTATTATACTTGATCTAAAATTATACTTGTTGTTATTCTTATTATACTTGTTGTTCTAAATTATACTTTGCTGCAGCAGTATTTAACATGTGTTCTATTTTGTTGTTGCAGTAGTGACAAGCATTGTCCAACACTCATGGATTTTCTTCGCAGCGGCATACATTTTGCTAGCGTTGATATAACGAATGACAAGATCAAGATGAGACGCACCTGGGTCTTGAGATACCATCTGCCTGCCACATTGATCTCCAGCGCATTTTCAAGCTTGAGAATGACAAGACTGGAATGGCTGATATGGCAGTCGCCGTGATCGAGGAGGACGACTACGCTGAGATGAAGACAGGATTCCCCAAGAAGCAGCACGATCATTGGGAGAAGACCCCACTTGACGCTTGCAACATTGAGTATGCAGCAAGAGATGCGTACGTTGCATACGAGGTGTACCGCAAGATTAGAATCATCAACTATGGGCAGCGTCACCTCGTACCGCCACCAGTGCCCCATGGGTCTCCTGTTTGGGGGTATTCTGATCCGGAGGACGATTAATTAGTACTAGTGTTTGCAATGGCAAACAATTTATCTCTAATATTATGTAGTGCTTGAGGGTCTCCTCATCTAGAACAGAGTAGTGTTTGCAGTTTCATATATATGGGTATCTTCAGTACTTTCTGTAATGGTTATCTGAACTATTATTTCTATTAATTATGTCCCTGTTTAAGTATGATATATGTGCAAGGCATTGTGATGCCAAAAGTTTATTATTATTTAAATTCAATATTATTTGAATGCAAGATTAGTATTACTTATTTATTTTTGTTTACTCATATAATTGTTCGGATTTACAAAATAAAGACATATTATTTGTCATATTTCGAGTTACAAATTTATAGATATAAATTATTCAAATTAATTAAACGCACCAGGGCGAAAAAGTTTATCATTATTTAAATTCAATATTATTTGAATGCAACATTAGTATTACTTATTTATTTTTGTTTAATCAAATAATTGTTCGGAATTACAAAATTAAGATATATTATTTGTCATATTTCGAATTCAAATTAAATGCAGAAGTCAGAATTTCGTAGGGTACCTCTAGTACCGGTCTGTGATACGAGCCGGTCCTAGAGGTTCCTGTCAGGGCAGCAGCAGCATGGGGCCCGCACGAGAACCCTCTAGTACCGGGTCGTAGCACGACCCGGTACTAGAAGTTGAGCTTTAGTACCGGGTCGTGCTACGACCCGGTACTAGAGGGTTCTCACTACTATATCATCTTCCACCTTCCACCCCCGAGAGCAGCAGCTCGAGTTCATCACCATTTTCTCCATTGTTCCTCTCTCCCGAGCTCGAGTTCATCTCCATTTTCCTCCACGATTTGTCAAGATTAACGGCACCCATCTTTTCAAGGGTTAGCAACTTGATCCTTTCATCCGGCGTTCCTCATTTTAGCTCATTTCCATACTTCTTAGCTCATTTCATTTTTTAGGTGCTAGCTAGGTGTTTGATGAAATGCCTAAGTTAGGGAGTTCATTTTTTATATGCAATTTGAGCTAAAATTAAATTATGATTTGTGTGTTCTAGTGCCGCTCCGTCAAATAAAAGTATAATTTGTGATTTTATATAGTGTCGTCCCGTCCCCTTCCTGACCGCCGTCGATCGCCCGCGCCGCTCCGTCACCGACACCACCTCGGTGAGCTCTTTTTTTATCTTTTATTTTAAAAATGTTAGTTATATGATTTAAATGCATAATTATTTCTTGTATAATTTTTTTATATTTTTTTTATATGTATAGTGTCATGGTTTTGATATCCGTCCCCGTCGGCCCTCGTCCGGTCTATGATTCTGATGTGGTATATTTCTATAACTATTGATTTTGTTTCATGGTTATAACAATCATGCCGACCAAGTTGACATAGATATATTTCTATTTAGGAGGTAGTTGAACCGGAAATTCCAGCCGACCCTATTGTCGAGTTTTTAGAAAAAGAAAACAACGATTTGAAAGCAAAATTGAAGATAAGTGAAGATCTTCGTCTCCAATGCCTGGAAGAGAAGATGGTATTGGACTTGAAGATTGCCGACATCGTCGATGCTCACGGGGTCAAGCTTGCCGACGTCGTCGCTGCTAACGAGATGAAGATGGATGCAATGCGCGTCAAGCTTAAAAAGATTAGAAAATATGCCATTAGTCAGGAGGCTTGGTATCATTATGCTGTTGGTTCAATAGTTACCTTGGTTGCGATTCTGATCGCATTTGTTGTTGGATTTAAATTCTTTAGATAGTTGTATGTTAGTTTCGTTTGATGTATGTTTCGTGAGAACTATGTATTACATTTGGGCAGTACTCTACTTTGGTTTTAATGTGATGAACTTGTATCAATGAATATGGTCAGTTATGTATTATGTCCGTTTACCGTAATGGGTTTTAGCATCGTGATTGCGTTTAACATACTTATATAATGCAGATGAGCCATCCATGGATGTACGCTGACCGACGCTCTAGAGAGTACATGCAGGGCGTGCAATCTTTTCTCAAAGTGGCTGAGGCAAACAAGCGGGAAGGTTTTATGTTATGTCCATGCCGTAACTGTCGGAATGAGAAGGATTACCCTCGGTCACAAGACCTTCACATCCACCTGATAGAGCATGGTTTCATGCCCGGCTATAATTGTTGGACCAAGCACGGAGAAAGAGGGGTTATGATGGAAGACAACGAAGAAGAACAGAACGATGACAACTACATGTGCCCTGAATACAGTGGTAATGAAAGGGGGGAAGCTGAAGATGAAGAGGTACCAGATGAGCCCATCATAGATGATGATTTACGGCGGGTCATCGTTGATGCACAGACCGAAGCAGAAAGTGCACTCGAGAAGTTGAAGTTGGAGCAGATGTTAGAGGATCACAAAAAAAGGTTGTACCCAACTTGCGAAGATGGGAACACAAAGCTCGGTACCACACTGGAATTACTGCAATGGAAGGCAGAGAATGGTTTATCTGACAAGGGATTTGGGAATTTACTGAAAATAATGAAGCAAAAGCTTCCAAAGGATAACGAATTGCCTGACAGTACGTACGAAGCAAAGAAGGTTATCTGCCCTCTAGGATTAGATGTGCAGAAGATACATGCATGCATTAATGACTGCATCCTCTACCGCGGTGAGTACGAGAATATGAATGAATGCCCGGTATGCGGTGCATTGCGATATAAGATCAGACGAGATGACCCTGGTGATGTTGAGGGCCAGCCCCCCAGGAAGAGGGTTCCTGCCAAGGTGATGTGGTACGCTCCTATAATACCACGGTTGAAACGTTTGTTCAGAAACAAAGAGCATGCCAAGTTGTTGCGATGGCACAAAGAAGACCGCAAGAACGACGAGATGTCGAGACACCCGGCTGATGGGTCGCAGTGGAGAAAAATCGATAGAGAGTTTAAGGAATTTGCACGTGACGCAAGGAACTTAAGGTTTGGTCTAAGTACGGATGGCTTTAATCCTTTTGGGGAGCAGAGCAGCAGTCATAGCACCTGGCCTGTGACTCTATGTATTTATAACCTTCCTCCTTGGTTGTGCATGAAGCGGAAGTTCATTATGATGCCAGTGCTCATCCAAGGCCCGAAGCAACCCGGCAACGACATTGATGTGTATCTGAGGCCATTAGTTGAAGAACTTTTACAGTTGTGGCGTGATGAAGGGGTACGTGTGTGGGATGAGTACAAACAGGAGTCATTTGACCTACGAGCGTTGTTATTTGTGACCATCAATGATTGGCCTGCTCTTAGTAACATTTCAGGACAGTCAAACAAGGGATACAATGCATGCACGCACTGTTTAGATAAGACTGAAAGTATACATTTGGGAAACAAGAATGTGTACATGGGGCATCGTCGATTTCTTCCGAACAGTCATGCCGTAAGAAAGCCCGGCAAGCATTTCAACGGCGAGGCAGATCGCCGGAAGAAGCCTAAGCTCCCTGATGGTGATGTTATATATGACATGGTCAAGGATTTAGAAGTAATCTTTGGAAAGGGTCCTGGCAGTCTATCTGTTCCGAATGACGCTGACAACCATGTACCCATATGGAAGAAGTGCTCTATATTCTGGGAGCTACCCTACTGGAAACTCCTACAGGTCCGCTCTGCAATCGACGTGATGCACGTGACGAAGAATCTTTGCGTGAACCTGCTAGGCTTCTTGGGCGTGTATGGGAAGACAAAAGATACGCCGAAAGCACGACAAGACCAGCAACGTATGAAAGACCCAGACAACCTGCATCCAATGAAGACGGATAAAGGACGTCTAAGTCCTGCTAGCTACGCTCTTACCAAAAAAGAGAAGGAGATATTTTTCGAAGTCCTGAGCAGTTTGAAGGTCCCGTCTGGATTCTCATCGAATATAAAGGGAATAATAAATATGGCAGAGAAAAAGTTCCAGAACCTAAAGTCTCATGACTGCCACGTGCTTATGACTCAATTGCTTCCGGTTGCATTGCGGGGGCTTCTACCGGAAAATGTTCGACTACCCATTGTTAAGCTATGTGCGTTCCTGAATGCAATTTCGCAGAAGGTAATCGATCTAGCCATTCTACCAACGCTACAGAAGGATGTGGTTCAATGTCTCGTTAGTTTTGAGTTGGTGTTCCCACCATCCTTCTTCAATATTATGACACATCTCCTAGTACACCTGGTCGACGAGATTGCCATTCTGGGTCCTGTATTTCTACACAATATGTTCCCCTTTGAGAGGTTCATGGGAGTCTTGAAGAAGTATGTTCATAACCGTGCTAGGCCAGAAGGAAGCATCTCCAAAGGCTATGGAACAGAGGAGGTCATTGAGTTTTGTGTTGACTTTATTCCTGGCATTAAGCCGATTGGTCTTCCTGAATCGCGACATGAGGGGAGACTGAGTGGAAAAGGCACTCTAGGAAGGAAATCAATAATATGTAGGGACGGACATTCTTTCACACAAGCACACTACACAGTTCTACATAATTCCAGTTTGGTGGCTCCGTATATCCAGATGCACAAGAATATTGTACGCTCCGAGAACCCGGGGATGGATGACTCCTTAACTACAAAGGAACACATGGAGAATTTTGGCGGTTGGTTGCACACACATCTCAACAATGACGACACTATCTCAGATGAGCTCTACTTGTTGTCTAGGGGACCATCTTCGACTATTTCGACTTTCCAAGGGTACGAGATAAATGCGAATACATTTTACACGATCGCACAAGATCAAAAGAGCAGCAACCAAAACAGTGGTGTCCGCTTTGATGATTCAACAGACAACAGTGGGCAAAAGGTCACATATTATGGTAACATAGAGCAGATATGGGAACTTGACTATGGACCTTCTTTTAAGGTCCCTTTGTTCTGGTGCAAATGGTTCAACCTGCAAGGCGGCGGGGTAAAGGTAGACCCATTGTACGGAATGACTACAGTGGATCTCAAGAATCTTGCGTACGGCACCGAACCATTCGTTCTAGCCAATGATGTGGCTCAGGTTTTCTATGTGAAGGACATGTCTACCAAACCGAAAAAAAGAAAAGATAAGCAAGCGAATACATCAGCCGATGAGCCAAAGCGCCACATAGTTCTTTCAGGGAAAAGAAACATCGTGGGAGTGGAGGACAAGACAGACATGTCAGAAGATTACAACAAGTTTCATGAAATTCCGCCCTTCAAAGTGAACATTGACCCAAGCATCAAGTTAAATGATGAAGATTGTCCATGGTTACGGCGCAATCAGAAGAAAGGGACACACACGAAGAAAACGTGAAGACTAGATAGGGATGTTGTTGGTGATGTGTAATAATGTATTCAACTTTTATGTAACTGTGTTCTAAAAAATTAGAAGAGAACTGTAAACTCAGAAGTATCACGCATACATCTTTATTTAATCCAGTTACATAGCCCGGGTCCATTTTTATTTAACCATAATACATCACGAATAATATCACTAACTTTTGCCGGGTCCTAAGCCACGGGGTGCTGAGCGGCCGGCGCTGCTCACCCAAAGAGCAGGAACCATCACAGGGGCAATACTCACGTGAGAAGGATCCCTATGAAGAACCATCCATCCACTGTTATACACCGCTGGCGTATCCAACTTAAACACATAGCGATTGACGTGCTCGTCCTCCTCCCTGATACGGCGACGTACCACCTCCTCGGGGGCCGGCTCCATCTGGAACGAGAGCGGCCCACGCGACTTCCACCAAACAAGATCCGGGTCGACGATGTCACCCGGATTCCTCACCAAGCGACGCGTCCCAGATTCCTCCCAGTGCCAGCCCGGCGGAGCCCAGTCCCGGACATCGCCCCTCGCATCCAACAGGCCGGACATTGTCGCCGAGATCTGAAAAAATGAGTGGGAAATTTGATCAAACACCTAGGTAGGGGAGGGAGAGGGCAGCACCCTGGGGAGGGGACGGAGGGCGGTGTGGAGCCTCCTTATATATAAGCAAAACTGACCAAAACACACGGTTTCCACTGCATATCAAATGCACCGTAGGGCTGTATGACGGGAATCCGAATGCTTTGTATACTGCAAATCATCGCGTGGTCGTGAGATGGCAAATCGGCCTTCGATCCAGACAGTGGCAAGACGTCCCTGATGATTTGCAACCGTCCGAACAAGTGTTGGGGATGTTGCTAATCATGAGAGATCCTTGCCGCTGCTTGGATCCGACCGAGGGGAGGGTTCACCTTCAGCCTCCGCTCTAGGAACTCCTGCCTCTCTGAAATCTTGCTCTCTGCTACCCGTGAACTACAATGAGTCACTGAGTGCTGGACATGTCCGGGAGGGGGCCTATATATAGGGTCATGTGGCTCACGAAGTGTTTCTGATAGTGCTGATCCAACAGCTCACAATCACTCAAAAGAAACACACCCCTGATCCAACGTCTCACAAGCGATTGAAAGAAACACACGATCCGTGTGTGCTTCTTTAGTCCCGGTTGGTAACACCAACCGGGACTAAAGGCGGGCTTTGCAGTCACCACTCGTGTCCTCCCCCAGCGCTGCCCTAGCCACGTGTCCTCCCCGGCGCATACATCGAGCGCGTGCAAGCCAAGCGGAGTCTCCTCCTTTCACCTCCCTTTGATCTGCTTTGGCGAGGACTCATAGGGTGGCCGTGCATATCCTGATCCGGCGATGCCAAAAAAGAGCGGCAGGAAGGGCCCCAAGGGCGGTGGCAAACCAAAGGGTTGCGGCAGTGGCAGCACACCAAAGAAGGCAAGGACAGCCAGGAAACAACATCCAAGTGCGACCCGCGGCATGAAGAAGAAGAAGAAGAGGAAGAGATATGCAACGTTTTCACACATGATATGGATAATCTGCAATGCTACATATGTTATGTCCCTTTCGAGTCCCAAGTTTACTCGGCAAGGATGTTTTTAAAATAAAGAGATGATTATTACAAATTCAAACAATATTAGTTAATGCATTTTTAATTGATTATTACACTTTTCATGTTGAAGTTTTTGTCAGATTCAAAAGTATGTAGAAATTATTCAAATTCAAACTATATTAGTTAATGCATTTTTAATTCAAACTATATTAGTTAATGCATTTTTAATTGAAAATGGCAAAAAAAAATAGTTTGAATAGTTATAATAATTATTTTAGAAAACAGAAAATGGTTTTGAATTACTTATTCAAATTCGAACACTTTTCATGTTGAACTTTTTGTCAGATTCAAAACTATGTAGAAATTATACAAATTCATATCCTCTAGTACATTTCAAACATTTGGCACAAAAATTTGAAAGTTTGGTGCGGTAGAGCCAAAAAAAGGACCTCTAGTACCGGGTGGTAGCTCCACCCGGTACTAGAGGTCTATTTTGGGCGCGTAGGTGGGCGGCGTGGCGAAAACCCTCTAGTACCGGGTGGTGCCACGGCCCGGTACTAGAGGTCACCCTCTAGTACCGGGTGGTGCCACGGACCGGTACTAGAGGTTGGGCAGTATAAATACGCCTCTTCCACCCCGGGTCGAGCCACAACCCGGTGGAGAACCTTTGTCTGCCTCGCGAAGCGCTGCCAAATTTTTTCCTCGCGCCGCCGCCGCCGTCTCGCGCCCTCCTCCGCGCCCACACCCCGCCGCCGGCCCGCGCCCCCCTCTCCTCGACGCGCCGCCGCCGCCGAGCCCTCCTCCTCCTCCTCCACGCGCCGCGCCGAGCCCTCCCTCCTCCTCCTCCTCCGCGTGCCCCTCCTCCTCCTCCTCCTCCACACGCCGCCGCGCCGTCCTCCTCCTCCTCCACGCGCCACCGAGCCCTCCTCAACCTCCTCCACCGCCTCGCGACGGCCGCGCGCCGGCGAGCTCGCCGCCCTACACAGTACGGTTAGAAAAGGTTAGCTAGGTACTTTTTTTCTTTTTTTTGTGTTAGAAATTTTAGGGTTAGATTTTTTTGTGTTAGTAATAATTTGCTATGTGTAAATTTAGGGTTAGATTTTTTTGTGTTAGAAATTTAGGGTTAGAAATTTAAATTTTTGTGTTAGAAATTTGCTATGTATAGATTTAAATTTAAATTTAGGGTTAGAAATTTAAATTTAGTGTTAGAAATTTAAATTTAGGGTTAGAAATTTAGGGTTAGAAATTTAAATTTAGTGTTAGAAATTTATTAGAAATGTTATTAGAAAAATTTAAATTTAAATTTAGGGTTAGAAATTTAGATTTAGAGATTTAAATTTGCTAAGTGTAAATTTAAATTTGTTAAGTGTAGATTTAAATTTGCTATGTATTAGTGATACTTTTTGCAAATTTGCTAAGTGTAGATTTAAATTTGCTATGTCAAAAATTTATAAGAAATGTTATTAGAAAAATTTGCTAAGTCAATTTGGAATGATCGTCTTATAAAAATTTAGTGTTGGGTGATTTTGCTGTTTTTTATGAGTCGAAAGAAATAATGTTGTCTTCTTGGCTATTCTTAATACAAGCCGATGATTAGAATAGTCCATTATGCTTGCAAGAAGACTGTCTACAGAACCAAGGGTAAATGCAAGAAAAATGCATTTATTTCTACTTCGTTCTTGTAGGCACTCTTTTTGCTGACTAATGGCTTTGACATATGAGGCTTCAGTTGTGAAATTTGCCCACTGATGAAGGGTGTTATTAGGAAATTTAGTTTTAGAAATTTAGGGTTAGAGATTTATATTTGCTAAGTGTAAATTTAAATTTGCTAAGTGTAGATTTAAATTTGCTATGTATTAGTGATACTTTTTGCAAATTTCTTTTGTTTAACTTTTGTATTCTCCTAATTAATGCTAACATTGTTTTATATTTCTTTTGTATTAGTTAAGCCCAATGGATGACTTCAACAGCAGACACCTTGAAAGCAGATTCCATGAAAATGAGGTGTTCGACATTGTACGTGAACCCGTGGGGGGAGCAGAAGCCGGTGGAACAGAAGATGGCTCCGAATTTTTGAACGACTCCGGTCCGGGAATGGAGGAGGAACAAAGAGACGAAGCGCAAACGAGCATCGAGTGCAATGACAACTCACTAATTTGTGCACCTCCGCAGTCTGGCGAGGTATATTAAGCCTCTGTTGATCAGATGGAATAATTGATTACTATATGTATGTATTAACACATATTTTTTTAATTTTTAGACCTCCGCATCGGCCCAATCTGCAACTAAACGAGGCCATGCCAAAGGGTTGGCCGCAGATGCGCATCTCATAATTGAGGCCGTCGCTGCCGATGGCAAACCTACGGAGCCCAAGGCGAACGCATCTAAGTTTGTGCATCAATGCGGAGTTGTTGTTAGGGACAATGTTCCGATCAGCATTCAGGAATGGAATGAGCCAAAAAACTTAGAGGGCGCCATGAAACCTAGTTGGGTCAGCGACAGAAGTAAAGATATGCTTTGGACCAAGCTCATAGCAAGGTTCACCCTACCGGTGTACGATACTACCGAAAGGACACAAGCCATGACCAAAAAAGTCAAGCATTGGGCTCTGAAGAAGATGGCTGAACAGTTCAACAATTACAAGAACAGATTATACCGTGAATGGCAATCGAAACAGAAAGCTCCAGATTTCACTGGGACACTAGAGAGGCAGCGGCCTCACTGGAAGGCATTTCTGGAATACAAGGGATCAGAAAAGGCTAAGGAAAGATCGAAAAAGAATAAGGAAAATGCAGCGAAAAAGAAATATCACCATAGGATGGGGGCAGGTGGCTACATTAGTGCCGAGCCTAAGTGGGGTAAGATTGAGGCTGAGCTGCGCAGTAAAGGGATCACTCCAATTACAGATGGATGGCCCCGTAGATGCAGAAATTGGATTCTTGGGCATGGGGCGGAGTATGACATGGAAACAGGGGATCTAATAGTTGATCAACAGAAAGAATTTCCTATACCCCGGCAGCAAATTCTTGATGCAATCACCGATGCTAAAGCGGGAAGGTTTATTCCCGACCGAGAGTACGACGAGCTGACAAAGGTTTGTTATAAATATATATTTGTTTCGTTTCTTGTTTATGACAATCATGCCGACCAACCTGACATAGATATATTTTTATCTAGGCCCTCGGTAATAAAGAAAAAGGAGGACGAGTACGAGGCTTCGGAGCTGATGTGACGTGGGATCAAGGGTTTCCCGCGGACCATGAATCTTATAGAAGCCGAGCAAGAGCAAAGAAGAGGAAGGAGCAGGAGAATTCAGACCGGTTTAGCAAACTAGAAAGTATGTTGAGCAACCTTCATCAGCAAGTAGATGAAATGCGCGAGCATAGGGCAACTCGTCAGCTGGAGGAAGGTGCTCCAACAGGTGGTCCATCTCAACTGAGAAGCAGCGTGGCTTCCACGGGGGTTGGTGCTGATGAGCCATCGAACAAGGAAACCTGCCCCGTGGATTATATCACTGAGAAGACAACTTGTGAGCTACATGGGGCCATGAGCAACATATCAGTGAAGGCGGCGGAGGGCTATGCTTTACCTTGTGAATCTACAGCACTATATTTGGGCAATGAGATTCCAGATGGCTTTGCTCGTGTCGGCGTGGATCAAGTTCACCCCGGATTTGAATCACTCGAACTTAAAATCCCTGGAGGTGATGATGAGAGGACACTGGGAGATGTCCAGCGTGGACTCATTCTATGGCCCAAGAAATACATCGTGATTCCAGGTTGGACGGTGCCAAGGCCACCATCGCCTCCAAGTCCACATGATGACGACTTGGACGACCACCACAACACGAGTCCATCTCGATCTTCGCCGCCGCCTCATCAGACTCCTCAGCCGTCTCCTCCGCCGCTGCCTCAGCAGACACCTCAGCCGTCTCCTCCGCGGTCTCCGCCGACTAGGAGCAACCAGTCGACGAAGACCGTCGTTTCGACACTAATGGGTTTCCGTCGCGACCGATCGCCGGTACCCCGACAAGAGCCCCTCCCAAAAGTACCGAAGGTTCCTCCCCCGAGACCTTGGGAAAGGACTGTAGAGGAAAACGCGACGGCCGCGGCAGCCGAACTTAAAAGACAGATGGCACCGAAAAAGCCCCCGCCGAAGCAAGTATATACGGGAGATCAAAAAAAGTGGGCTACGGAATTTCTTAATCAGCCATCGCAAGTCGAGATAAATAGGAAAGATGACTATGCACGCTGTCTGGGTAGAATTAGCTCCAGCAAGACGACAAGTACTAGTGGCAGCGGGAAAAGAAAAAGAGACGTTGCCCAGCTCGGAGCACAGTCAAAACAGTCGATCTCCCCGCTTAAGGTGACCACTGATAAGGGCTCCGCGCGCGCGGCGAACACTGATGAATTAGCCCGCGCAAAATTTGCTGCAGAAGCTGGTATGTCACTTTCTCAACTGGATGCAGAAGAGCTCCACCCCTATTTGCATGTTGATAAATGGGAATGGAAATACGGGGAGTCTCTAGTGCCACCTGAGCAGATCGAGTTTCTACCAACACAAATGCGAAGACTGCATGACTGGTACATGTATGTCACAAAGAAAGGTCTAGAGGCGCTCGCTGTGCAAGTTACAGATGAACATTACATAGGTAAAGACGAGATAACTGTTTATCTTGAAGAACTCAATCAGTTATACCAGCTTGACTCCCTGGACTTGAGTATCGTCAGTATCTATTGTCTGTAAGTGATTCAATTCATTTAATTATTTCTAAAATAAAGTCTATAGCTCAACTCGGTCATTGCTTGTTCTAATTATGCTCACTACGCTATTATGCAGAATGAAAAGCGATGAATGTGACAGAAATAGAAATTTTGACTTTGGGTTCGTTGACCCGGTCCGAGTTAATGCAAATTTGCTACGGGATTTCGCCCAGGAAACGAAGGTCAACTTGCTTAGGTTCATACATAGGCAAAATTATAAAAGCAAGATATTGTTTCCTTACCACTTCAGGTAATTAAGAGTGTTACTGTCTTGTACACATTAATTTTTGCTTACTCGATGTTAAGTGTAACTGATTAGTTACTGACATATATAAACGTGCGCAGCGACCATTACATTCTGCTAATCATTCAAGTTGATGATGCAAGAGTTGACATCCTCGACTCATTGCATTGGCCCGAAGAGAGGTACCAACCAATTATGGATGTCCTCCAAAGGTATTTTCTATCGTACTATATCAGTCTCTCTAATTTGTTCAATTCCTGAGATATCAAGTAACTAATTAACAACTCATTTATTCATTTGTTTGCCGGGCAGCATTTGGAAAGAATTCAGAAAGAGGACAACAGGTGAATTTAAAGAGAAGCTTAGTTTTTATCCTGACAAGGTAAGTAGTACGAGCTAGGTTCGCGCATCTTTTTAATTCAAATTTCAATACCATCATACCATGCTTGATTACTATTTGATTGAAATCTATTCTCGTAAAGAACTGTGAGAGGCAGCCACCGGGGACCAATTTGTGTGGATACTTCGTGTGCCAGTGGATTCGCCAGGAGGTTTCTGAGCGGAACACACAGAAATTTTTAGACGTAAGTGAACAAAATATATTCACAGTTTTATTTTATTACCATCAATTGTGTTGAGTGTCTAATTTCTGTTACGATGATTGATATTCGCATTGTTCTCCTTTTATAGATGGATAGCATGCGGAGGAACCTGGAACTAAAGGACAAATTTCGACCAATTCAAGAGGAAATTGCGGGATTCTTGGTCGACCATGTCATTAACCCAAAGGGAAAATACAATCATTAACTCAAATGGAAAATACAATGCCGTCGACTAGTCCCGGTCGACCTCCATGTAGTTAGTACACGGGCTCGAGTCCCGGTTGTAATTAATCGAATAGACGGGCTCTATTCTCGGTTGTAATCGAACAGACGAGATCTAGTCCCAGTTGTAATCGAATAGACGGGCCCTAGTCCCGGACGATTTATCATAAATATTTCTTTTATGAATATTTTGATATGCTATATTTATTTTTCTGATTTGTAATTAATTAACCGTCGTAGTTTTTATATTCAATAGGCTGGAGAAACAAAAAATCCAGAGGCCGCCACGTGGGGACCCTCTTGTCCCGGGTCGTATTACGGCCCGGTACAAGAAGTCCTCAGCCAGGCGCTCTGCCTCGGCCCCCACGTGGACCTCTCTTGTACCGGGGCGTAAGCCAACCGGTACGAGAGGGGGAGCCCTCTAGTCCCGATTGCCGCGTCCCGGGTGGCCAACCGGTACCAAAGGGCCTTACCACCCGGGACTAGAGGCTTGGTTTGCACTAGTGAGAACAACTTTTCCATTTCGGGTCGTTGTCCGCTTCTGATAGGGAGGGCACCGTGGTAGACTAAATAGTGCCCGCGCACTGCCTAGCCACGTCCATTATGAAACAGAAATTAGTTTAGCAAGGATTAGACTACCAAGTTGTTAACTATAGAAAGGACCCACAAACGAGTTCACAGACCGGCTATTAGATACCTTGCACTTGCACCCTATTTGGTACACGTGTGCTGTACACTGAAAACTTAATTACCAGATAGGCAGATACTGGTTTTTTGTTGGGACACTAGTACCTTAAAGCTCATTCCATGCTTCCTCTGCAAAAGCCTCAAAAATCTGATGTACGTTCATAACCAGTATGTTTAACAATATTTCCTCTAGTGCTCTGAATGTGTTTAAGAATAAATATAGCAAAAAATATTTGTTAATGGATCTCCCAATTTTTCGCAAAGGGTTCACTAAATAGCAAAAATATATATTGAAACACCCTATGGTTTCATAGAACCGTCGTTGCCATAAAGAATTGAAGAAAAGGAGGAGGAATTGAAAAAAGAATTCAAGAAGGAAGATCGAACCGACTTTCAATTGCGGAGCCCGTGTCAACGTCATCAATGGTGTCGATTCACCGAAAGATGAGCGAGCAATTTACATTTGTGTCGACACGAGCCATGGACTCAGATTCTATTCTTTTGCATCGTTTCTATTTGTGTCCTTTTTATAAACGAACTTAAACTTTAGGATCTCTTGTGCAAAATAACCCTTGCCATTCGACCTCGCGCCTTCCAAATGCTTCGCCGGCGCCGGCGGCTCCTCCTCCGCCCCCTCATCCAGCCTACTACCATCCTCCGCCTCCATGGCGCCCTGGCAGTTAACCACCCAGACCCATACCCACGTCTCCCAGACAACCGCGACCTTCGTCCCGCCGGCGACACGCCCGCCGGCCTTCCTGTGCTCGACGAAACGCCGCGACGCGACGCCGCCGCCTACGCCGCCAAGGTCGGCCCCCACCTGAGGTGCCGCGACCTCCCTCGTGCGGAGGCGCTGTCCCGCGCGGCGCCCGCGTCTGCCCGCGGCCTCCACATGGACGCCGTGATGCTCGACGAGTACGTCAAGGCCGGCCGCCTGGACTTTGCCCGCAGGCTGTTCGACGGAATGGCGACGAAGGGTGTGGTGGAGTGGACCAGCCTGGTCTCCGGGTACTGCCGGGCTGGGCGTGTCGACGAGGCACGCGCGTTGTTTGACGTGATGCCAGCCCGCAACGTGGTGTCATGGACGGCCATGGTGCAGGGGTACGCGTGCAGTGGGATGCTGAGGGAGGCGAGGGAGGTGTTCGACGCGATGCCGGAGCGGAACGTGGTCAGCTGGACGGTCATGGTCAAGGCCTACGCCGACGGCGGTCATTTTCAGGAGGCAAAGGAGCTGTTCGACAAGATGCCGTGGAGGAACTCGTACTCCTGGACCGTTATGATCTCCGGTTTCCTCCGTGCCGGGAGAGTGGACGAGGCGGTCAGTATGTTCGAGAAGATGCGGGATAGGAATGTGGTTTCCTGGACTATGATGGTCACTGGCTTGGCGCAGAACAGCCGCATTTCGATGGCGAGGGAGTTCTTCAACCGAATGCCGGAAAACAAGGACATTGCGGCGTGGAACGCGATGATCACCGCATATGTCAATGATGGCCAAATGGAAAAGGCTCGGAGATTGTTCGATTCGATGCCCACAGAGGACCTGGTGAGCTGGAGCATCGTAATCGACGGCTATGCAATGAATGAGCTCAAGGACGAAGCTATGGGTTTGTTTCTTCTCATGCTCCGGTCAGCATTGTCTCCTAACAGCACTATATTGACCACCGTCGTGGTTACATCTGAGAGCACAGCTGAAGTTGCGCAAATCCATTGCATGGCTACCAAAATAGGTCTCCTGTCAGAAACCTCACTAGGGAACGCTCTGCTCACCATGTACTCAAGGAGCGGCGACCTGCACTCTGCCTGGCAAGCTTTCAAGATGTTACAGCAAAAGGACACCATCACATGGACTTCGATGATGCAGGCCTTTGCGAACCATGGTCGTGCCTCCTCCGCCCTGCAGGCCTTCGCACAGATGCTAAGACACGGACATGAACCCAGCTCGACCACTTTCACTGCCGCACTGTCAGCCTGCAGCCACGCCGGTCTCGTTGAGAAAGGCCTGAACATCTTCGCATCTATTCGCTGCGCCTATGGGCTTGGGCCGACCATCGAGCACCGCACCTGCCTCGTCGACATCCTCGGTCGTGCAGGACGCGTGAAGGAGGCCATGGAGGTTGTTGCTGCCACGCCGCCAGAAATGTGCGACGAGGCCGTCCTGAGGATGCTGCTGGGGTCCTGCATGATGCACAATGAGGTGGACATAGCTAGAGAGGTGGGAGAGTCTCTTGCCAAATCTGATGACAACCCATCTGGTTCAGGTTCAGGAGGCTACTACACTGTTCTGGCCAATGTTCTTGCGTCAGGTGGATTGTGGGATGAGATGGCAGCGGTGTGGAAGGCCATGAGGGGGAGCAAGGCAAGGAAGACGCCCGGGGTTAGCCGGATCGTGGTGGACGCGAGGAGCCACGCGTTCTTCTCCGGCGATCGGATGCATCCGCAGTGTGTAGAGGTGTATGAGATGCTGGACGACATGCTTGTCCCTGTGATGACAAAGGGAGATAGAGCCACTGACAGATTAGTCTTGCCAGTGGCCTAAGGTTGAACTAGGCTTGTACTATATCCACCAATTTGCAAGAGGTCTTCAGGGAGGCATCGTAAAACTGATTTAAGAGTTGTTTCCTAAGGATGGGCTATGATAAAACCACCAGTGAAGGAGAAGAATAGATGCAGAAAATGCTGGTAATTGGGACATAGGCAACCCAAGTGTCCAAGCAATGGAGTTAAAAGAAAGGTAGTCAAACTCTTTGTCAGTTACTGTTGTATGTAATTTTACTGATATTTGTGATGTGATGTTCACAGGAAAAGGAATAGTAAGAAGATATATGTGGAAGATGGTCCATTGGCAGTAGAAGAACCTGCAGCTGCAGGTGTAGAAGCTGCTGCTGCTGAATGTACACCAACAAGGCGACTGCTGGGGTTAGCCAGATATGATGTGCGCTGATGTAGTTTTCATTCCTTTGATGGCTAGCTATCAAAGCATTCACATGTTTTATTCCTGTTTGGGTCTCTCTAGTTTGACACGAGACCAAGCAAAAAGTCGGAAGTATAGCAAGGTTTGACTTGTGTGTTACTGTTATGTCATATTAGCAGCAGTTGCGGAACTACATTGTGAGGAACCACGACAGGAATCAACCAGAGTATTAGGTACATATTTCTTCGTCCCATGACTAAATCATGCGTAGCACACTTCTGAAACTTATGCATTTGGATTCTTACATGGTTGGGTTAACAATGTGCCCTGCTATGTGAGTTGTCAGTCTGATTACTATATCTTCCTGCAGAGGCAGTACACGTACTAGTAGCAGTAGAGCTTGTATGTTCAGATTAGCAAAGTTTAGTAATAGTTTGACAGGTGAGAATGATACACATTCTTCTCCGGATGACATGAAATCATGAATGATACAATCTTGTGCAGGTATGACTCGGTGATTCGAGGATGCTGTGGTTCGATGCCCCTGGTCATAGACTCTACCCGAAGCTCTGGCATCTTATCAACAGCGTCCAAGTGCAGATAACGCCTGCTTCCGCTCATTCTACACGTGGGAGTTTACTGAATCCAGATCCGGATGGTACACTGCTGAACCCGCCTACAGGCTGTAGTCAGTTGAACATCGTCTGGAAGTCAGCCATGGGCGCTGCCAAGTTGCAAATTATTCGTTTGGCTGCTGCAGGATCGTGCCTGGTGTGTCGATGGACTCATGCAACGAGGATGGCCAAACAACTAGTACTTCTGTCCGTTATACATGCCTGAGCTGGAGCCTTTGGTGCACGTTTTCCGCCTCTGCCCTATGGCTAGAGAGGTCTGGCGCCGCGTCTCCCGCTGGCAGGACTGGGACGGCCTGAAGCTGCCTGAACTCGGCTTCCTGGGAATCCTTCGGCAGCATCTCTGAAACTTTGGATCAAAGTCATTTCCCGGCAGCCGGCAATAAACCCCAAAGGTATAAGCTCATATCATTGGCATGGTGATGTGTGAACTGTATTGAGATGATTATGTGCTATTTGTTGCCATAGTGATTATTTGTGTGGACGTCTTGCCAATATTTGATTGAAAAATAATTAGGCAAGATCATGTCAGATATGTTTTCGCTGCCATTTCATGTCGGATTCATTTTTTTTTTTGGAACAGAGGATTCAGGCTCTTTTTTGTGTCCAAAACGAGGATTCATGTCTTGGCAGAATTTTGCTGACAATATATTGTGTGTCTCTGCTGTCGCTCTCGGCTGCTGCGTCTGGGGGCTATTTGATGAAATGCCCCAGTTTACTTTGGCACATTTACTTTGAAATGGATGAAATGTCACATTTGAATGATTTACTGTTAGTCAAAATTATCTCCTCTTAATCTAATCTAATATCAAATGTGCATTTACCCTTTTGCCCCTGACAGCGTGTTTGGTTGGGGATATTTTAACTAGGGAATGGGAGTTTGGGGGTTATGGGAGTAAAACTCCTTCGTATGGTTGGGGGCAGGGGGACTTGTACCGGGATGGGGATAGGGAATTGCGGTGGCCAACTCCCTCCTTTTTCTTCCCTGGGGGACCTGGTAATTCAAGCGAGATTGAGACTTGACGAAAAAAAAGAGCGAGCGATTAGTTCAACCAGTCCCGCAATCGAAGGCAGCAAAAAAACCCGCGAAAATCTTTCCCAATTGGCGGCAAAATCCTCGTTAAATAGCATCGTGCCTCAGCTTGTCCCATGATATCAGCCAGCCCTAACCGCCTCCTCATCTACCGAGGTGAGAGCAGAAGCGAACAGATTCAGGTACGCTTCTTTTTCCTCTTGCAATCTCAATTGTTGTGTGGAAAGTTGATGCAAATCGTACCATCTAGTACGGATCTAGCTAAATCTGCTGGCAACAGATTCTGATTCTTCTAGCTGTTCCCTTCACCGATCTATCCAGATCCATTCATTCCCCTTTTTTATTTCCGTTTTTCTCTCTTGACAAGGTTAAAGATTTATTATTTCCTTAATTCCCGTTTTTCTTTGTCCTCTACAGATCACGAGCAAGAATCGCCAAAGGCCACAGCCCACAGGTTTGTAACGATGTGTTGACTCGTGTCATCAATTTGTTTGCTAAGAAATTATGTACATATATCTCTGTTTCTTTGTTCTCATTCTGTAGTTAGAAACATTGCTCGGATAGTCAGTGGATGGTCTCTTGTGTGAATTTATTAGTTAGAAAAAATTAGAGTCTTCGGTTGCAAATATTGGTTGCACTGGGCTGCCGCTCCTGTGGATGCAGATTGTTGTCTGTACATTACGATTGCACATACAGAGAACCAACTTTCCTCATACTGGAACTACCATATTTTAATCATACTGGAACTACATAATTGCCTTGATGTATTACCATCTTTTAATATATTGTTGGGATAAATAAATTCATCAGATTACAAACTCCCAAGAGGATCTCTTGACACAAGTTTAAATAGTAGCTAGCTGGCATGTACATTTTATTCTTGCTGTATTTTTATGCCAAAAATTCATGGCACTGCATTTTATTCATGCATCGAAATGCTTATATACACAGAATGGAGGGGGACTTGATCCATATCAAAATACATCGTGGGGGGTCTTTCTCAACGGAAGGTCCACTTACTTATGAAGGAGGCGAAGTATCTATTTTTAGAGACTGATAGTGAGCGTGTATCGTACTTTCGTCTAGTTCGCATGGCCAAAGATGTAGGTTTCAAGGATGGTGATGAGTTATTTTATTCAGTACCTGAGCGTAACCTTGATGACGGAATTGATCTGCTACATGATGATAATTCTGTTCTGAAAATGGTGAACTTTGCAAAGAAACACAACTTTGCAGAGATATATGTTAACCATAAAGGCCATGAAAGCATTGCTGTTAATCAAAGATCCGGTGCAAGCAGTAAGGAGAAAATTGCAGAGGAGGTACTTTACTACAAAATGATTTTTTTTTGTATGCATTATTTATCTTGGTGCGCGTGTGTGATTTCCTGTTTGTTTGCTAGTTAGTTTTGTGTGCCTCCTTGTTTGATGTTTATTGAGTGATACCTTGTTTCTTTTTACACGATCCCTGTACTTATCGAAACTTTATCTTCTTGGTATCCTAATTTCGTGGCACTATCTAATTGTTTTTGACAGACATGGCACGCCCACCAAAAAACCGGAAAATCATAATGTTATTGCACACAATGAGGCAGCGGAGAGTGAAAATACTCATAATATTGTATCTGTTGTTGCAAATCTTCATAATGTTAATTAGGAGGAGTCGATGTAGGAAGCGCAGCATTAGGCAACCTTCTTGGTATGATCCAATCATTCGAGCACAAACACTGAACAAAAAAATACGAGTAAGCGATACAGAATGCATTTACCAGCTAAGGATGGATAGGCGTTGTTTCCAAGTGTTATGTTCTTTGGTAAGAGAAATAGGTGGCGTAAGGGACAGTAGGAACATGAGCGTGGATGAAATGGTTGCTATGTTCCTTCACATACTTGCACATGATGAGAAAAATCGAGCAATCCATCATGATTTCCAACGGTCACCTGAATCAGTAAGTCGGAATTTCCATAAAATTCTAGACGCGGTTTTAAAACTCTGGAGAGTGTTGCTTAAGAAGCCTCGACCAATTCCTGCCAATTGCACGGATGGAAGGTGGGCGTGGTTCAAGGTATAAAATCAATATGTAGACATTAGAAACCCCTTTTCTATTCTTGGTCTAACATGCCTTGTTCTTACCACAGAACTGTTTAGGTGCCATAGATGGGACATATGTAGAAGTTCATGTGCCCAAAATTGACAAACCGAGATTTCATTCAAGAAAGAGGGAAGTTGCAACGAATGTCCTTGGTGTATGTGCGCCAGATATGCAGTTCATTTATGTACTTCCGGGTTGGGAAGGATCTGCAGCTGATGGGAAGATGCTTCGAGATGCTTTATCGAGACCAAATGGCTTTAGGGTTCCTCGTGGTAAGATATAGTTTAATAAAACGATCCATGTTCATTAGATATATCGTGTCGACAGTTAACAAAGATGTACATATATTCATGTTGCATAGGATGTTATTACCTAGTTGATGCTGGATACAAGAACTGCGAAGGATTTCTTGCTCCATATAGAGGCCAACGGTACCATCTAAATGACTGGAAAAATCCCCCGAATACAAAAGAGGAATTGTTTAACATGAAGCATTCATCAGCCAGAAATTGTGTTGAGAGGACTTTCGGCTTGTTGAAGATACGTTGGGCTATCATTAGGAATCCCTCTGATTATCCATTTAACACACAAGTTGATATAATTTTAGCCTGCTGCTACATTCACAATCTCATACGCCAACAAATGCGTATTGATTCTTGTGAAGAATATCTGGATGAGTACATGCGAAGTCTTGAGCAGCAACAAGTAAATGAGGATGTTATTCAATCGACTGAAGCATCTTCACAGTGGACTGAGAAAAGAGACAAGTTAGCAGAGGAAATGTGGAAATCTTGGAAAGAGAAAAGACGAGACAATTGATGCATGCTAGTACATGTTAGGCGTAGTATCTTAAATTGTTTACTAGCTTTGTGTGTCAAAACATTCTTCCATGCTGTTTGTTTGCTCCCATATGTTTTTTTGAGCAATTGTTTGCTCCCATATGTCACGGTACCATTTGTTTTTTCTCATGTTAATGTATGAACACCTTGTTTGTTTTCTCCCATATGTATTTTCTGTTATGATCAAATATATTCTTTACTATTGTACACACACATTTCATTGTCATATTTATGACCTAGCAGAACACAAAGTCCAAGGGGAGCAAACTTACATCCAAAAAAAGAGATAAGAGAACATGGACAGCTGAGGAGAAGTTACTTATTGATATTCGCCATCAAATGAATGACTCTTCTTGGAAAGTAGATACAGGTCACAAGTCCGGGTATCTCACATACATTGAGAAGGAAATGGCTAAAGTGCTACCACATGCTGATCTTAGAGCTGATCCACACATCAAGTCAAAAGTGAAGATTCTGAAGAAGCAACTTTCGTATGTTCTGGAAATTATGCAAAATGGCAGTGGGTTCGGATGGGATGATGAGATGAAGATGGTAACTGGAGATAGAGAAACCTATATGGGCTGGGCAAAGGTACAATTAACTTCTATTAAATAGAGAAAAAAATTTATTACTCTCTACTGTTTGTTCTGTGTTAAGTTTCTAATTCAAATATATGGTTACATTTTGTAGTCCCGTGAGGGAGCAGGTCCTCTGTACATGAAGCCCATGGTCAATTTTGACAAGCTTTGTGAGATCTATGCCAATGATTTGGCTAAAGGAGGCAGTGCTAGAGGTCCTGGAGAACAAGAAGTGGTAGAAGATGAATCTCCCGTAGATCCAAGCCAGCCTGCCGAGGAGAAAGCTGCTGAAGCACGGGATAACACCAACCCGTCGTATGGTTCTAGGCAGGGTCGTAAGAGAACGTACCCAGATGATGAAGCAATCGAGTCAGGACTTGTATCTGTTTCTAATACACTTGCAAAATTCTTGGAAGCGGAGCAGGAGAATGCAAAAACCATGTTTGGTTTACAAAAGGCATTGAACCATGAAGCTGAAGTCCATGAGCAAACTTCAGCCAACAGAACAAAGTTACTTGATGTTCTGCAAAATCTGAAAGAGCTCAGCGTTGAAGAAGTTGTCATGGCTGTTCGTGTCATTGGTCGTGACGCCGGACAAACAGAGCTTTTCTTAAAGATGCATGATAAGTTCAAAGTGGTGTTTGTTCGCCAGGAGCTTGAGGCGGCTAAAAAGTGAATTATTCATGATCAGATTTCAAAGTTATTTGTTTCCCTTTTTAATTAAAGAACGGTACTAGTCTTGTTTTTTATAACTCATCAGTTCGTACATTTGTTTTATTGAACGTACAATTATCACGATATTATTTGAGGTTATTTTCATCTATCTGATCAACTCGAGTGTATTATTCTCCTGTTATATTTTATTTTTAACTTCCTGGGATTGTACCAATGTTGCAATATTTCTAATACTTTCAGCTCCTTTATATATCTATATCAGCATGTTCGTTTTGTATAAAAAAAAAGCATGTTCGTTGTTTATTTTCTTAAAGATGTCATTTTGTGTCTTGCGCACAGCCATACTAGTTTGTTTGCAGGTACCAGGTATCGAGCCCAAGACGTGATCAATAAAAAAATGTCTCCCTCTGAAATTCCAACGGCTATTAATATCAGTACACCAATCAAGGGAATGGGAATTAAAGTCTATTTCCCATCTAATAACCCTCCAGCCAACTCCCACGCTAAACTCTCATTCCCCATCCTTCACGTTGCCAAACACGCTGTGAGTGGACTAATCCAGAGCTGAGCAGAACCCATCTCTCTCTCCCGTAGGAACGAAGCAGGCGACGACCGGCTGGCCGGCCGCCGCGACCAAGCCCAGAGCAGCGCTCCCTCTCCCCCGCTGTGTCCCTCCTCGACGCTCTTCGCCGCGCCCCCAATCTCTCTCTCTCTCCGTGTCCCTGTGCGTCGGCGACCTCGACGGTGGCGGCGGCGCACCCCGGCGTCTCCAAGTCGGCCTCCTCCACTTCGCCAAGGAGCGCATCGTCGTGTGTCCGGGATTGTGCTCGGGCTCGCCGGCTCGGCATGAATCTTTCTCTGACGAAGGTTGGTGTGGTGACCACGTCTCTGTCACATTCTCGCTGTCTTGATTTCGAATAAAAAACTCTTCTTTCCCTCTCATCTCCTCGGTCTCCTCCCGATTCGATTTCCAACGAGTTCTTATCCCAACCATCTCCTCCAATCCCGATCCAGTCCCGAATTTGACTTGTTTTCCGCTTCTGCTTGGACTGTGCTCCTCTGCTCCCATGGCGGCGGCGGGCGAGCCGGAGGTGATCCGGGACAAGGCGGAGATGCGGGCGTGGTCGCGGCGCCGCCGGGCGGAGGGCAGGACGGTGGTGCTCGTGCCCACCATGGGCTTTCTCCACGAAGGCCACCTCGCACTCGTCTCCGCGGCGGCCTCCGTCTCCGCCTCCGTCGCCGTGGTGGTCTCCATCTACGTCAACCCCAGCCAGTTCGCGCCCATCGAGGACCTCGCCACCTACCCCTCCGACCTCGCCGGCGACCTCCGCAAGCTCGTCTCCACCGGAGCTGTCCACGCCGTCTTCAACCCCCCGGACCTCTACATCCGCGGCGCCACCGGCCATTCCGCCGGCGCTTCAGAGGGCGCGGCTGTCTCCTGCCTGGAGGCGACGGCCGGCGGGGACGGGCACGAGACGTGGATTCGGGTGGAGCGGCTGGAGAAGGGGCTGTGCGGGAGCAGCCGGCCAGTGTTCTTCCGTGGAGTGGCCACCGTGGTGGCCAAGCTGTTCAACGTCGTCGAGCCTGACGTCGCCATCTTCGGGAAGAAAGATTACCAGCAGTGGCGTCTCATCTGCCGAATGGTAAGTAACAGAATTGACATTACTCAGCATTTGCATTTTGCTCGCATGTTTTGCTTTGGACGAGTTGACTCCTGACGCAACACTAACGTTATTCATTATATGGCGTGCTTTGAACTAAGCTGCTTGAGATGATAATACGCAACACATAGTGTTGTGGACGCTGGATAAGGATTAAGGAGCCTTGAAACATGACTTATCATGTTATCAATCAAATAGGAAAATTATTTCTTCTGTTCGGCGCAAAATGAATGTCCATGTGCAATCGGAATATATTGTGAGTGCAATTCCTTTGTCTGTTCTCATCTTGTGGTTGCCTCCTTTTGTGGTTCTCTGACTGTCACCTTGATGTACATATCTGGCACTTAGTATTGGTTCATTTGGTAGCTTGATAACCTGATTCATTCATTTGGACAGTGTATAATGTACAAAATGTTTATTTGGGGAGTATTTTTTCTTCTATCTGGATAAGCATGTTGAATTGATGGTCTGATGGATTCTTTATCTCTTTCTGTTTCAGTGCTTCGGGCCTTCAGCTACATTTTTCAAATGCTGATTATATTAGTCCAGAGTATTTGCAGTTGCTTCAGTTAGTGAGATATGCTCATGTTGTTTTCAGGTTCGTGACCTTGACTTTGCAGTAGAGATAATAGGATCAGAAATAGTGCGAGAAGCCGATGGTCTTGCCATGAGCTCTCACAATGTGCCACCAACTGAAACTGAAAAATCAAAGACAGTTTAGAGAAGCCGATGGTCTTGCCATGACAGTATTCTGATTTATGTAGAGTGCATTTACAAAAGACATCAAAATTTCTATGTGTCTTATCATGTGGAACAAACAACTTTGATACTGCTATATCTTTATGTGACGATTTATAAACTGTCTTTGATTTTTATATTTTTTTTGTAGGCATTATCCATTAATAGATCATTGGTAAATGCTAGTACTGCTGCGCTGAATAATAGCAACAGTGCGAGCGAACATATAAAGAATCAAATAGTGCAGACACTGACTTAAGCTGGCAGTCAGGTTGATTATGTTGAGGTAATATCGAAGCCTTTTTTTCTTTATTCAAGTGTTCTTGGTATTTTCTGTAAAGCAATTTACTTAGTGATTGAGTTCTCAAATATATCACTGTAATTTGTTTATTTCCTGTTGTAATATTGATGCTAGTTATGTGTGGGAGAACCTTTGGAATCTACACTTTTTAGCCATATAGTTTGTAGTATCAGACAGCCCAAATTCAGCATAAATTACTTATTTCTTCTGGGACAACATACTGCTGTTTAGATAAAAAAGTTTCAAGTTAGGTTATTTTGAAAACGAATAATGCCATGCTGACCATTTATGTAACCTGTTCTGGTCAACTTGTTAAATCTGTATCAAGTTATCCATCATCTCATTGTGGTTTCTTTTGTTTCCTTCTGTTGTAACACCGATGCTGGTTGTCTTTTGGAGAGCCTTCAAAATCAACGTTGGTATATTTATATATTTTGTAGTATCAGAAAGCCAAATTCAGCATAATTATGTATTTTCCTCTTAGAACTGCTGTTTTGATAAAAAAATAGCACTATAAGGGGAATCTGAAGGAACATTTTGACATCAATTGTTGATTACAATAAACTTTTCATTTATATTGAATAAACTTGTGATGCAAATGCAGATTGTGGAGCAAGAGAGTTTGGTAGCTGTGGAGACGATCGATCGCCCCGTCGTCATCTGCGTCGCGGCATGGTTTGGAAAGGTGAGGCTGATCGACAACATCGAGATCCATCCACGATCATGAGGATTCTTCCGTACATGTGTGTATTCTTTGTCAGAATAATAAAGAGCCATGTTGTATGTGCACTGCAGTCTTTAACAACCCGGACATACAGGGAAGTGGCATGATCCCTTGATGCATGTGCACAAGATACTCCATATGAGAATAAGAACTGCGACACTCTGAGCATGATACGTGCGTATTCTTTTTTTACAGTTCCTCTTTGCCGGTAGACCAACACTTGAGCTTGCTGGAACTCAAAATGAGGTTGTAGCGCCTCTTTGCCGGTAGGCCAACACTTGAGCTTGCTGGAACTTAAAATGAGGTTGTAGCGCAGGGTGACGCCGCCAAGCCTTTGGGTCGCGCGTCGAAGATGGCCCACGTTCATCGTAGTGAACTCGTGGGGCAAGAAATAATCCCAGTTGTCGGCGGCGAGGTCGAACCCCAACTGTGAACATGAATATCTCATGGATAGCGTCGCCGCAGGCGGAGTAGCTTCCGAAGAAGATTTGGTCGTCGTAGAGGTCGAAGGACCGGTCGAATCTCCGCCTCTCCGGGGAGCCTCCTTCTTTAGCCGCCACTCATGGATGGCGTCGCCGCAGGCGGAGTAGCTTCCGAAGAAGATTTGGTCGTCGTAGAGGTCGAAGGACCGGTCGAATCTCCGCCTCTCCGGGGAGCCTCCTTCTTTAGCCGCCAAACGGGGCGCACCTTGAGCTACCGCCGCCTCCTTGGGCTCTTGGTAGACAATCTCGACCCAGATGGTGAGGGTCACGTCGAGGTTGTAGCGCAGGCAGCCGAGCTTCTGTGTCGCCCGTCAAAAAATCCCCACGTTGATGGTAGTGAGCTGGTGGGGCAGGAAATGATCCCAGCTATCAAGGTCAAACTCGTGGGGTATTGACTGCTGTGCCTTCTCCTACTCTTCGGCATGCCCGGGAGGCATCCCGCTGTCAGTTGGCACACTTCCCAAGGTACAGAGTTGGCGCTTCCTCGAGGCCCGGGAGTATGTGCATGAGGACCCCTTGTCCAGCAAAATCTCAGATGGCCAGGAAGGGCGTTTGTGAAAGGACTTGGGAGTTGTCTGCACATGGAAATAGCTCACAAGAAGTCTATGTCCCCCCCTAAATCATTATTTGACAAATCAAGGTGCTTCAATGCTACATTTTTTACAAGTGTTGTTGGTATTTGACCGGACAATTGATTATATCCTAAATCGAGGTAATTCAATTTGGATAAGTTGCCTAGTGAAGTTGGAATTCTACCGGTCAAATGATTGTACCCAAGAAACAATTCCCTGAGTTTCAGCAGCAGACCTAATTCTTGTGGAATCTCCTGTCTCAGATTGCCATTTGATAATTCTATCCTAAGAGTAGCGGGAATCGACCCAGTGAGGTTATTATAACCCAAGGAAAGCGTTTTAAGGTGTGACAACTGGGATAACCATGTCGGCACAACATCCACAAAGGAGTTTTCGTCTAAAAAAATTGTTCGTAAGTATTGGCATGATGCAAGCCCCGATGGAAACCGACCGGTAAATTTGTTACCACTTAGCGCAAAAAATTGCAACATTGGGAGGCTAAAACTTTGATTGCTCGGAATAATTCCAGCAAGGTTACCACTGCGTGCGAGCGCCATGATTTGCAGTTTAGACATGTTGTATATGGCTTGTGGTACTGTGCCTGAGAGTTGATCAAGTTGTAGGACCAAGGCCTGAAGCATAGATAGGGATGCAATAGTGTGTGGTATAGGACCCGACAGGCTGTTATTTCCAAAATGGATGTACCTCAAGAAAGGTGTGTTGTTGAACAAACTCGGTGGTATTTGGCCACTCAAGTCATTTCTGGCCAGAGAAATTTTCTTAAGGTTGTGCATATGCATCAGCATCTCATTAGGGATGTGGCCTGAGAGTTGGTTTGAAGATAGATTAAGGAACTCAAGGCTTGAGAGGTTCCCTAGGGCAGTAGGTATGTTGTTTGATAAGCTATTTCCCATAAGACCAAGACACCTAAGACGACGTAGCCTACCAAGTTCGACTGGGATAGGCCCTATGAGGTTGGTGTTGGTGAGGTTAAGGACAGTAAGGAAAGAGAGGTTACCGACATGAGGTGCCACTGGTCCAACGAGAGGCACGTTAGACAACGATAAAGAGGTGACACGTTGTCTGCGCCCAGTGGCAGAAAGACGTGCCGGTGGTCCAGTTGGCAGCAAGGACGCCGAGAGGGTCGGCGAGTTGGGCTTTGAAAGCCAGCAGGGAGGCGAGGTCAGTGTCGCTGCCGTTGGTCGGACCGGGAGAAGAAAACGAAACGGCGGAAAGCAGTCCTAGGAGGAAGATGGGAATACGGGTAGACATGGACGGAGAGGCCATCGAACTGGGCTGTTTAGCTATGTGCAGATTACAGCGGGGTGGTGTTGAATTTATATGGGTTTTGTGCAGAATCCCATCCTTCCCGGCAGCCACACGGCGCGGCAGACACCTTACCCGAGCTACATGCCGCGTACAAGCTAGTCACACACTCAATTATACATGCACCGCGTGGTCCAGGGAAAATATCGGCCGATAGATCAAGCTTTGCCACTGGATTTGTACCACGCATGCTAGTCAATGAATGGTCGATAATACTTACTTTTTTTCTCGAAAAGATCCATGAACTACTAATAATTATCAACCACCGTACAAAGAAACCAAAAAATAATCACTACTCACACCGTTCCTAATATAAGACTTTTTTAGTTTTTTTCTCTAATTCGTACGCATCTAGACGTATTTTAGCGGCTACTTCATTCATTTCTACTCCATATTTGCTCCGTATTGGAATGTCTAAAACATTTTATATTACGGAGCATAGAGAAAAATAAGGAATAGCCTATTGGTGGCGTGCCATTTTTGTTACTAGTAGTATTATTTTGGCAGTTGGCACGCCTAAATTAAAATTTTCCGTATTGCTACGCAACAACTCCCAAGATCTACTATGAAGATACATGTGAATACGAAGATCCAAAGATCTAGATAGAATACGTTACTAACACCGAAGTTGCGGAAGAAGTCTTGATGACGTAGTTGATGTAGCTCGTCGCCGTCTCTCTCAACCAAGCCTGGTAGAGAGATTCCGACGCCTCCTCCTCCTCGCCTTGTCACCTTGATCCAGCAGAGTGAGAGTCAACCGTCGAGATCGACAGATCACCCCTCGAGAGCTTGCACGCGTACGCCGGGAAAGGTTCAGCAGAATCTCATCCTTCTCGGCGCCACAAGTGCATCGATCACCTTGCCGGCAGCCACACGGCGGGGCAGACATCACGGTGCTGACACCTTACCGAGCTACATGCCGCGTACAAGCCAGCCACACACTCAATTATACATGCACCGCGTGGTCCAGGGAAAATATCGGCCGATAGATCAAACTTTGCCACTGGATTTGTACCACGCATGCTAGTCAATGAATGGTCGATAATATTTACTTTTTTTCGAAAAGATCCATGGACTATTAATAATTATCAACTGCGGTACACTACAGGAAACAACCCGTTTGCCGTAGCCGCTGGGCCTATGGCTAAGACCGAAATACTCACGGCAAATAGTTTGCCGCAGGTATGCTTTCGGCAAACACTTCCGGCAAATAAGCATTTCGTCGGGGCCTCCGGGAAATGTGTGCCGAAAGTCAAACTGTAGCCCGTGGCAAAAACAACATGATGACGAATGTTCGACGTTAACGGCGGCTTTGACAAGGGTCCCGTGTGTCAGATGTTTGCCATGATAGGGTCTAGTGCATGTTTTTCTCTCTTTTACATTGGTTAGCCTTGGTGCGGAAGGGCAAGAAAGCACAATGAAACTTTGGTGTAATATGATGTATACATGTGTATTTTCAGAAACTATGTGTTGATATTTAGTGAAATTGAGGGCAAGTGAACTGTGGTGATATGAAAATTATGAGGGGATCAGTGACCGATCAAGAATCCGCATTGTAGGGACTTTGTGTATCTTTGCCGTCTGTATTTTTTTGGCGCACAATAGGTTGTGCGAAAATTCAAAATCAAATAAAACGAAAATTAGGTGGGGCAAAAATTTGAAAATGAATAATGTGTTATTCTTGGCATGTTTATTATTTACCATGGAAAAATCAGGAAAATAATTACAAGCGGAAAATTGGGCGCGCAAATATTATACGAAGGTAAAAAGAAAAATAGGAGGAAATATTTACAAGTCTTAATGTGATATTTAGGCCGATATTTGCCGTGCGTCTTTTAGAAAAGCTCAACTTAAGTAGACACACGAAAAAAGAAAAATTAAAAGGAAAGAAAAAAGATTTACCGGGAGTCTTATTAAACCTACGGCAAAAGGCTAGTCCCCACACGTAAGTGATTTGTCGTGAGCCTTTATACGCCTGCGGCAAACCTAAGGACGCACAGGTTAGTGATTTGCCACAGAAAAGCTCAGGCAAAATGGTCACGCCGTTCCCTGTCGTCAAAGGCGGATGCCTTGGACACGTGGACACCTATATATTTGCCGTAATTATTGTTTTGCCGTGAGCTTTACGAGGGATTTGTAGTGTGCATTATTTTGTCGTGAGCTTTACGAGGGATTTGTAGTGGGCTTTCGATTTGCCGTGAGTATAATGGTGGGTCTACGGTAAATCATGTATTTGCCGTAGGCCCCGACGGAATGCTTACTGCAAATATAAGACTTTTTTTAGTTTTTCTCTAATTCGTACGCATCTAGACGTATTTTAGTGGCTACTTCATTCATTTCCGCTCCATATTTGCTCCGTATTGGAATGTCTAAAACATTTTATATTATGGATCAGAGGGAGTAATAGGGAATAGCCTATTGGCGGCGTGCCATTTTTGTTACTAGTAGTGTTTTTTTGGCAGTTGGCACCCCACCCACGGGTAAATGTTTTTTTCAGCGGTTTACTGGTAAATGCTATAATGGCGTGACAACCACACGCCACAAGTAACAAACATAGTAGCAACATGCTAAAGATGATTTTTTTAGTTATTATTTTTTAAATTATAATTTTGAAAACGAATACACAAATTAAATCAATTCCAAAAATAGCAAACCGTCGTCACTACCCGGACCGAAATACTATGTTTCGGCAGTGCCCAAGCCAAAACCTTCCTTCGGCAGTGCCCGACCCGAAACAATCCTTTCATCAGTGCGTGTGCTGAAACCTGATGAGCACATACGCCTCCAACAAGTAGGTTTGAGAATTGGTTTAAAACGAATTTTGCTCAACCGTGTGTGAATTCAAGATAAAATATATACGAAATATATGTGCATCGATGAGTAGGTTCTATTCCCGTGATTGGTTTCGATTTTGGTCCACTCTAACCTTTTAATTTTGAATCGAAGTTCGCACCATTTTTCGACGAATTTTGTCGAATTCATCGAACTCGGTACACCGTTTAAAATTTTCTTTCACGAGTAGATGAATCTCGCCATTTCCCACAACCTATATGTTGTAATTTTTTTTTCAATAATCTACAAATAGCATCTACAGGAAGGCGCACCTATTAGACTAAAAGTTGTACTTATCAAAGGAAATTTCAAACGGTCCACCGAGTTCGACGAAGTTGATAAAATTCGTCAAAAAATAGTGTAAACTTCGATTTAAAATAGAGAAGTTAGAGTCGACGAAACTTGAAACCATTTACGGCAATGAAACCTACTTGTCGACGCACATATATTTTGTGTATATTATATCTCGAATCAACACACGGTTGAGCAACTTTCTTTTTAAACCAATCCTCAAACATACATGCTTGAGGCGTCCGTGCTCTGCCACTGCCGAAACGATTGTTTCGGCCCGAGCAGTGCCGAAAGGAATGTTTCGGCTTGGCATTGCCGAAACCTAGTTTTTCGGCCTGGGTAGTGATGACGGTGTTCTATTTTTGGAATTGAAGTTTTGCTTTGGACGGACAAGTAGTTCCTGGAGCAAGACTGACGTTATTCCTTTCATGTCTTTTTTTTTTGAACAAGGAGCGGCCCGAAGGCCTAGATGGCATTAATTATCAGCGGTGCAGGAAAAATTACATCAGGGACACTAAAGAGAATAGAAAGCACAATACAGTCCCTAACTTTTACAGAAAAGACCTTCAACAAAATCTGGAAAAGGCGATCAGGCCCTCTGCCACCGCCGGAGATGTGCAAGGTCAAACGACAGCCATTCACGTCGGCGTCGGGGACGAAACCACTTGGCGTCGAAGGAACGGGGAGTGCCGCCGCAAGCTCGCTGAAGGGCCTCCCATTGGAGGTTGAAGAAGCTCGGGCAATCGCCAGCTTCGAGGATGACCACCAGATGGTCGACAGAGTCGGACGCCAACACATGGGCCTCCGAGAGTGTTCATCAGTGCTCAGCGGCATCTGAACTCCATGGCCGCGCAGCTGCTCTTGCTTCCTCTCCCTTTCACCACCATGGCGCCTTGAGGAGGAAAAAGAAGACTCACCTGCAGCCATACTTGAACCACCACAACAGGCCTTATTTGAGGAGTAGCCGACAGCTCCCAAGTCCACCACTTGGATCTCCAACCATTGGAGCTTCGTGAGCAGAAGGGAGACCATCAGGCAGCGCCAGATCCGGCCAAACTAACCTCGCGCCATCCTCCAAACCGAGCTTATTATGGGGTGTAGCGGACGAGATCCAGGCAGCAGCAGACGAAACGCCATCACCGCCAACCAGATCGCCGCCGCTAGCCGCCCGATGCTGCTCGAAGACGTCGGCGACACACACCCAAACGACACAAGGCCAGACGGCATAGAGCCAGACGGCATAGAGCCAGACAAACTAAACCTAATATTTACATGAGAGCCACGGGAACCTCCCCCATCTCGACTCCAACCAGCACCGCCGGCGGAGAGGATCTGGGCTCGGGCCGGGCGGGGAGAAAGCTCATATACGACTCTCAATATGGGCGAGCTACGCGAGGGAGACCGAGCAGTCCTCCCTTACATGTCTTGCTTTGAAGTAAGCTGTAAGCTAGCTGCGGTGATACTAGGCAACGCATAGTTTGTGAGTACGTGGGCAAGGAGTCTTGAAATAATACGTATCATGTTATCAATCAAAGTGGAAATAATTTCTTTTGTTCATCGCAAAATGAATGTCATGTTCAGACTGAATATATTCTGAGTGCAACTGCTGTCTGCTCTCATCTTGTTAGCACCCTCTTCTTGTGGTTATATTTGTGACCGTCGTAGGCGTATAGTTGATCTACCGAGAACCAAACAATCACAGCACGATGACGACACCGAGATTTGGTAACGCAGTTCGGCGAACTCGCCTACATCTGCGGGGCATGACTACGGGCGCTCCTCCCCATTGATACCGCAACCCTGGCCGCCCTAGGCGCCGGCACAAGCCGCCGGCTCTCTCTGCGTGCCTGTTGCTATCAAGTCGTCATGGGTTACACGTGTGGTGCTCCCCTCATTATATGGGAGGACCAGGTTACAAGAGTTCGACTCTAACACTACTCGAACCTACCACACCTAATACAACTCCAAGTCCAAACCTAACCCAACACGTACACAATATTTGACACAAAACACAACAAACTCCACCTTGGCGAATATTGTCCACCACCTTGAATTCGTCAATGCGTCAAACCTCCATGTACTCCGGACTTGAGTTGTCTCCATGAGCTCCACTGCTACTCCCAGACTCCACGTGACTCCACCTGCAACTGTAGTCCCTTCTTCCCATTCAACACCATCACACACCGACCATTGGTCTGCGTAAAAAATGCTTTCAACTTAAAGAAACTTCACCGTCGCCTTTTAGTCACCTTGAGTCAAATTCACAGTCATCTCATCCTGGATAGTCTTCTACATGTCCCACAGCTATAGTACTCCGCCCCCTTCCGTGTCTAGTCACCCACACTTTGCCACGTGCACTGAACATCACAGAATATACGGCCATGTACTCTCCACGCTTCCGACATTTCAGACTCTCCAACACTTTCTCAGATTCCCCATGGCTGACTCCTGTCTATTACCTGACGCGTCAATGTCCATAGACCTAGTCACCAACCTGAATCCGATACTCGTCAGCACTGCTTCAGCACCCTTGCACACCTATCTGACCATATGTCTGACCACCAGTGTCCTGGTCTGTCGCCGTGTCCCGTGCTTACCGCACGCCTCGCCGCTACTACCGCGTCGAGCATCCGCAATCTTGGCCAAGATCTCCTGGGTCGCTAACCACACCACCTCAGGCCCCATTGCAGACAACCATCAGTCATACCCGACCGATGCCGAGTTCCACGTATCTCTCGAACCCTGACGTCCAGTCCGACCAACGTTCTTCTCGCCTTCCCGCTGACTAGGCTTCGACTCTCCGCTAGCTTACGCCGTAGCCCCTCCATTAGCCGAGTGAAATCTCCGCCAGAGACTCCAGCTCCACCTTCAACATGACTCCATGGTAGATGATCAGTCCACCGCACGCCCCGTCGACCTCAAGATCTCAAATGTGCACCATCTTGAATCAATCTCGCGTCACTGCATGTCGAAGCACGCATATCCATGCGCCACGTGTTTCCACGCCACAGAATTCAGACACCATCAGCCCTCACGCTCCCACGTCGTTGTCGCCGACCTTCACCGTCTTCTGTCTGACCGACCTCCCGTCGATCTGTCAGACTGTCCAGTCCGACTCAGCCGAACGTATTCGACTGCACTCATGCTCCACCCTGTGCCCAGTCCACCTTCTGTGCACTGTCCGACACCCTGTGTATACATGATCCTCCCGACGCGCACCACGGAATCTTCCGCTGCCCAGCAACGCTGCCACTGCTAATCTGCCAACTTGATACTCAGTTCAGGTACAAAACAGAAACGCCAACAGAAATAGCTCTGGCAGCCTTCCTCGTGTATCAGCAACAGGTCAAAGACCAATCCACACGTAGCTCTTTTGCACTTCCTTTCTTTGGTTTCAACACATGCACCATCTCCTGATCCATCCCCATGGCTATCACGTGCCTAGCACACGCGGCCTCCACAGTGCCTTCACGTTGCTCTTTGCAGCTATTTCCGTGCGCCGCCGCTCGTTCCGATCTCGCCGAGATCGGCCCCCTTTTTTTTTTTCTCTTTAACAAATCTCACATGCTAATCCGATCGAACCTGCTCCTGCATGCTGCTCCGCGTGCGTCTCCGTCGCTAGCTCGCCAGAGCTGCCTTCCGTGTAGTGCACGATCTCTCGATCGATCTGCTACACCTGACATCGCCCGCTGCCGCCGCCGCTTCCGATCGATGTGATTATCATGCTCTTGCCGTTTCCGATTGCTTCCGATCAAACCGAACCCTATCCAAATCGCCACCCTGCAAGACCCACGAAAAGATCCACCCGTGGCTTGCGTGCTTGGTCCTGTGCTCTCCTGCGCGCAGACACGGACGGCACGTCACCTTTGCACCGCCACCACTCGTTCCGATCTCGTCGCCGATTCCGCTCTGTTTCGCGACTTTCAGATTTCTTCCGGCTTGATTTCCTCTAGATCAAATTTCATGGTCTTCAATCTCGCTCTGATACCAATTGTGACCGTCGTAGGCGCATAGTTAATATACCGAGAACCAAGCAATCACAGCACGATGACGACACCGAGATTTGGTAACGCAGTTCGGCGAACTCGCCTACATTTGCGGGGCATGACTACGGGCGCTCCTCCCCATTGATACCGCAACCCTGGCCGCCCTAGGCGCCGGCACAAGCCGCCGGCTCCCCCTGCAAGCCTGTTGCTATCAAGTCGTCATGGGTTACACGTGTAGTGCTCCCCTCATTATATGGGAGGACCAGGTTAAAAGAGTTCGACTCTAACACTACTCGAACCTACCACACCTAATACAACTCCAAGTCCAAACCTAACCCAACACGTACACAATATTTGACACAAAACACAACAATATTTGTCTCTCCAACTATCAGCTTGATTGGCTTACCAGGGACATAATCTTGGGTCCATTAGATTCCTTGTTGGATAGCTTGATAACCATTTGGGGAGTTGTTTTTGCTCATAATCATTTGGAATTGATGGTCTGATGTGGTCTTCAGTTATGTTTTCAAGCGCTTATTAGCTCAGTATTTTCAGCTGCTTTCGGTACTGAGATATGCTCATCTTGTTTCCAGGTTCGTGACCTTGATTTTGCGATAGAGATAATAGGATCAGAAATAGTGCGTGAAGCAGATGGTCTTGCCATGAGCTCTCGCAATGTGCGCCTAACGCCTGAGCAAAGGGAGAAGGTTTTTCCTATACTGAAACTCATAAATTGCACAGACGAGTATTCTGACTTTTGTAGAGTGCATTTACAAAAGACAGCAGGAAATTTCAGTGTCTTATCATATGGAACAAGCAATTTTGATCCTACTATATGTGACAATCTATAAACTCTCTTTGATTATTGTTACTTTTTGTAGGCGTTATCCATTAGTAGATCATTGGTAAATGCTAGAACTGCTGCGTTGAGTACTAGCAACACTGCTAGCGAAAATATAAAGAATCAAATAGTGCAGACACTGACTGAAGCTGGTGGTCAGGTTGATTATGTTGAGGTAATACTGAATCCCTTTTTCTTTATTCAAGTGTTCTGTTATCTTTAAAGCAATTTACTTAGTGATTGAGTTCTCAAATATGTCACTGTAATTTGTTTATTTCCTGTTGTAAGATTGATGTTGGTTGTGTGCGGGAGAACCTTTGGAATGTACACATTTTAGTCATAGTTTGTAGTATCAGACAGCCGAAATTCAGCATAAATATTTCTTCTGGAACAACAGACTGCTGCTTAGATAAAAAGTTTCGATTTGATTGTTCAGAAAACGAATAGGGAATGCCATACTGAACATCATGTCACCTTTTCTGGTCAACTTGTTAAATTTGTATCGAGTTATCTATCATTCCATCGTGTTTTTTGTTTTTCCTTTTGTTGTAACATTGATGCTGGTTATCCTGAAGAACCTTTCAAATCGACATCGGTATACATGTATCTTCTGTAACATCGGACAGCCAAGTTTAGCATAATAATAAAAAAGAATAGCACTATAAGGGGAATCTCAAGGAAAATTTTGACATCAATTAATTACCATTAACGTTTTCATTTATATTTATGAACTATTGATGCCAATGCAGATTGTGAAGCAAGAGAGTTTGGCACCTGTGGAGACGATAGATCGCCCCGTCGTCATCTGTGTGGCCGCATGGTTTGGAAAGGTGAGGCTGATCGACAACATTGAGATCCAGCCACGATCATGAGGATTCTTCATTTCATATGTGTATTCTTTGTCATCAGAATAATAAAGAGCCATGTTGTACGTGCACCACTGCAATTCTGTAACAGACACATACAGAGAAGTGGCAGGATCCCTTAGAATCATGTCCACAACATATTCCATATATGAATAAAAGAACTGCGGCACTTATCTGAGCAGGAATTCGAAATGGCTTCATATGATCAGGGTTCGAGACCTGGAAACTTGCCCCTCGTCGTGTTGGTGAAGACGGCAAGGTAGTTGCTCATGTCGTGGCGACACATGGGGCATGTGGCCGGCTTGTAGAACCACGTCGCGATGCACTTATGGTGCAAGGCGTGAGAGCACGGCAGCCTGACGACGTTGTCGTCTTCTTCTTCTTCAGCCGTCAAACCTTCCATACACACGCAGCACTCGGCAGCCGTGAACCGGCGGCGCCCACCGCCGCCTTGAGCCACCGCGGCCTCCCAGCGCTTGCACGCGAGGAGCATCGCCTTGAGCTCGTCGTAGATGACGTCGACCGAGAGGGCGAGGGTCATGGTGATGTTGTAGCGCAGGGCGTCGCCGCGGAGCTCTTGAGTCTTGCGTCGAAAACGGGCCACGGCCGCCGCAGCTAACAAGCGGTGCAAGAAATTATCCCAGTTGTCGCCGGTGAGGTCGAACTCATTCCCAATTGTCTTCTCTATCATCTCATGGATGGCGTCGCGGAAGGCTAAGCTTCGGAAGAAGGTTCGGTTGCCGTCGAGGTCGAAGGATCGGTCGAAGCTCCGTGGAGCCTCCTGGTGCACTGTCTGCGCCGCGGGCAGCACGGGGTCGCCCACCGCGCGGATCTTGTAGCGCACGGTCAGGTCGCTGCGCAGGCGCATGGTGCAGCTCTGGTCTTTGTCCGGGTTGATCGTCGGTTCCATGGACCATGTTCCGTTTATCCGGTGCTCCGTCGCCGCCGCGGCCAGCGGCGACATGCTCCTCAACGGCGAAGGCAGCATCGTAGGTGGCGAGCAGAGCGCTGGTGAGGCGGCCGACCCGGTGCATGTAAATAGCCACGACACGGCACGACACGCTCAGGGAGGAGTCGGAGTCGGAGTCATAGCTCGAAAGCTCTGTTTAGATCGGAGATAAAAAAAAGACTAATCCGAGTAAGATTCAGCTAGTTGGTTGTCGCAAGCCTGAAGCTCAGCTGCGGCCGCGCCGCGCTGGCGTGATCCTACGCAACCGTACCTGGTCCTGCAAAAATTTCTTTGGCGTTAAGGTCATGCCAAGGCCAAACTCAATAAGAGCACCGGGAGAAAAACTTCAAGTAGCTTCAAAGTGGTGGCTGCTGAGTGCTGACTCCACCCTTCTTATTCTTACATGCATATATGTTGAGAACACATATCAAGGATCCTGCCACTTCTCTGTATGTGCCCGTTAAAGACTGACAGTGCACATACAACATGGCTCTTGTTCTGACAAAGAATACACATACGTGAAGACTTCACAAGATACATTTCCGAGACCAACAGCTAAAACCCTCAGGACAGCAGATCGATTTTCGATATTATCGATCAGCCTGATCTTTCCAAACCAAGCAGTGTAGTAATACTGTAATAGCTACTTGCACAGTATATTCTCATAGAAACACCACTACGGAGTACCTAGTGGCCGTGGCTGTCAGTCGATCACAGCATTTGAGTACAGAAATTCAGTGACAGTTAGCAACCTCCGATCATTTTTTACAAAGCTGATGCATGGGAACATACGGGGAGAGGAGAGCGTCCTGCAGCGTCACGCAGGAGCAGACGATCACGATGGTGTCGGCGCCGGCCAAGGCACTCTCATGCGGTCCAGATGTGGAAGCTGAAACTGTCGGTCGAACCACCGCATTGTCGGATCATCGGAGCCGTGCCTGCATAAGATTGTATATCTGGTGAAGAATGAATGGTTCCTACCTGTCAAACTTTCAGTAAACTTTGCTAATCTAGTAGTACAATGTACTTCCTCTGCTCAGGAAGAGACGAGTATATGAGAAACAGACAACTCTCGATTTTTTTTCCGATAAAGAATAACTCTCGAAATGCACAAGTGTAAATTGTGAGCTGGAGCGAGGAGCAATTTTTACCTGCTCGTTACAGGCCCTGAGCTGGGTTGCAACGCGGCCACACTGGCGGCAGTAGCAGCAGCAGGTTCTTTTATAGCCAATCGACCATCTTTCACGGATTTCTTACTCTTCCTCTTCCTGCCAACATCACATCACAACTGTAACAGATAAAGAGGTTTGAGTACCTTTTTTAACTCCATTGCTTGGACAATTGGATTGCCTGCATACGGGAAAGATTTGACAAGACCTTGCCTCATTTTCGACACACAACAAATAGCATGGATCCGACATGAAATGGCAGCAAAAAGTATCTGACATGGCTGACATAGCCTAATTTCTGGCAACACTTCCTCATAAATAATGGCTATGACAACAGATAGTGCAGATCCACGTTTATAGCATAAAGTGAGTCCTCAACTCGCTAATTACATGGCAAAAGCATAAATCACTCTGCTCCTAATCTCACTAGGTTCCTAGGTTACATATCAAAAGCACAATGACTGTTTAGCCTTTTGGTCTTTCGATTCTTGCTTTTCATCTTTGACGAGGTATCTTTTTGGTCACTTATTGTCATTTCTCGGTGGAGAGATAGCTGGCTGAGATGCTCCATCTTCTTTAGAAACACTTGGATTCTTTAGAGACAGATGTATCTTCTCTGATAGCCAAACATAGCTGCCTTGCAATGTTGCCACACTTGTGGTAGCAGCCTTTGATGGTGTACATTCAGTGGCAGCAGCAGCCTTTGTTTGTGTAGATTCAGTAGCAGCAATGGTTGGTGTACATTCAGTAGCAGCAGCAGCTTCTACACCTGCAAGTACTTCTATTGCCAATCGACTATCTTTAACAAATTTCTCCTTACTCTTCCTTTTCCTGTGAACATCAATTCACAAATATCAGTAAAATTACATACAGCAGTAAATGATGGAAGGAGGTTTGACTACCTTTCTTTTAACTCCATTTCTTGGCCACACATCTCCGGCGGCATCGCAGCAACATCTTCCATGGGTTCTTTTATTGCAGCAGCAGCAGCAGCACCTGCAGGTTCTTTCATTGTCAATCGACTCCACAGATTCCTTCTCCTTTCCCTGTGAACATCACGTCACAAATATCAGTAAAATTACATACAACGGTAGCTGATATGGAAGTTTGACTACCTTTCTTTTAACTCCATTTCTTTATCATGCGTAACAACCTCTGTGGCCTCCCTCTCGCTCACTGTGCGGCCTAGGATGTCGCGGTGCTCGATGGTTGGCTCGAGACCGTAGACGCCACTAATAGATCTAAAGATGTTTCGGCCTTTCTCGACGAGACTGGCGTGCCTGCAGGCTGACAGTGCGGCGGTGAAGGTGGTCGAGCTGGGGTTGTGTCCGTGTCGCAACATCTGCGCGAAGGCCTGCAGCCCTAAGAAGGCGTGGTCGTGCCCGTGGTTCACAAAGGCTTGCATCATCGATGTCCACGTGATGATGACATCCTTGTCCTCTAACATCTTAAAAGCTTCCCAGGCAGAGTGCAGGTCACCACTCCTTGAGTACATGGTGAGAATAGCGTTACCTAGGACGGTTTCTGACAGGAGACCTGATTTTGTGGCCATGCCATGGATTTGCTCAACTTCGACTGTGCTCTCCGATGCAACTAGTACGCTTATCAATGTAGTGCTGTGAGGAGATACCGCTGACCGGAGCATGAGAAGAAATACACCCACGGCTTCGTCCCCACGATCATTCTTGGCATAGCCGTCGATTACAACGCTCCTGCTTACCTGGTCCTTTGTGGGCATCGAATCAAACAGTCTCCGAGCCTTGCTCATTTGGCCACTGTTGGCATAAGCGGTGATCATCGCATTCCATGCCATGATGTCCTTGTTTCTCGGCATTCTGTCGAAGAACTCCCTCGCCAACAAAATGCGGCTATTCTGTGCCAAGCCGATGACCATCACAGTCCAAGAAACCAGAGTCTTATGCTGCATCCTCTCGAACAGATGGACCGCCTCGTCCACCCTCCCGGCACGGAGGAGACCGGAGAACATAGCGTTCCAAGCGTACGAGCTCCTCCTCGGCATCCTGTGGAACAGCCCCAGCGCCTCCCTGATGCGGCCGCCGTCGGCGTAGGCCTTGACCATGACCGTCCAGGTGACCAGGTTCCTCTCAGGCATCGCGCCGAACATCTCCCTGGCCTCTCTCAGCATCCCGATACTGGCATACCCCTGCACCATCGCCGTCCATGACACCACGTTCCGGTCCGGCATCTTGTCGAACAGCGCCCGAGCCTCGTCGATGCGTCCAGCGCGGCAGTACCCGGAGACCAGGGTGGTCCACACCCAGACGTCCTTCACCGGCATTCCGTCGAACAGCCCGCGGGCGTGGTCGAGGCGGCCGGCCTTGGCATACCCGTCAAGCATCACAGCGTCCAGATGGGCGTCGCGGGCGAATGCGGGCGCCACGCGGAACAGCGTCTCCACGCGCGCGAGGTCGCCGCACCTGAGGTGCGCACCGACCGTGGCGGCGTAGGCGGCGGCGGCGGCTTCGCGTCCCGGTGTTTCGTCGAGCAATGCGTGGCCGGCGGGCGTGTCGTTGGCAGAGCAGAGGTCGCGGTTGGCGGGGAGCCGTGGATCGGGGTTGGGGTGGCTTGCCAGGGCGCCATGGAGGCGGAGGAAGGTGGTCTGTGGGAGGGGGCGGAGGAGCGGCCACCGGCGCCGGCGAAGCATCTGGAAGACACGTGGCATCGAAGCTCCATCCAGGTGGAGTGGCGACGGCTGTCTTACAGAAGAGACCCTGAAATTTAAATTACGTTAAGAAAAAGGACACGTATGCTTAATCAGGGTGTGCCCTCCCGAATAATTAATTTGGCTATCTTTTATTATAAAAAATAAAATTTAATTTTCTAATTAAAAAAATTGCTCAGTGAAAATAAAGATTAATTTGGCTCTCGTAATATTTATTAGTTCTCTTTTGTTTGAGAAATGAGATAATGGTCTAGTGTTGAAAAAAGGAGTATACTTAACGAAAGTTTGCGGAAATGTGGAGCACCTCTGTTTGCACAACTACAAACATAATTTTGTATTTTGGAAGTTTTAAAACTTATAAATATCATTCTCGAAGTTATAAAGTTGTCGAGCTCGAGTGATCCGAGTAACCAATACATTGCTCTCGGTACCGGGCCATCCCACAACAACGGTGCCTCTCTATCGTAGTTCTGCCATCGGAGGTAACCCCTTCCACGCCTCCCACCTTACTCTCTTCCATTAGACATATCGTTCAAATATTTGCAACCGAAAGTTGATTTTTTATGACGTATAGCGGGCAACTATTTCTCCCTCGTTTTAGCCGGCTCACGTCTAGTGTTAGCCTAGTTACATTTAAAACTATCCGAGGGATCAAGATCTTGTATTCTTAAGACACTTACATGAATTTAGATGTTAAATAAATCAGGGTGCTGTTGGTTATGACCAAGAACAGTTATTTTCTCTATGAACTTAAAAACAGTAAAACTGAAAAAAAAATGAAGTCTTTCCGGTACATCTAATTAGCCCGAAACACGGCATGTTTTCCATTTAACTAGAAAAATACCCCGCGCATTACGGTGAAAATCTATTTAAGATTTTTGTGTAAATAAAGATATAGAACCCATAAAATATGAAGTTGTTGATAAGAATATGGAAGATAGAATTGATCACAATTATCAAAAGCCTAAATTTAGTCGACATGATATTTTGTATTTGATGATTAAAAATAGGCGACGTAGATGGCGTGGATATGTTGGGTGCAAGAAAATATTGGCTTTAATGAATGTTCCTGGGATGACATGGACATTTGGTTCGCTAAGAGAATGGATAATGTGGATAGCTTGCATGTTGATATAGAAAAAGAATTTATGCATGTTAGTGGGGTTTTACTTTATAAGAGGTATAGATTAATCATGATATTTATTAGTCATATTAACAAAAATTTGCAAAAATGGGAAACACATGTGTGAATGTACAACTACAGGCGTAATTTTTATTTTGGAAGTTTTTGAACTGACAAATATCATTGTTGAAGTTTTAAAATTTCCGAGCGCTAATCATCACAGGAGCCAAAACTTTGCTCTCTCCCTCTTTATCGTAATTCCGTTATCGGAGGTAATGTCCTCCCGCCTTCCACTTGCTATCTTCCATTAGAGCCATCGTTCGGAGTACCAATGTTTGCGGGTAGATCATTACCTCTCTACGGGAAAGATCCGCTCTTCGCATGGATACCTACACACTCTTGCGTTGACCGACTCGTAGACACAGCGGAAAAAAGGAAGTAATCAAGGGACACAGGATGCCAACATTTAGAGTTGATAGCATTTTTGAAAAATATATTCTTTTCAATTCATATCCCAGCCGCTATGAATGTATTTAAAGTCAACAGAAAAATAACCTTAGAAAGTGAACCCTCAAAATGATGAAAAAAAAACTATTTTCCTCAAAATTTTGAAACCAGTTTTCTACAAAAAAAAATCCTGTATATACTTCTTACATCGCCGTATAGTTCTATGGTCTGTAGATACCACCGTGACAAGTAAATCGTCCCTTTACCTCTTTAAATCAGAAAAGGGTCCTGTTTTTCTCAAAACTTTTCTCAAAATCTTGAAACCAGTTTTGTATGTCATCATTACTTGACGTTCGTAGTGGATCGTATACCCATTATCTCTTTCCTGCATTTCATAGTGGGTAATAAAGGTTTGGTAGCTCCGCATTGTGTTTCTATATATTACTGCCGCGCGTGCTCCACTAAGAAAGGCTAATATGGCAAAAGAGAAGAAAAGAAAGGCTCTTATTGACCATTATTTGACTAGCACGCAATAGCTGAATATTCTGCATTTTGTGATCGGCTAGTTTGTCCATTGGGGGCAGCGTCAGTGACACCGACCTCGCACTAGGATAGTAAGAACAGAGATAATCAGAGGGTTTTCTTAGGACAATGGGAAGGGTCTCTTGTATCAGCTACAGTACATTGAGACAATCGGCACTCAATCAGCACCCATGCGCCTTTGGCCTCTGATTTGGCCACGCCTCATCCACGTTAATTAACTTTCGTCCAACCTTCCAGAGGGACAAATCCACTTGGTCGCTTGAGCAACCACCGGTCTTCTCCCCCTTTACCCCAAACGTTGGTCGGCACTAGTTTCCAAGTCAGCCAGGAACTTGTTGACAAAAGATGTGGCTTTGAAAAGCCTCCTCATGGATTGTCTGTCGCCTCCCATGAACTGTTACTAACATACGAGCGAGTAAAGTCTTGATCCTTCGTCGATTCAAACATCGTAAGAAGCCACTGACGCGTCGCAGGTTCGATCAAGAGTGAGATATGCTCGATAATGTCATCCTCGTGCCCACTGACGCGCCATATTGCACTCGATAAGGTAGCGGCGCGGCATCCAGTCTAGGAGCTGCCCACTCACTCACCATGCCGAACCACACTTCCCTAGCAATCGGCAAGTGATCAGCAGGTGCTTGATCGTCTCCTGCTCCTGGTCACACCTCGGAAGATGTTGCAGCCCTCTCTCTATCCGTTGTCCGGTATCTATCCTTTGTGACGAGCCCATATCATCAAGTATTAGTTTGACCTCATGGCAGTACGCGTATGAACGTTTAGGCAACGCGCACACGCAATGGATTTTGCCAGAATAATTGATGAGAATGGTAAGACACTACCGGAATCTGGACCTTTGCCGTGCGGCCATTCTACACGGCAAAGGCCTTGCGGAACACGGCAAAGGCTTTGCCGTGCTCAGCTGCACGGCAAAGGCCACACGGCCTAATACCTGTCGGTAAAGGTTCTTTGCCGTGATCTTTACCAAAACAGCACGGCAAACTAGCTTTGCCGTGCGCTAGTTGTTTGCCGTGCGCCGTTGTGTCCGTGTCGTGGTCAACCCTCACCTCGAGGCTTTGCCGTGCGCTTTGCAGAAAATAGCACGGCAAACCTACGGACTCTGCCGTGTGCTCGTCCAGAACAAACACGGCAAAATGTTGGACTCTGCCGTGTGCTTCTCAGAAAACAGCATGGCAAACCTTTGGACTCTGCCGTGTGCTCGACCAGAACGTGCACGGCAAAATGTTGGACTCTGCCGTGTGCTTTTCAGAAAACCGCACGGCAAATCCCGGTTGCCCAGCACCTTTGCCTCGCCCCTTTGCCGTGTGCCACGGTCAGATGCACACGGCAAAGAGACCATATGGTCTCACTCAAATGACAGGTTGCACAGGTGGTCGCCACGTGTGGGCTTTGCCGTGTGCAAACGCACGGTACAGGTCTTTGCCGTGTGCCTTGTCACGGCAAAGTGACCTTATGGCACAGATTTTTGCTGTTTTTGCAAAAATCCCTGCATTTTACAGAAATAGCACAAAATAATTCACAGATGATAATTCTGATGATCAACATAGTTCAAGCTCCATAACATATATAAACAAACTCCTCCATAAGACTAAAATCAACACATTGTTCAAACTCCACAAACATAAGACTAAAATAAACATGAACTTTACAAACATGAACTCAACATAGTTCAAACTCCACATAGCTCAAACATAGTCTCAAACACCACATAGGCATCATATTCAACATAGCATCCACATGAACTCCGCGACGATGGACGGATGGCGAAGATGGACGTCATTGTTGATCGTCCTACAAGTTCATACAAAAATCATGAGTGTGACAACTAAAATAGCTAAGTGTCAATGTCATGTGCATCATTAAACTAACAAGGTGGAAATGGCAAGTTTGACAACTTAAATACCTAAGTGTCAATGGCATAAGCATAGTTCAACTAACTAAGTGGAAATGGCAAGTTTGACAACTAAAATAGCTAAGTGTCAATGGCATAAGCATAGTTCAACTAACTAAGTGGAAATGACAAGTTTGATTGGTTATGTCGATCTAAGTGAGACATGAAGTAAGTTTTCGAATGAGAGTGGTAGCAAGTTGAAATGGTAACTAACCTCTACTGGCCTTCCGGCGGCGGAGTAGGATTGTCCTACATGTTTGCAAAAAAATGATGAGTTCGACAACTAGGTGGAAATGGCATAGTCATGGCATTAAAAGAAAGCTAACTAAAATTTGATGAGTTGAACTAACTAAAATTTGACAAGTTCAACTAATGGGTAAAATTTGACAAGTTCAACTAACTAAATTTTGACAAGTTCAACTAAAGTGGCAATGGCATGGCAAGCTAAATTATGAGTCATGCGAGCATACCCACGGGAGCCTCCGGACAACGCTAGGGTTGGAGATACGGGGCTGCCCCTCCGGATTGTCCTGGCCATGAAGCGGCGGCACCATCGAGTGAGATCCACCCGCCGATCCTGGATTCACCTACAACATGAAAAAAGTCTCGCATTACACAAGTAATTTAGTTACAACAATAAGATGGATAGAATGACAAGTTTGAGAACATACCCATGGGAACATCGGTGGAGGCGGTGGAGGGAACATTCCCATGGCAACAACCCCGTCCCCACCAGGAGCAAGGCGCTGCACCGTGCCATACATCCACTCCATCATCTGCATCTGATGCTGCTGCTGCTGCCTGCAATACTCCTGATGTTGCTCCTGCTGCTGCCGCATCTGCTCCTGGTGCTGCCGGATCTGCTCCTGCTGCTGCTCCAGCTGCTGCTCATAGAGCACCTGCTTCTGCCGGAGCTCGTCGACAGCTAGACTCGAAACTCGTGGGCGGGTCTCCTAAGCAGGCGCACCGGATGCCCTCCCACGGCGGACCTGGCGTAGAGACGGGACGGTGCGAGGGTCGATGGAGCCGTCACCTATCCACAAGCGGCCATTCGCCGCGCCTTGCCCCGCAAGCACGACAACCTCGACGTCAAGTGGACTGGTGAGAGGGTCAGCTTCCTCACCGTTGCGCTCCTTGAACTTCTCCCTGTACCCCTTGCTCCGGAGCTCGGCGGTCTGGCTGATCCACATCGACCCTGTCTCAGGATCCGGCGTATCCCTGGTACGCATCTTTTCCCAAACGGCGAAGGGCGAGGGGTCTACGCCGGTCTTCAATTTCTGCAAAGATGGCACGAACATAGGTGAAAAGGAGACGATATTGCAAATGAGAGCACGAACATAGGTGGATTAAAGAATGCATTTGCTCACCTCATTTTGTATGCATTGGGAGAGGCTGAGGTTGCCTTGGCGGTGTGTTCCACCCTTGTTCTCCGCCCGCTTTGCCTTTCCCTCCGCGTGTATCTTGAGATACTCCGGGCTAGTCCACCACGCTACCATCGCGACGTGGCAGGCCTTGTTGTTACCGACGTACGGAGGAGGCACCTACGTGCACAGAACACACATATTAATGATATTACACGGCGGTCAACAAAATCGATAATATAGAAATGACGCTACCTGCAGGTACTGCCATGGCTGCATCAAGATGTCCCGAGCACGCTTCTTGTCCAGCGCAATGTGCTTCTCGGCGTACCAAGTGCGGACAGAGCTCACGCGAGCCTCGTAGTGCATGTCCGTCACCATCTTAGAGGCCATCGTCAAAAGTATGGCCTCGCACTTGGCCTTGTCCTCCTCCCGACAGGTGAAGAAGTTCTACAAGCATGCACACATAGGTAAAATAGGGTCAAAGCCATTAGTGCAATCTCGGATTTATAGAATGATGAGAAGTCAAACAAACTTACCCAGAAATAGCCGAGTGTCTTAAGCGCCATGTTGAGGTACTCGCCATCGGGATCCTCCGCGTAACAGTAGTGCCTGAAAGTCCAAGCTACACTCCTGCGACCCTCTGGTTCGGTGACAATCCCTGGGAAGAACTTCCGGAGACAACATCCAAGGATGCTCGCGTAGGTACGCTGTAACTTCACTTTAGGAGGCTGGTACTCAAATGTCCTACACAATGAGAAAACCAAAATTAGTATAGTTAGCGGGTCAAAACACAATGAGAAGCTAAAATTGAACAAAAACAATAATAAGTACCTTTTTCCAACAGGCACGAGAAGAGTTCTTGTAGGCGTAATATCGGGGATCGGGGAGTCCCGCCGCCCCCCGCTGATACACCGGCCTGGTCCGTGGCTCAGGAATATTCTCCTCAGTCTCAACCCACTCCGCCGGTGGGTCCCACTGCAGCGTCGGGTCAAGCTCAAACCCGTCCTCCCCAGGTCCCTCCTCCTCCTGGCGCCCCTCGTCCTCCTCCTCGCTGCCACCCTCCTCGTCCTCCTCAGAAGCCTCCGCCAGCAGCTCCTCAGAAGCCATCAGCGACTCGTTCTCAGAGTCCGACTGCACCTCCTGATCGTAGTCCGAGTCATCCTCGTGGCTGCTCGGGAAAGAGAGGAGGCGGACTCTTGCTAGGCCTCCTACTCGTCCTCGAACTCCTCGCACGTGGAGGTGTGGGTGGAGGTGGAGGTGGTCGTCCTGCCGAACTCGATCCCACAATGAGTGCCTTCACGCTGCCCACCTTTTTTGACAAGGCCTTCTTCAATTTGTTTCCCCCCATGTTCCTGCATTGACAAAAAAATAGGTTTCATCAGTATACATGATCCAAAATTAAGGTAAATAGATGAAGCAACAATGAGTAAAGCGAAAATGAATACAATTAGATGAAGTAGCGACAATTAAGGTAAATGGAGTATCGACAATGAGTTCTCACAAAATAAGCTAGACTGACAATCACTATTACATAGAGTAGCATTGACCTATTACATATAAGCTAGACTGGCAATTACTAATACATGTGTCCTCATCGCTATCAGTAGCCTGTGTCGAGATCATCGGGACCAACTATTGGACCACCCGTGTCGTCATCACTGTCAGGGTCGCCACACCACCAACCATCCACCACCTGGAGGTGGTCCCTGTGGCTCGTCGACGATTAGTCCTGCGTGGAACCGCTCTAGCAAAGTCACGTCGGCTTGGTTATGAACCTCCTCGACTTCGTCATGCGCGGTGTCTTCCTCCATTCCCGCATCTTCGTCTTCTTCGCCGTATTCCATGTCATCATCGGTCGGCAAGTTGATAGTGAATCTCCCAGGGAGCCCTCCATCCTGATAGAACTCGCCGTCAGATGTTGAGGGGTCTAGGCGGCGGTAATCTTGACCGTTAGGCATAGCCGGCCTACTGTGCGACGGTACCGTCACCACAACATCCCACCCCTGTAGACGCTTTTGATATGCTTTTGCTGTGTTCTTGCACGGGTAGAGATAGAATACTTGGAAGGCCTGGGTAGCCAAAATGTAGACGTCGTCTCCCGAATACTTGGAGCTTCGTTCAACTTCGACCAATCCAATTGTAGGATCCCGTCTAACCCGACGCGGGTCTAACCAATTGCATTTGAATACAACGGGATCTAGCCCTTTACCAAAACCATAATTCAACTCGTATATAGCTTCAACTCTTCCATAGTAATGGAGTTTATCTGAGCCTTCACATAACACCCCACTATTTATTGTCTTCCGGTTGCCCCGGTTTGTTGTGTGTTCATGGGTATGGAAGCGATATCCATTCACGTCATAAGCATGGAATGAGTTGACGGAATGGCTAAAGCCATGGGCAATGTTTCTAAGCTCTGGCTTCATCTCTTTGTCCTTTTTTGCCTACAAGTGTAGCACGAGAAGTTTAGAACGAGGAATGATCGATGAATGTCCACGGTACTAGAAAAGTTAGATAGAACAGTACCAAACCCGCGAACCAGCTAATGAAACCACCACCCTTGCCAAAACCACCACCATTGTCAAAAAGATCCTTCGACTCTTTCGGGGTAGGGTCCCTTCTCAGCTTCCAGAATTCACGAGTGAATCGTCTACTCCAATGAGAAAAGAGGAGTTAGCCACGAATATAGGAGTGAATGTTTGTGAAATACTAAATGGTGAAAGACTTACTCGCGGTACGGCTTCACTTCCTCCATACTCATCAAGATATACGAGGAGATCAGATCCCGCTCGAGCTTTGTCATGATGAACTTCTTCGTGCCACTCGATTTGCCACCGAGCCCTATGAAGATGCTAAGCTTGGGTACATCTTCAGGGTTGGCTGCATTGTAGCGAACGACTGGATTGTGGATTGTGGATTGTGGGAATGTTGGCATCATAGAAACCTGTCGTGAAGCTTGACACCTCCTCGTTAAGGCATGCCTCGGCCATGGATGCCTCGATCTTGCATTTATTCCCGCAATTCTGGCGTAGGTCTTTCATTTTTCTCTCAGGCCCAAACTGCCAACGGGTCGACACAGGCCCCCCCATCAAAGCCTCGTGCGCGAGATGCAAGATCATATGTTGCATCGGATTAAAAAACCCTGGCGGAAGTATCGTCTCTAGCTTGCAAAGCAACTCGGGTGCCTGTTCATGCAGCTTCAGAACCACCTCACGATCTAACTCCCTTGCACAAATCTGCCGGAAGAAAAAGCTCAACTCCGCCAGTACTCGCCAAGTCTCCTCATCGACATAGCCTCGAATCATCACCGGCATTATGCGCTCAAGCCACACGTGGTAGTCATGACTCTTCAGCCCTCCTACTCGCTGCGTGTCCAGGTTCACACACCTCGCCCAGTTAGCTGCATACCCATCAGGGAAGTACAAACACTCCACGAGCCACTGTAATATTTCCCTTTTTTCCGGCCTTGTAGGGCAGAACCGAGCCTTTGGCTTAGACCACCTAGTGCCGTTGACTCCAGGAGGCTTCATTTCAAGATCTGGCCTGTCACAAAGTTCTTTTTGGTCCATTCGAGCCTTGACGTTATCCTTCGTCTTCTCAGTGTCCATGATGGTGCTATAAAGAGCCTCGGCGATATTCTTTTCGGTGTGCATTACATCAATGTTGTGTGGAAGCTCGACATCCTCCATGTAAGGGAGCAGCTTCCAGAAGCACGGAATGTGAGTCCACTGGTGCGTCTCCCCATAACCCACGAAACCATTCCCATCGGGGTTAGGCACGAGAGCTTCTAGCTCAGCCCTGATTTCTCTTCCGGTCATCAGACGTGGTTTCGGAGCATGGATCTCGACTCCTTTCTCGAACCGCTTTACGTCACTCCTGTATCTATGACCTGGCTCAAGGAACTGTCGATGTTGATCAAAGCATGAATACTTGCCTCCCTTCGTAAGCCATGAGAAAGTCACAGCCTGTCTGCACTGTGGGCAAGGCCACTTCCCATGTGTACACCAGCCGCAGAACAAAGCACGCTGGTAAGTCATGCAGGGATGTGTGGTACCAGACATACATATCGAAGTGATCATTTGTTGAGGCGTCATATGTTCGGACCCCGCGACCGTTCCAGCCAACAGCCAAGTCTTCAACCAGCGGTTCCAGGTACACGTTCATGTTCTTACCCGGGTATTTCGGTCCTGGGATTATCATCGACAATAACATGTTATGTGATCTCATGGACTCGCCGGGGGGAGGTTCTGGGGTATGACAAACACAGGCCAACAGCTGTATGTTGCCGCCGACATGCCATACGGATTGAACCCATCGGTTGATATAGCAACAGCTACGCTCCTCGGGTCGCCCGCTTTCAGTGGATACTTCGCTACAAAGTTCTTCCATGCGTCACCATCCGACGGATGTATCATCTTGTCCGTGTATCTCTTCCCTAACGCGGCCCATCGCATCTGCTGGGCAGTGTATTTGTTCATGTAAAGCCGCTGGATCCTCGGTATAAATGGAAGGTACCGGAGAATCTTTTGGGGAATCCCGGTCTGCCTCTTCTGTCCACCACCGAGGTCGACCTCGAAGTACCTAGAGGAATTGCAATGGATGCAATAATTTGTTCCAGCATGTTCTTTCCTGAATAGCATGCATCCCTTTGGACAGGCGTCTATCTTCTCATATGACATCTTAAGGTCACGGAGGAGTTTAGTCGCCTCGTAGAAGCTCTTCGCCAAGATATGCCCTTTCGGTAGAAGGCTGCCAACGACGGCCAGAATATCATCGAAACCATCCCTGCATATCTTCCTCTGGCACTTCACGGCCATAAGGCGAGCGATGGCATCTAGAAGGGTAACATCTGTATGTTCATGAAGGGGTTTCTGCGAGCCAAACATAGTCTCGTAGTACTTCTTCGTGTCTTCATCCGGCTGCTCACTTGTCTCCGCCTTGAGGTGTCTCCGCCTCTACACGACGGCTTTCAGGCGCATTAGCATTGACAAAGGCGTCTAAGCAGTTGTTGAACCCAGTGTCAAATTCTCCCGCTGGCTGAATCTGACGTGGCTCGGTTCTAGGACGTTTTGCTAACTGTTCACCATGGAAATTCCAAACATGGTAGAATGGTGTGAACCCATTCTTGATCAGGTGCGTACTAACATCTACCTTCGACTGTCGCCTTCGGTTATCGCATTTTGAACAGGGGCAAAACACTTTCATGGGTCTGCTGGATGTCAAACGCCTTGTTCACAAACTCCTCGGCCTTATCTCTCCATTCATCAGTACTCCCACTGACTCTTTCTGCCAGCATACATCCACTCACGGTTCTGTCTCGGATCCATCCTTTAATCGGTACCAAAAAAGACATACACAATGCTTTCAGTTCAACATGTCACTGAATTTTAACAAAACCATTTTTTACGGCCAAATTTTATCTTTTACAACATGCAAGGGTTCACCTACACTTCTAATGGGTAGGGGCCTATCCCGCCCGAGTACGTGTAGATCGAGTCGTGTCCCATGTTCTACCCGACCCGAGACGGAATTTCGACAGCACCTCCCCGCTGTTCTTCAGAATACACGTCTCGAGCTTGTCAAGCCGAGAGGGTGTGCATCCGAAGAACAACGGGAGGTGCTGCCGAAATTCCGTCTCAGGAAGGGGTAGAACATGGAACACGACCCGATCTACACGTACTCGGACTGTCCAACAGGACAACCCGGAAGTGTTACGGTTATAAATATGCAAAGATGGACAATCCTGCATATTTATAAATTTGTAACCCTTCCGGATGGGATCTGACTCGGGTTACGCACTCGACTGACTTGGTGATCTAGACCAAAATAAACCTATGCAGCAAGAGAGGCGAAAGATGTATACCCTAGAAGCGTGGTCGATCACCGCAGAAGGTCGGGGACGGAACAGGGGCACCGAGGCGGCCCTCCTCAGCTGGAGAAGAAGCCCCGAAAACTACGACATCTGAAAACCACAAAAAGAACATATATATAAGAACAGATGTACAACATAAATATCAGCTCCTAAATAAGAGACGGAGTATAAATTGCAGAGCACAGTGGCATAGGTATAAATTGCAGAACATAAATATCCCGGTCTGCCTTTCTGTCGGACAATTGCAGGCACACAAACACACAAAAACTAACTAACCTAACTAACTAACTAACTTAGAAATATACACACATTATACACTTAGAAATATATTATGCTATAAACAATTCTATATGAAAAAACTATGCAATTAGTGCTAGCTCTCTCAAAATTAGTGCTAACAATCTGATCCTAGAATCACTCTAGGCAGCTAACAACCCAGAACATGCAATTAGTGCTAACAAAATTGCCTCTTAAAATTTTGAATACCCACTGGGAGTACCTCGTGAGGAGGAGCTGGCGGCTTCGGGGCGGGGTGGCCGGGGCGGCCTCGACGGCGGACGGCCGGGGCGGGGTGGCCGAGTCGTGGCGGCGGCGGCCTCGACGGCGGAGGCGGGGGGCGCGGGTGGAGGAGGGACGAGGCCGCGGTGGTGGATGCCCCCACGTCGAGGTAGGAGTGCGGGGTGGGGGCGGCGCTGCGTGGGGTCGGCGCTCCTGCCCCGGCCGCGACAGCTGCACCACTGCAGCGGCACTGGGTGGGGGACACGCGGGGTGGGGGCGGTGCTGCGGCAGCACGGTCGGGGGCGGGGCGGAGGAGGCGCGGCAGGGGAGGCACCGCACGGGAGGCTCGATGCGGGGGAGGCGCGGGCGACGCGAGGTGGCCGACACGCGGGTGGGGGCGGCGCGGGTGGGGGAGGCGCGGGGTGGCGGACGCGCGGGGTGGCGACGGTGCTGCGGCGGCGGGGCCGGCGGGTGTGTGTGTGGTGCGGCGGGGTCGGGTGCGGTGAGTGGTGAGTGGTGTGCGTGTGTAGGGCTTCGGCCTGTCTGAATCTTATCCGTTCAGACAGGATTTGCCGTGTGCCTGTAGGCGTGGAGCACGGCAAAGAATGTTTGCCGTGCGGGAGACAGTGTGCTACACGGCAAAGAATTTATTTGCCGTGTGCCTTATTTTTTTTTCATTTTTTCTTTCTATTTGATTTTTCTTTCTATTTGATTTTTCTTTTAATTGTTTTTCTTCTTTACTATTTTTGTGACGGACGTTTATTAGTATTAGTTATATGTTCTCACAAGAGTGCCCCGGTTCCCCCGAAACGGGAGTTTCCGATGCTCCGGAGTTTCCGACACTCCCCCGAAACTTAGAGGTGAAAACTCCGTGTCGGGTGCCGGGCACGGAATCATGCGACGGACCACATGAAATGTTGGTTCCCCATGGTCCCATGTACCAACCTAACACAACCAAGCAAAAAAGTTCACGCGTCTACCCCTCTCGGTGCCGGTCAAAGGGGTAGATCGACAGGTTTGACTTTTTTCCAGCGGGTGTAGGGTTTCGCCGTAGCGGGGTCCGGAGCGTCGGAATCACACCAAAACTTGCATGGGTCCCTAATATATGTATAAGAGTGTGTTGGTAGGTTGTGGGAACCAAGTTACGGCTCCGAGGTGCGACCCCCTTCACCGACCCCTCTTACTCCGTAGTAAGTTCGACACTTAGAGGTGAAAACTCCCGTGTCGGGTGCAGAAACTCACTAGAGAGAAAGTGAAGTCGGTGAAGCTGGTCACACCTAGGAGTAAGATATTGCACATTTACAACACCCAACACACTTGTATACACATGTGTATGGCACAACCTAGGTTTGGGTGGGGTTCCGACGCTCCGGGGCCCCGCTTCGGTGAAACCCTGAGTCCGCTGGAAAAACCCTAACGTTTTCGTCTACCCCCATAGACGTGCATCGAAAGGGGGTTGGCCAGTGGACTTTTTTGATTGGTTGTGTTAGGTTAGGCCATAGGAACATGAGAAACCAAAGTCTACCCCAAATCAACACAATATTCCATCCGGTTCGCCCGAAAGGGGAGTTTTCACCTCTAAGTGCAGAAACTCACTAGAGAGAAAGTGAAGTCGGTGAAGCCGGTCACACCTAGGAGTAGGATATTGCACATTTACAATACCCAACACACTTGTATAGACATGGTATGGCACAACCTAGGTTTGGGTGGGGTTCCGACGCTCCGGGGCCCCGCTTCGGCGAAACCCTGAATCCGCTGGAAAAACCCAAACGTTTTCGTCTACCCCCATAGACGTGCGTCGAAAGGGGGTAGGCCAGTGGACTTTTTTCTTGGTTGTGTTAGGTTAGGCCATAGGAACATGAGAAACAAAGTCTACCCCAAATCAACACAAGATTCCATCCGGTTCGCCCGAAAGGGGAGTTTTCAC
>CAMZMU010000031.1:177776-192776 GCA_947311845.1 Poa pratensis | reverse complement strand
CCCAACGCGTCCGGAACGATGCAAACAGCTGAAAACTGGGCGAAAACGTGGACGGAAACGCGAAAACCGTGTACCGGGGCGAAAAACGTGGAACGTGTGCCGTGAACGCCCAACGTGTCCGGAACGGTGCAAACAGCTGAAAACTGGGCGAAAACAGCTGAAAACTGGGCAAAACCATGGTCGGTAACGCGAAAACGGTTAACCGGGGCGAAAACGTGAAACGTGTCCCGTCAACGCCCAACGCGTCCGGAACGGTGCAAACAGCTGAAAACTGGGCGAAAACAGCTGAAAACTGGGCAAAACCGTGGTCGGAAACGCGAAAACGGTTAACCGGGGCGAAAACGTGAAACGTGTCCCGTCAACGCCCAACGCGTCCGGAACGGTGCAAACAGCTGAAAACTGGGCGAAAACAGCTGAAAACTGGGCGGAAACGCGAAAACGGTTAACCGGGAACGTGCAGGAATTCCTGCCATGGCAGAAAAATGGGCCTCTCTGTGCCCATGGCAGCAGTGTACCTCTCCTTCACAGCTGAAGGGCAGGGGTCCTGGGAGCGGGTGAGTTTCCCGGGTATAGTAGGGGGAGGCTGTGTGCCTGTACCTCCGACCGGGTGAAATGCCCGGTATGAGGGGGGATGCGTGTTTTCTAACGAAAATACGTAATCCAAGCGTGGGTTTTGGACGGATGTCATGCCCCGCTTACGGTTGCCTCGGTCGGATAAACGGAAAACTTGCCCTCGGTCGGATAAACGGAAAACTGTCCCGAATGAGCGGAAAACTGTCCTGGATGCGTGTTTTCTAACGAAAATACGTAATCCTAGCGTGGGTTTTGGACGGATGTCATGCCCCGCTTACGGTTGCCTCGGTCATCTGTTGTATTTGGGCACGCTGGGTTAACGTTGCCCCGTGAATCGCTTGCGGTCTAGACGGTCTGATTCCCCATAAAGGTGATGACTGCGTGCCAAAGGTGATTCTGTAAAGGGGCAACTGCTTCCCGGCAGCTCTAGGTACATATGTGATGGCCCGTGTGTTGCCTTCGGAAAACACGTCCATAAGGTGTCTTTGGGCACGCTGGGTAAACGTTGCCCTCGGATCGCTTGTGGTTTCGGTGGTTTCATTCCCCATAAATGTGGGCGACTACCGCGTGCCGCAGGTGATTCCATATTGGGAAACTGCTTCCTGGCAGCTCGAGGTACGTCCGACATGGTCCGTGTGTTGCCTTCGGAAAATAGTTGCCCCTGTAATGTTACCGTTGCCATTGCAACACCCGCGCGCTGTGGACACTCAGGACGCCTGCATGCAAGTGATTCCCCCGTGCTATGCGTGGGGGGAGGCTTGGCAGGCTTGACCGCTGTGGCTACGCGAGCGCATGAGTGGTTTTGGACCCGTGTCTGCCGGTAGATCCCCCGTCTTTGTGCGGCCGACTACCGGCGCCGTGTCCCGTCGGTTCTGTGGCTTATGTTACTGTTGCCTTTCAAGCGCTTGTGTGTTGGTACCCGAACTCCGGGTAGTGGTGCTTTGTATTCGGTTGCCTCGCGGTGGCCGCCTTCGGTTGTGCTGCTGCGGCCAAATGGCGCTAGCGGCGTTTCCTCGTTGTGCCGGCATGTTTACTCTGCCGGTGCAATCAAGGCAACCTCGCTCCCGCTGTTGGTCTCGGATGTTGCCTACGTTAAAGTCTCTTGGCCCATTTAAGTTGCCTTGACCCGACCCTAAGAAGCTCTCCGAAAAATTGAGAACAACCGGAACAAGCGTTCATAGCGACGTTGCTTTTTGATCCTTCGATGTCGGCTCTTCCTATCATTGTGAAGCAGAATTCACCAAGTGTTGGATTGTTCACCCACCAATAGGGAACGTGAGCTGGGTTTAGACCGTCGTGAGACAGGTTAGTTTTACCCTACTGATGACAGTGTCGCGATAGTAATTCAACCTAGTACGAGAGGAACCGTTGATTCACACAATTGGTCATCGCGCTTGGTTGAAAAGCCAGTGGCGCGAAGCTACCGTGTGCCGGATTATGACTGAACGCCTCTAAGTCAGAATCCAAGCTAGCAAGCGACGCCTGCGCCCGCCGCCCGCCCCGACCCACGTTAGGGGCGCTTGCGCCCCCAAGGGCCCGTGCCATTGGCTAAGCCGGTCCGGCCGAAGTGCCGTGGCCGGCCGCCTCGAAGCTCCCTTCCCAACGGGCGGTGGGCTGAATCCTTTGCAGACGACTTAAATACGCGACGGGGCATTGTAAGTGGCAGAGTGGCCTTGCTGCCACGATCCACTGAGATCCAGCCCCACGTCGCACGGATTCGTCCCTCCCCCAACTCTTCTATTCGTCCATTAGGTTCGAGTTCCCTCCAATTTTACCCGGTATACCTCTAGAATGTGCTAAGTGTTTGCTTGAAAGCACCAAGTCATTGAGAAAGCATAGAAAAGGTAAGTGGAATGGACTTTGCAAACCGGGAACACATTCTGGCTTCATACAATTTTATTTGAACTTTTCGATAAACCACCAAGTCATTTGTTGGTAAACTCTGAGATTGTACCAAGTCCCGATGGTAATCGGTCATAAGTATGGCCTAAAGATACTTGTGCCACTCGTCATAACTTGGAAGCCAAGTTTGAAACTTTGGCTAATCACGCTCGTGATTCGAAGGATGTTGGCAATGAACCTTTGTTTGAAAGGTTGGAACCAAAAGTTGCCTCGTGAGTGCAAGGATATGCCCATAAGATGTGAAAACATCCATTCCAAATATAAATGGAGAAGTCAACATGTCTAAGGGTAACAATTTTCTAGAGTTGTCGTAATGGCAGGAGATAAAGGCCATAGCCAAAACGTGGGTAAACTTTGGTCAGAAGACCAAGTTGTGGGAAAACGTTGGTCTTAACGGCCAAAACGGGCAAGTCGTCTGGGAACGCTCGTCCGAACGGCCAAGTCGTGGAGAACGGTGAGAGGAACGTGGGAACATGTGCACGGACATACGTGGGTAACTGTGGGAATAGGCTAAAAACTGGCTATACGGTGGACGGAAGGGTCAAAAGATGGTTATCGGTCAATAGGTGAGAAAACGTGGAACCGTGGCGAAGTTCGACGGAACGTGTCCTGTCAACGCCCAGCACTTTGGAGCTGGGAAAACTGGTGAAACTGGGCGAAAACGTGGACGGAAACGCGAAAACCGTTAACCGGGGCGAAAACGTGGAACGTGTCCTGTCACCGGCCAACGCGTCCGGACACGGTGCACACAGCTGAAAACTGGGCGAAAACGTGGACGAATACGCGAAAACGGTTAGCCGGGACGAAGTCGGACGGAACGTGTCCCATCCACGCCCAGCACGCCCGGAACTGTGAAAACAGGTGAAACTGGGCGAAAACGTGGACGGAAAGACGAAAACGGTTAACCGGGATGATGTCCGACGGAACGTGTCCCGTCAACGCCCAGCACGTCCGGAACTGTGAAAACAGGTGAAACTGGGCGAAAACGTGGACGGAAACGCGAAATCCGTTAACCGGGGCGAAAACGTGGAACGTGTCCCGTAAACGCCCAACGCATCCGGATCGGTGCAAACAGCCGAAAACTGGGCGAAAACGTGGACGGTTACGCGAAAACGGTTAACCGGGACGAAGTCCGACGGAACGTGTCCCGTCAACGCCCAGCGCGTCCGGAACGGCGCAAACAGCTGAAAAGTGGGCGAAAACGTGGACGGAAACACGAAAACGGTTACCGGGACGAAGTCCGACGGAACGTGTCCCGTCAACGCCCAGCACGTGCGGAACTGTGAAAGCAGGTGAAAACTAGGCGAAAACGTGAACGGAAACGCGAAAACCGTGAACCGGGGCGAAAAACGTGGAACGTGTTCCGTGAACGCCCAACGCGTCCGGAACGGTGCAAACAGCTGAAAACTGGGCGAAAACAGCTGAAAACTGGGCAAAACCGTGGTCGGAAACGCGAAAACGGTTAACCGGAGCGAAAACGTGAAACGTGTCCCGTCAACGCCCAACGCGTCCGGAACGGTGCAAACAGCTGAAAACTGGGCGAAAACAGCTGAAAACTGGGCAAAACCATGGTCGGAAACTGGGCGAAAACGTGGACGGAAACGCGAAATCCGTTAACCGGGGCGAAAACGTGGAACGTGTCCCGTAAACGCCCAACGCATCCGGATCGGTGCAAACAGCCGAAAACTGGGCGAAAACGTGGACGGTTACGCGAAAACGGTTAACCGGGACGAAGTCCGACGGAACGTGTCCCGTCAACGCCCAGCGCGTCCGGAACGGCGCAAACAGCTGAAAAGTGGGCGAAAACGTGGACGGAAACACGAAAACGGTTACCGGGACGAAGTCCGACGGAACGTGTCCCGTCAACGCCCAGCACGTGCGGAACTGTGAAAGCAGGTGAAAACTAGGCGAAAACGTGAACGGAAACGCGAAAACCGTGAACCGGGGCGAAAAACGTGGAACGTGTTCCGTGAACGCCCAACGCGTCCGGAACGGTGCAAACAGCTGAAAACTGGGCGAAAACAGCTGAAAACTGGGCAAAACCGTGGTCGGAAACGCGAAAACGGTTAACCGGAGCGAAAACGTGAAACGTGTCCCGTCAACGCCCAACGCGTCCGGAACGGTGCAAACAGCTGAAAACTGGGCGAAAACAGCTGAAAACTGGGCAAAACCATGGTCGGAAACGCGAAAACGGTTAACCGGGGCGAAAACGTGAAACGTGTCCCGTCAACGCCCAACGCGTCCGGAACGATGCAAACAGCTGAAAACTGGGCGAAAACGTGGTCGGAAACGCGAAAACGGTTAACCGGGGCGAAAACGTGAAACGTGTCCCGTCAACGCCCAACGCGTCCGGAACGGTGCAAACAGCTGAAAACTGGGCGAAAACGTGGACGGAAACGCGAAAACCGTGTACCGGGGCGAAAAACGTGGAACGTGTGCCGTGAACGCCCAACGTGTCCGGAACGGTGCAAACAGCTGAAAACTGGGCGAAAACAGCTGAAAACTGGGCAAAACCGTGGTCGGTAACGCGAAAACGGTTAACCGGGGCGAAAACGTGAAACGTGTCCCGTCAACGCCCAACGCGTCCGGAACGGTGCAAACAGCTGAAAACTGGGCGAAAACAGCTGAAAACTGGGCAAAACCGTGGTCGGAAACGCGAAAACGGTTAACCGGGGCGAAAACGTGAAACGTGTCCCGTCAACGCCCAACGCGTCCGGAACGGTGCAAACAGCTGAAAACTGGGCGAAAACAGCTGAAAACTGGGCGGAAACGCGAAAACGGTTAACCGGGAACGTGCAGGAATTCCTGCCATGGCAGAAAAATGGGCCTCTCTGTGCCCATGGCAGCAGTGTACCTCTCCTTCACAGCTGAAGGGCAGGGGTCCTGGGAGCGGGTGAGTTTCCCGGGTATAGTAGGGGGAGGCTGTGTGCCTGTACCTCCGACCGGGTGAAATGCCCGGTATGAGGGGGGATGCGTGTTTTCTAACGAAAATACGTAATCCAAGCGTGGGTTTTGGACGGATGTCATGCCCCGCTTACGGTTGCCTCGGTCGGATAAACGGAAAACTTGCCCTCGGTCGGATAAACGGAAAACTGTCCCGAATGAGCGGAAAACTGTCCTGGATGCGTGTTTTCTAACGAAAATACGTAATCCTAGCGTGGGTTTTGGACGGATGTCATGCCCCGCTTACGGTTGCCTCGGTCATCTGTTGTATTTGGGCACGCTGGGTTAACGTTGCCCCGTGAATCGCTTGCGGTCTAGACGGTCTGATTCCCCATAAAGGTGATGACTGCGTGCCAAAGGTGATTCTGTAAAGGGGCAACTGCTTCCCGGCAGCTCTAGGTACATATGTGATGGCCCGTGTGTTGCCTTCGGAAAACACGTCCATAAGGTGTCTTTGGGCACGCTGGGTAAACGTTGCCCTCGGATCGCTTGTGGTTTCGGTGGTTTCATTCCCCATAAATGTGGGCGACTACCGCGTGCCGCAGGTGATTCCATATTGGGAAACTGCTTCCTGGCAGCTCGAGGTACGTCCGACATGGTCCGTGTGTTGCCTTCGGAAAATAGTTGCCCCTGTAATGTTACCGTTGCCATTGCAACACCCGCGCGCTGTGGACACTCAGGACGCCTGCATGCAAGTGATTCCCCCGTGCTATGCGTGGGGGGAGGCTTGGCAGGCTTGACCGCTGTGGCTACGCGAGCGCATGAGTGGTTTTGGACCCGTGTCTGCCGGTAGATCCCCCGTCTTTGTGCGGCCGACTACCGGCGCCGTGTCCCGTCGGTTCTGTGGCTTATGTTACTGTTGCCTTTCAAGCGCTTGTGTGTTGGTACCCGAACTCCGGGTAGTGGTGCTTTGTATTCGGTTGCCTCGCGGTGGCCGCCTTCGGTTGTGCTGCTGCGGCCAAATGGCGCTAGCGGCGTTTCCTCGTTGTGCCGGCATGTTTACTCTGCCGGTGCAATCAAGGCAACCTCGCTCCCGCTGTTGGTCTCGGATGTTGCCTACGTTAAAGTCTCTTGGCCCATTTAAGTTGCCTTGACCCGACCCTAAGAAGCTCTCCGAAAAATTGAGAACAACCGGAACAAGCGTTCATAGCGACGTTGCTTTTTGATCCTTCGATGTCGGCTCTTCCTATCATTGTGAAGCAGAATTCACCAAGTGTTGGATTGTTCACCCACCAATAGGGAACGTGAGCTGGGTTTAGACCGTCGTGAGACAGGTTAGTTTTACCCTACTGATGACAGTGTCGCGATAGTAATTCAACCTAGTACGAGAGGAACCGTTGATTCACACAATTGGTCATCGCGCTTGGTTGAAAAGCCAGTGGCGCGAAGCTACCGTGTGCCGGATTATGACTGAACGCCTCTAAGTCAGAATCCAAGCTAGCAAGCGACGCCTGCGCCCGCCGCCCGCCCCGACCCACGTTAGGGGCGCTTGCGCCCCCAAGGGCCCGTGCCATTGGCTAAGCCGGTCCGGCCGAAGTGCCGTGGCCGGCCGCCTCGAAGCTCCCTTCCCAACGGGCGGTGGGCTGAATCCTTTGCAGACGACTTAAATACGCGACGGGGCATTGTAAGTGGCAGAGTGGCCTTGCTGCCACGATCCACTGAGATCCAGCCCCACGTCGCACGGATTCGTCCCTCCCCCAACTCTTCTATTCGTCCATTAGGTTCGAGTTCCCTCCAATTTTACCCGGTATACCTCTAGAATGTGCTAAGTGTTTGCTTGAAAGCACCAAGTCATTGAGAAAGCATAGAAAAGGTAAGTGGAATGGACTTTGCAAACCGGGAACACATTCTGGCTTCATACAATTTTATTTGAACTTTTCGATAAACCACCAAGTCATTTGTTGGTAAACTCTGAGATTGTACCAAGTCCCGATGGTAATCGGTCATAAGTATGGCCTAAAGATACTTGTGCCACTCGTCATAACTTGGAAGCCAAGTTTGAAACTTTGGCTAATCACGCTCGTGATTCGAAGGATGTTGGCAATGAACCTTTGTTTGAAAGGTTGGAACCAAAAGTTGCCTCGTGAGTGCAAGGATATGCCCATAAGATGTGAAAACATCCATTCCAAATATAAATGGAGAAGTCAACATGTCTAAGGGTAACAATTTTCTAGAGTTGTCGTAATGGCAGGAGATAAAGGCCATAGCCAAAACGTGGGTAAACTTTGGTCAGAAGACCAAGTTGTGGGAAAACGTTGGTCTTAACGGCCAAAACGGGCAAGTCGTCTGGGAACGCTCGTCCGAACGGCCAAGTCGTGGAGAACGGTGAGAGGAACGTGGGAACATGTGCACGGACATACGTGGGTAACTGTGGGAATAGGCTAAAAACTGGCTATACGGTGGACGGAAGGGTCAAAAGATGGTTATCGGTCAATAGGTGAGAAAACGTGGAACCGTGGCGAAGTTCGACGGAACGTGTCCTGTCAACGCCCAGCACTTTGGAGCTGGGAAAACTGGTGAAACTGGGCGAAAACGTGGACGGAAACGCGAAAACCGTTAACCGGGGCGAAAACGTGGAACGTGTCCTGTCACCGGCCAACGCGTCCGGACACGGTGCACACAGCTGAAAACTGGGCGAAAACGTGGACGAATACGCGAAAACGGTTAGCCGGGACGAAGTCGGACGGAACGTGTCCCATCCACGCCCAGCACGCCCGGAACTGTGAAAACAGGTGAAACTGGGCGAAAACGTGGACGGAAAGACGAAAACGGTTAACCGGGATGATGTCCGACGGAACGTGTCCCGTCAACGCCCAGCACGTCCGGAACTGTGAAAACAGGTGAAACTGGGCGAAAACGTGGACGGAAACGCGAAATCCGTTAACCGGGGCGAAAACGTGGAACGTGTCCCGTAAACGCCCAACGCATCCGGATCGGTGCAAACAGCCGAAAACTGGGCGAAAACGTGGACGGTTACGCGAAAACGGTTAACCGGGACGAAGTCCGACGGAACGTGTCCCGTCAACGCCCAGCGCGTCCGGAACGGCGCAAACAGCTGAAAAGTGGGCGAAAACGTGGACGGAAACACGAAAACGGTTACCGGGACGAAGTCCGACGGAACGTGTCCCGTCAACGCCCAGCACGTGCGGAACTGTGAAAGCAGGTGAAAACTAGGCGAAAACGTGAACGGAAACGCGAAAACCGTGAACCGGGGCGAAAAACGTGGAACGTGTTCCGTGAACGCCCAACGCGTCCGGAACGGTGCAAACAGCTGAAAACTGGGCGAAAACAGCTGAAAACTGGGCAAAACCGTGGTCGGAAACGCGAAAACGGTTAACCGGAGCGAAAACGTGAAACGTGTCCCGTCAACGCCCAACGCGTCCGGAACGGTGCAAACAGCTGAAAACTGGGCGAAAACAGCTGAAAACTGGGCAAAACCATGGTCGGAAACTGGGCGAAAACGTGGACGGAAACGCGAAATCCGTTAACCGGGGCGAAAACGTGGAACGTGTCCCGTAAACGCCCAACGCATCCGGATCGGTGCAAACAGCCGAAAACTGGGCGAAAACGTGGACGGTTACGCGAAAACGGTTAACCGGGACGAAGTCCGACGGAACGTGTCCCGTCAACGCCCAGCGCGTCCGGAACGGCGCAAACAGCTGAAAAGTGGGCGAAAACGTGGACGGAAACACGAAAACGGTTACCGGGACGAAGTCCGACGGAACGTGTCCCGTCAACGCCCAGCACGTGCGGAACTGTGAAAGCAGGTGAAAACTAGGCGAAAACGTGAACGGAAACGCGAAAACCGTGAACCGGGGCGAAAAACGTGGAACGTGTTCCGTGAACGCCCAACGCGTCCGGAACGGTGCAAACAGCTGAAAACTGGGCGAAAACAGCTGAAAACTGGGCAAAACCGTGGTCGGAAACGCGAAAACGGTTAACCGGAGCGAAAACGTGAAACGTGTCCCGTCAACGCCCAACGCGTCCGGAACGGTGCAAACAGCTGAAAACTGGGCGAAAACAGCTGAAAACTGGGCAAAACCATGGTCGGAAACGCGAAAACGGTTAACCGGGGCGAAAACGTGAAACGTGTCCCGTCAACGCCCAACGCGTCCGGAACGATGCAAACAGCTGAAAACTGGGCGAAAACGTGGTCGGAAACGCGAAAACGGTTAACCGGGGCGAAAACGTGAAACGTGTCCCGTCAACGCCCAACGCGTCCGGAACGGTGCAAACAGCTGAAAACTGGGCGAAAACGTGGACGGAAACGCGAAAACCGTGTACCGGGGCGAAAAACGTGGAACGTGTGCCGTGAACGCCCAACGTGTCCGGAACGGTGCAAACAGCTGAAAACTGGGCGAAAACAGCTGAAAACTGGGCAAAACCGTGGTCGGTAACGCGAAAACGGTTAACCGGGGCGAAAACGTGAAACGTGTCCCGTCAACGCCCAACGCGTCCGGAACGGTGCAAACAGCTGAAAACTGGGCGAAAACAGCTGAAAACTGGGCAAAACCGTGGTCGGAAACGCGAAAACGGTTAACCGGGGCGAAAACGTGAAACGTGTCCCGTCAACGCCCAACGCGTCCGGAACGGTGCAAACAGCTGAAAACTGGGCGAAAACAGCTGAAAACTGGGCGGAAACGCGAAAACGGTTAACCGGGAACGTGCAGGAATTCCTGCCATGGCAGAAAAATGGGCCTCTCTGTGCCCATGGCAGCAGTGTACCTCTCCTTCACAGCTGAAGGGCAGGGGTCCTGGGAGCGGGTGAGTTTCCCGGGTATAGTAGGGGGAGGCTGTGTGCCTGTACCTCCGACCGGGTGAAATGCCCGGTATGAGGGGGGATGCGTGTTTTCTAACGAAAATACGTAATCCAAGCGTGGGTTTTGGACGGATGTCATGCCCCGCTTACGGTTGCCTCGGTCGGATAAACGGAAAACTTGCCCTCGGTCGGATAAACGGAAAACTGTCCCGAATGAGCGGAAAACTGTCCTGGATGCGTGTTTTCTAACGAAAATACGTAATCCTAGCGTGGGTTTTGGACGGATGTCATGCCCCGCTTACGGTTGCCTCGGTCATCTGTTGTATTTGGGCACGCTGGGTTAACGTTGCCCCGTGAATCGCTTGCGGTCTAGACGGTCTGATTCCCCATAAAGGTGATGACTGCGTGCCAAAGGTGATTCTGTAAAGGGGCAACTGCTTCCCGGCAGCTCTAGGTACATATGTGATGGCCCGTGTGTTGCCTTCGGAAAACACGTCCATAAGGTGTCTTTGGGCACGCTGGGTAAACGTTGCCCTCGGATCGCTTGTGGTTTCGGTGGTTTCATTCCCCATAAATGTGGGCGACTACCGCGTGCCGCAGGTGATTCCATATTGGGAAACTGCTTCCTGGCAGCTCGAGGTACGTCCGACATGGTCCGTGTGTTGCCTTCGGAAAATAGTTGCCCCTGTAATGTTACCGTTGCCATTGCAACACCCGCGCGCTGTGGACACTCAGGACGCCTGCATGCAAGTGATTCCCCCGTGCTATGCGTGGGGGGAGGCTTGGCAGGCTTGACCGCTGTGGCTACGCGAGCGCATGAGTGGTTTTGGACCCGTGTCTGCCGGTAGATCCCCCGTCTTTGTGCGGCCGACTACCGGCGCCGTGTCCCGTCGGTTCTGTGGCTTATGTTACTGTTGCCTTTCAAGCGCTTGTGTGTTGGTACCCGAACTCCGGGTAGTGGTGCTTTGTATTCGGTTGCCTCGCGGTGGCCGCCTTCGGTTGTGCTGCTGCGGCCAAATGGCGCTAGCGGCGTTTCCTCGTTGTGCCGGCATGTTTACTCTGCCGGTGCAATCAAGGCAACCTCGCTCCCGCTGTTGGTCTCGGATGTTGCCTACGTTAAAGTCTCTTGGCCCATTTAAGTTGCCTTGACCCGACCCTAAGAAGCTCTCCGAAAAATTGAGAACAACCGGAACAAGCGTTCATAGCGACGTTGCTTTTTGATCCTTCGATGTCGGCTCTTCCTATCATTGTGAAGCAGAATTCACCAAGTGTTGGATTGTTCACCCACCAATAGGGAACGTGAGCTGGGTTTAGACCGTCGTGAGACAGGTTAGTTTTACCCTACTGATGACAGTGTCGCGATAGTAATTCAACCTAGTACGAGAGGAACCGTTGATTCACACAATTGGTCATCGCGCTTGGTTGAAAAGCCAGTGGCGCGAAGCTACCGTGTGCCGGATTATGACTGAACGCCTCTAAGTCAGAATCCAAGCTAGCAAGCGACGCCTGCGCCCGCCGCCCGCCCCGACCCACGTTAGGGGCGCTTGCGCCCCCAAGGGCCCGTGCCATTGGCTAAGCCGGTCCGGCCGAAGTGCCGTGGCCGGCCGCCTCGAAGCTCCCTTCCCAACGGGCGGTGGGCTGAATCCTTTGCAGACGACTTAAATACGCGACGGGGCATTGTAAGTGGCAGAGTGGCCTTGCTGCCACGATCCACTGAGATCCAGCCCCACGTCGCACGGATTCGTCCCTCCCCCAACTCTTCTATTCGTCCATTAGGTTCGAGTTCCCTCCAATTTTACCCGGTATACCTCTAGAATGTGCTAAGTGTTTGCTTGAAAGCACCAAGTCATTGAGAAAGCATAGAAAAGGTAAGTGGAATGGACTTTGCAAACCGGGAACACATTCTGGCTTCATACAATTTTATTTGAACTTTTCGATAAACCACCAAGTCATTTGTTGGTAAACTCTGAGATTGTACCAAGTCCCGATGGTAATCGGTCATAAGTATGGCCTAAAGATACTTGTGCCACTCGTCATAACTTGGAAGCCAAGTTTGAAACTTTGGCTAATCACGCTCGTGATTCGAAGGATGTTGGCAATGAACCTTTGTTTGAAAGGTTGGAACCAAAAGTTGCCTCGTGAGTGCAAGGATATGCCCATAAGATGTGAAAACATCCATTCCAAATATAAATGGAGAAGTCAACATGTCTAAGGGTAACAATTTTCTAGAGTTGTCGTAATGGCAGGAGATAAAGGCCATAGCCAAAACGTGGGTAAACTTTGGTCAGAAGACCAAGTTGTGGGAAAACGTTGGTCTTAACGGCCAAAACGGGCAAGTCGTCTGGGAACGCTCGTCCGAACGGCCAAGTCGTGGAGAACGGTGAGAGGAACGTGGGAACATGTGCACGGACATACGTGGGTAACTGTGGGAATAGGCTAAAAACTGGCTATACGGTGGACGGAAGGGTCAAAAGATGGTTATCGGTCAATAGGTGAGAAAACGTGGAACCGTGGCGAAGTTCGACGGAACGTGTCCTGTCAACGCCCAGCACTTTGGAGCTGGGAAAACTGGTGAAACTGGGCGAAAACGTGGACGGAAACGCGAAAACCGTTAACCGGGGCGAAAACGTGGAACGTGTCCTGTCACCGGCCAACGCGTCCGGACACGGTGCACACAGCTGAAAACTGGGCGAAAACGTGGACGAATACGCGAAAACGGTTAGCCGGGACGAAGTCGGACGGAACGTGTCCCATCCACGCCCAGCACGCCCGGAACTGTGAAAACAGGTGAAACTGGGCGAAAACGTGGACGGAAAGACGAAAACGGTTAACCGGGATGATGTCCGACGGAACGTGTCCCGTCAACGCCCAGCACGTCCGGAACTGTGAAAACAGGTGAAACTGGGCGAAAACGTGGACGGAAACGCGAAATCCGTTAACCGGGGCGAAAACGTGGAACGTGTCCCGTAAACGCCCAACGCATCCGGATCGGTGCAAACAGCCGAAAACTGGGCGAAAACGTGGACGGTTACGCGAAAACGGTTAACCGGGACGAAGTCCGACGGAACGTGTCCCGTCAACGCCCAGCGCGTCCGGAACGGCGCAAACAGCTGAAAAGTGGGCGAAAACGTGGACGGAAACACGAAAACGGTTACCGGGACGAAGTCCGACGGAACGTGTCCCGTCAACGCCCAGCACGTGCGGAACTGTGAAAGCAGGTGAAAACTAGGCGAAAACGTGAACGGAAACGCGAAAACCGTGAACCGGGGCGAAAAACGTGGAACGTGTTCCGTGAACGCCCAACGCGTCCGGAACGGTGCAAACAGCTGAAAACTGGGCGAAAACAGCTGAAAACTGGGCAAAACCGTGGTCGGAAACGCGAAAACGGTTAACCGGAGCGAAAACGTGAAACGTGTCCCGTCAACGCCCAACGCGTCCGGAACGGTGCAAACAGCTGAAAACTGGGCGAAAACAGCTGAAAACTGGGCAAAACCATGGTCGGAAACTGGGCGAAAACGTGGACGGAAACGCGAAATCCGTTAACCGGGGCGAAAACGTGGAACGTGTCCCGTAAACGCCCAACGCATCCGGATCGGTGCAAACAGCCGAAAACTGGGCGAAAACGTGGACGGTTACGCGAAAACGGTTAACCGGGACGAAGTCCGACGGAACGTGTCCCGTCAACGCCCAGCGCGTCCGGAACGGCGCAAACAGCTGAAAAGTGGGCGAAAACGTGGACGGAAACACGAAAACGGTTACCGGGACGAAGTCCGACGGAACGTGTCCCGTCAACGCCCAGCACGTGCGGAACTGTGAAAGCAGGTGAAAACTAGGCGAAAACGTGAACGGAAACGCGAAAACCGTGAACCGGGGCGAAAAACGTGGAACGTGTTCCGTGAACGCCCAACGCGTCCGGAACGGTGCAAACAGCTGAAAACTGGGCGAAAACAGCTGAAAACTGGGCAAAACCGTGGTCGGAAACGCGAAAACGGTTAACCGGAGCGAAAACGTGAAACGTGTCCCGTCAACGCCCAACGCGTCCGGAACGGTGCAAACAGCTGAAAACTGGGCGAAAACAGCTGAAAACTGGGCAAAACCATGGTCGGAAACGCGAAAACGGTTAACCGGGGCGAAAACGTGAAACGTGTCCCGTCAACGCCCAACGCGTCCGGAACGATGCAAACAGCTGAAAACTGGGCGAAAACGTGGTCGGAAACGCGAAAACGGTTAACCGGGGCGAAAACGTGAAACGTGTCCCGTCAACGCCCAACGCGTCCGGAACGGTGCAAACAGCTGAAAACTGGGCGAAAACGTGGACGGAAACGCGAAAACCGTGTACCGGGGCGAAAAACGTGGAACGTGTGCCGTGAACGCCCAACGTGTCCGGAACGGTGCAAACAGCTGAAAACTGGGCGAAAACAGCTGAAAACTGGGCAAAACCGTGGTCGGTAACGCGAAAACGGTTAACCGGGGCGAAAACGTGAAACGTGTCCCGTCAACGCCCAACGCGTCCGGAACGGTGCAAACAGCTGAAAACTGGGCGAAAACAGCTGAAAACTGGGCAAAACCGTGGTCGGAAACGCGAAAACGGTTAACCGGGGCGAAAACGTGAAACGTGTCCCGTCAACGCCCAACGCGTCCGGAACGGTGCAAACAGCTGAAAACTGGGCGAAAACAGCTGAAAACTGGGCGGAAACGCGAAAACGGTTAACCGGGAACGTGCAGGAATTCCTGCCATGGCAGAAAAATGGGCCTCTCTGTGCCCATGGCAGCAGTGTACCTCTCCTTCACAGCTGAAGGGCAGGGGTCCTGGGAGCGGGTGA
>CAMZMU010000031.1:107776-110276 GCA_947311845.1 Poa pratensis | reverse complement strand
GAAAACAGCTGAAAACTGGGCAAAACCATGGTCGGTAACGCGAAAACGGTTAACCGGGGCGAAAACGTGAAACGTGTCCCGTCAACGCCCAACGCGTCCGGAACGGTGCAAACAGCTGAAAACTGGGCGAAAACAGCTGAAAACTGGGCAAAACCGTGGTCGGAAACGCGAAAACGGTTAACCGGGGCGAAAACGTGAAACGTGTCCCGTCAACGCCCAACGCGTCCGGAACGGTGCAAACAGCTGAAAACTGGGCGAAAACAGCTGAAAACTGGGCGGAAACGCGAAAACGGTTAACCGGGAACGTGCAGGAATTCCTGCCATGGCAGAAAAATGGGCCTCTCTGTGCCCATGGCAGCAGTGTACCTCTCCTTCACAGCTGAAGGGCAGGGGTCCTGGGAGCGGGTGAGTTTCCCGGGTATAGTAGGGGGAGGCTGTGTGCCTGTACCTCCGACCGGGTGAAATGCCCGGTATGAGGGGGGATGCGTGTTTTCTAACGAAAATACGTAATCCAAGCGTGGGTTTTGGACGGATGTCATGCCCGCTTACGGTTGCCTCGGGTCGGATAAACGGAACTTGCCCTCGGTGAATGGATATATAAACGGAAAAACTGTCCCGAATGAGCGGAAAACTGTCCTGGATGCGTGTTTTCTAACGAAATAAGTAACTAGCGTGGGTTTTGGACGGATGTCATGCCCCGCTTACGGTTGCCTCGGTCATCTGTTGTATTTGGGCACGCTGGGTTACGTTGCCCCGTGAATCGCTTGCGGTCTAGACGGTCTGATTCCCCATAAAGGTGATGACTGCGTGCCAAAGGTGATTCTGTAAAGGGGCAACTGTTCCGGCAGCTCTAGGTACATATGTGTGGCCCGTGTGTTGCCTTCGGAAAACACGTCCATAAGGTGTCTTTGGGCACGCTGGGTAAACGTTGCCCTCGGATCGCTTGTGGTTTCGGTGGTTTCATTCCCCATAAATGTGGGCGACTACCGCGCAGGTGATTCCATATGGGAAACTGCTTCCTGGCAGCTCGAGGTACGTCCGACATGGTCGTCGTGTTGCCTTGATTAGTTGCCCCTGTAATGTTACCGTTGCCATTGCAACAACCCGCGCGCTGTGGACACTCAGGACGCCTGCATGCAAGTGATTCCCCCGTGCTATGCGTGGGGGGAGGCTTGGCAGGCTTGTCCGCTGTGGCTACGCGAGCGGCATGAGTGGTTTTGGACGTGTCTGCCGGTAGATCCCCGTCTTTGTGCGGCTCACCGATACGGCGCGTGTCCCGTCGGTTCTGTGGCTTATGTTACTGTTGCCTTTCAAGCGCTTGTGTGTTGGTACCCGAACCCGGGTAGTGGTGCTTTGTATTCGGTTGCCTCGCGGTGGCAGCCTTCGGGTGTGCTGCTGCGGCCAAATGGCGCTAGCGGCGTTTCCTCGTTGTGCGGCATGTTTACTGCCGGTGCAATCAGGCAATCGCTCCGCTCCGGTTGGTCTCGGATGTTGCCTACGTTAAAGTTATCTTGGCCCATTTATGTTGCCTTGACCCGACCCTAAGAAGCTCTCCGAAAAATTGAGAACAACCGGAACAGGTGTTGCCTCTACCTCTCCACAGTTAGTGGTAGGATTACGCAACATTCTGCGCCGATCCTCGAATTAGTAGGAACGAGCTTGGCCCGCTCAATGCGACAACCGGCCGGCCGTTGGCTCTGCCTTGACACGCAAGTGGATGGGTGGACAACTTCGACGCTGGACGTCAAAGAGGACGTGTACATGGGTTGATCCTGCAGTAGTCATATGCTTGTCTCAAAGATTAAGCCAGCATGTGCAAGTATGAACCATTTGAACTGTGAAACTGCGAATGGTCATTAATCAGTTTATTTGTTTGATGGTACGTGCTACTCGGATAACCGTTAGTAATTCTAGAGCTAATTACGTGCAACAAACCCCGACTTCTGGGAGGGGCGCATTTATTAGATAAAAGGCTGACGCGGGCTCTGCCGCTGATATCGATGATTCATGAAACTCGAGGATCGCACGGCCCTCGTGCCGGCGACGCATCATTCAATTTCTGCCTATCAACTTTCGATGGTAGGATAGGGGGCCTACCATGGTGGTGACGGGTGACGGGAATTAGGGTTCGATTCCGGAGAGAGGAGCCTGAGAAACGGCTACCACATCCAAGGAAGGCAGCAGGCGCGCAATTACCAATCCTGACACGGGGAGGTAGTGACAATAAATAACAATACCGGGCGCATTAGTTTGGTATTGGAAATGTGTACAATCTATATCCCTTAACGAGGATCCATTGGAGGGCAGTCTGGTGCAGCAGCGCGGTAATTCCAGCTCAATAGCGTATATTAAGTTGTTGCAGTTAAAAAGCTCGTAGTTGGACTTTGGGCCGGGTCGGCCGGTCCGCCTCACGGCGAGACACACCGACATACTCGACCCTTCAGCCGGCGATGCGCTCCTAGCCTTAATTGGCGGGTCGTGCCTCCGGCATCGTTACTTT
>CAMZMU010000030.1:0-206044 GCA_947311845.1 Poa pratensis | reverse complement strand
AAATGAAAACTGAGTCCCAGAAACGGCCTCTTTAACGAGCGACGGGTGTAGAAACTAGTCGATTGAGGCACCATTTACTCAGTTTCTCTGGCCTGGGTTCAAAATGATGCTTGACTAGTTGGTGAAGAAGCTGAGTAGTAGTGTATTTGCTGACCTGGAGGCATTTTGAATAAACAGGTTTCGCGGAAATGAAAACTGAGTCCCAGAAAACGGCCTCTTTAACGAGCGCCGGTGTAGAAACTAGTCGCTTGAGGCCATTACTCAGTTTCTCTCAGGGCCTGGGGTTCAAATTGATGCTTGACTAGTTGGTGAGAAGCTGGGTAGTGTATTTGCTGACCAGGAGCATTTTGAATAAACAGGTTGTCGCGAGAAATGAAAACTGAGTCCCAGAAACGGCCTCTTTAACGAGCGCGGTGTAGAAACTAGTCGATTGAGGCACCATTTACTTTTCTCAGGGCCAGGGGTTCAAATGATGCTTGACTAGTTGTGAAGAAGTGGAGTGTAGTGTTTGCTGACCTGGAGGCATTTGAATAAACAGGTTGTCGCGCGAAATGAAAACTGAGTCCCAGAAACGGCCTCTTTAACGAGCGCCGGTGTAGAAACTAGTCGATTGAGGACCATTTACTCAGTTTTCTCAGGGCCTGGGGTTCAAATTGATGCTTGACTAGTTGGTGAAGAAGTGGAGTAGTGTATTTGTTGACCTGGAGGCATTTGACATAAACAGGTTGTCGGCGAAATGAAAAATGAGTCCTAGAAACGGCCTCTTTAACGAGCGCCGGTGGTAGAAACTAGTCGATTGTGGCACCATTTACTCAGTTTCTCTCAGGGCCTGGGGTTCAAATTGATGCTTGACTAGTTGGTGAAGAAGCTGGAGTAGTGTATTTGCTGACCTGGAGGCATTTTGAATAAACAGGTTGTCGCGCGACGAAATGAAACTGAGTCCAGAAACGGCCTCTTTAACGAGCGCCGGTGTAGAAACTAGTCGATTGAGGCACCATTTACTCAGTTTTCTCTAGGGCCTGGGTTCAAATTGAAGCTTAACTAGTTCGTGAAGAAGCTGGAGTAGTGTATTTGCTGACCTGGAGGCATTTTGAAAACAGGTTGTCGCGAGAAATGAAAACTGAGTCCCAGAAACGGCCTCTTTAACGAGCGCCGTGTAGAAACTAGTCGATTGAGGCACCATTTACTCAGTTTCTCTCAGGGCCTGGGGTTCAAATGATGCTTGACTAGTTGGTGAAGAAGTTGGAGTAGTGTATTTGCTACCTGGAGGCATTTTGAATAAACAGGTTGTCGCGTGAAATGAAACTGAGTCCAGAAACGGCCTCTTTAACGAGCGCCGGTGTAGAAACTAGTCGATGAGGCACCATTACTCAGTTTCTCTCAGCCTGGGGTTCAAATTGATGCTTGACTAGTTGGTGAAGAAGCTGGATAGTGTATTTGCTGACCAGGAGGCATTTTGAATAAACAGGTTGTCACGCGCGAAATGAAAACTGAGTCCCAAAAACGGCCTCTTTACGAGCGCCGGTGTAGAAACTAGTCGATTGAGGCACCATTTACTTTTCTCTCGGCCTGGGGTTCAAATTGAGCTTGACTAGTTGGTGAAGAAGCTGGAGTAGTGTATTTGCTGACCAGGAGGCATTTTGAATATAACAGGTTGTCGCGCGAAAATGAAAACTGAGTCCAGAAACGGCCTCTTTAACGAGCGCCGGTGTAGAAACTAGTCGATTGAGGCACCATTTACTCAGTTTCTCTCAGGCCGGGGTTCAAATTGATGCTTGACTAGTTGGTAAGAGAGGAGTAGTGTATTTGCTGACTGAGGCATTTTGAAATAAACAGGTTGTCGCGCGAAATGAAAACTGAGTAGAAACGGCCTTCTTTAACGAGGCCGGTGTAGAAACTAGTCGATGAGGCACCATTTACTCAGTTTCTCTCAGGGCCTGGGGTTCAAATTGATGCTTGACTAGTTGGTGAAGAAGCTGGAGTAGTGTGTTTGCTGACCTGGAGGCATTTTGAATAAACAGGTTGTCGCGCGAAATGAAAACTGAGTCCTAGAAACGGCCTCTTTAACGAGCGCCGTGTAGAAAAACTAGTCGATTGAGGCACCATTTACTCAGTTTCTCTCAGGGCCTGGGTTCAAATTGATGCTTGACTAGTTGGTGAAGAAGCTGGAGTAGTGTATTTGCTGACTGGAGGCATTTGAATAAACAGGTTGTCTCGCGAAATGAAAACTGAGTCCCAGAAACGCCTCTTTAACGAGGCCGGTGTAGAAACTAGTCGATTGAGGCACCATTTACTCAGTTTCTCTCAGGGCCTGGGGTTCAAATTGATGCTTGACTAGTTGGTGAAGAAGCTGGAGTAGTGTATTTGCTGACCTGGAGGCATTTTGAATAAACAGGTTGTCGCGCGAATGAAAACTGAGTCCCAGAAACGGCCTCCTTTAACGAGCACCGCGTGTAGAAACTAGTCGATTGAGGACCATTTACTCAGTTTCTTCAGGTCCTGGGGTTTCAATTGATGCTTGACTAGTTGGTGAAGAAGGGAGTAGTGTATTGCTGACCTGGAGGCATTTTGAATAAACAGGTTTGTCGCGCGAAATGAAAACTGAGTCCCAGAAACGGTCTTTAAAACGAGAGCCGGAGTAGAAACTAGTCGATTGAGGCACCATTTACTCAGTTTCTCTCAGGCTGGGTTCAAATTGATGCTTGACTAGTTGGTGAAGAAGCTGGAGTAGTGTATTTGCTACCTGGAGGCATTTGAATAAACAGGTTGTCGCGGAAATGAAAAACTGAGTCCCAAAACGGCCTCTTTAACGAGCGCCGGTGTAGAAACTAGTCGATTGAGGCACCATTTACTCAGTTTTCTTCAGGGCCTGGGGTTCAAATTGATGCTTGACTAGTTGGTGAAGAAGCTGAGTAGTGTATTTGCTGACCTGGAGGCATTTTGAATAAACAGGTTGTCGCGCGAAATGAAAACTGAGTCCTAGAAACGGCCTCTTTAACGAGCCCGGTGTAGAAACTAGTCGATTGAGGCACCATTTACTCAGTTTCTCTCTGGGCCTGGGTTCAAATTGATGCTTGACTAGTTGGTGAAGAAGCTGGAGTAGTGTATTTGCTGACCTGGAGGCATTTTGAATAAACAGGTTGTCGCGTGAAATGAAAACTGAGTCCTCTTTAACGAGCGCCGTGTAGAAACTAGTCGATTGAGGCACTATTTACTCAGTTTCTCTCAGGGCCTGGGGTTCAAAATTGATGCTTGACTAGTTGGTGAAGAAGCTGGAGTAGTGTATTTGCTGACCTGGAGGCATTTTGAATAAACAGGTTGTCGCGCGAAATGAAAACTGAGTCCCAGAAACGGCCTCTTTAACGAGCGCCGGTGTAGAAACTAGTCGATTGAGGCACCATTTACTCAGTTTCTCTCTGGCCTGGGTTCAAATTGATGCTTGACTAGTTGGTGAAGAAGCTGGAGTAGTGTATTTGCTGACCAGGAGGCATTTTGAATAAACAGGTTGTCGCGCGAAATGAAAACTGAGTCCCAGAAACGGCCTCTTTAACGAGCGCCGGTAGAAACTAGTCGATTGAGGCACCATTTACTCAGTTTCTCTCAGGGCCTGGGGTTCAAATTGATGCTTGACTAGTTGGTGAAGAAGCTGGAGTAGTGTATTTGCTGACCAGGAGGCATTTTGAATAAACAGGTTGTCGCGCGAAATGAAAACTGAGTCCCAGAAACGGCCTCTTTAACGAGCGCCGGTGTAGAAACTAGTCGATTGAGGCACCATTTACTCAGTTTCTCTCAGGGCCGGGTTTCAAATTGATGCTTGACTAGTTGGTGAAGAAGCTGGAGTAGTGTTTGCTGACCTGGAGGCATTTTGAATAAACAGGTTGTCGCGCGAAATGAAAACTGAGTCCCAGAAACGGCCTCTTTAACGAGCGCCGGTGTAGAAACTAGTCGATTGAGGCACCATTACTCAGTTTCTCTCAGGGCCTGGGGTTCAAATTGATGCTTGACTAGTTGGTGAAGAAGCTGGAGTAGTGTATTTGTTGACCAGGAGGCATTTTGAATAAACAGGTTGTCGCGCGAAATGAAAACTGAGTCCAGAAACGGCCTCTTTAACGAGCGCCGGTGAGAAACTAGTCGATTGAGGCACCATTTACTCAGTTTCTCTCAGGGCCTGGGGTTCAAATTGATGCTTGACTAGTTGGTGAAGAAGCTGGAGTAGTGTATTTGCTGACCTGGAGGCATTTTGAATAAACAGGTTGTCGCGCGAAATGAAAACTGAGTCCAGAAACGGCCTCTTTAACGAGCGCCGGTGTAGAAACTAGTCGATTGAGGCACCATTTACTCAGTTTCTCTAGGGCCTGGGGTTCAAATTGATGCTTGACTAGTTGGTGAAGAAGCTGGAGTAGTGTATTTGCTGACTGGAGGCATTTTGAATAAACAGGTTGTCGCGTGAAATGAAAACTAGTCCCAGAAACGGCCTCTTTAACGAGCGCCGGTGTAGAAACTAGTCGATTGAGGCACCATTTACTCAGTTTCTCTCAGGCCTGGGGTTCAAATTGATGCTTGACTAGTTGGTGAAGAAGTGGAGTAGTGTATTTGCTGACCTGGAGGCATTTTGAATAAACAGGTTGTCGCGTGAAATGAAAACTGAGTCCCAGAAACGGCCTCTTTAACGAGCGCCGGTGTAGAAACTAGTCGATTGAGGCACCATTTACTCAGTTTCTCTCAGGGCCTGGGGTTCAAATTGATGCTTGACTAGTTGGTGAAGAAGCTGGAGTAGTGTATTTGCTGACCTGGAGGCATTTTGAATAAACAGGTTGTCGCGCGAAATGAAAACTGAGTCCCAGAAACGGCCTCTTTAACGAGCACCGGTGTAGAAACTAGTCGATTGAGGCACCATTTACTCAGTTTCTCTCAGGGCCTGGGGTTCAAATTGATGCTTGACTAGTTGGTGAAGAAGCTGGAGTAGTGTATTTGCTGACCTGGAGGCATTTTGAATAAACAGGTTGTCGCGCGAAATGAAACTGAGTCCTCTTTAACGAGCGCCGGTGTAGAAACTAGTCGATTGAGGCACCATTTACTCAGTTTCTCTCAGGGCCTGGGGTTCAAATTGATGCTTGACTAGTTGGTGAAGAAGCTGGAGTAGTGTATTTGCTGACCTGGAGGCATTTTGAATAAACAGGTTGTCGCGCGAAATGAAAACTGAGTCCCAGAAACGGCCTCTTTAACGAGCGCCGGTGTAGAAACTAGTCGATTGAGGCACCATTTACTCAGTTTCTCTCTGGGCCTGGGGTTCAAATTGATGCTTGACTAGTTGGTGAAGAAGCTGGAGTAGTGTATTTGCTGACCAGGAGGCATTTTGAATAAACAGGTTGTCGCGCGAAATGAAAACTGAGTCCCAGAAACGGCCTCTTTAACGAGCGCCGGTGTAGAAACTAGTCGATTGAGGCACCATTTACTCAGTTTCTCTCAGGGCCTGGGGTTCAAATTGATGCTTGACTAGTTGGTGAAGAAGCTGGAGTAGTGTATTTGCTGACCAGGAGGCATTTTGAATAAACAGGTTGTCGCGCGAAATGAAAACTGAGTCCCAGAAACGGCCTCTTTAACGAGCGCCGGTGTAGAAACTAGTCGATTGAGGCACCATTTACTCAGTTTCTCTCAGGGCCGGGGTTCAAATTGATGCTTGACTAGTTGGTGAAGAAGCTGGAGTAGTGTTGCTGACCTGGAGGCATTTTGAATAAACAGGTTGTCGCGCGAAATGAAAACTGAGTCCCAGAAACGGCCTCTTTAACGAGCGCCGGTGTAGAAACTAGTCGATTGAGGCACCATTTACTCAGTTTCTCTCAGGGCCTGGGGTTCAAATTGATGCTTGACTAGTTGGTGAAGAAGCTGGAGTAGTGTATTTGTGACCAGGAGGCATTTTGAATAAACAGGTTGTCGCGCGAAATGAAAACTGAGTCCCAGAAACGGCCTCTTTAACGAGCGCCGGTGTAGAAACTAGTCGATTGAGGCACCATTTACTCAGTTTCTCTCAGGGCCTGGGGTTCAAATTGATGCTTGACTAGTTGGTGAAGAAGCTGGAGTAGTGTATTTGCTGACCTGGAGGCATTTTGAATAAACAGGTTGTCGCGCGAAATGAAAACTGAGTCCCAGAAACGGCCTCTTTAACGAGCGCCGGTGTAGAAACTAGTCGATTGAGGCACCATTTACTAGTTCTCTTAGGGCCTGGGGTTCAAATTGAAGCTTACTAGTTGGTGAAGAAGCTGGAGTAGTGTATTTGCTGACCTGGAGGCATTTTGAAAAACAGGTTGTCGCGTGAAATGAAAATAGTCCCAGAACGGCCTCTTTAACGAGCGCCGGTGTAGAAACTAGTCGATTGAGGCACCATTTACTCAGTTTCTCTCAGGGCCTGGGGTTCAAATTGATGCTTGACTAGTTGGTGAAGAAGTTGGAGTAGTGTATTTGCTGACCTGGAGGCATTTTGAATAAACAGGTTGTCGCGTGAAATGAAAACTGAGTCCCAGAAACGGCCTCTTTAAACGAGCGCCGGTGTAGAAACTAGTCGATTGAGGCACCATTTACTCAGTTTCTCTCAGGGCCTGGGGTTCAAATTGATGCTTGACTAGTTGGTGAAGAAGCTGATTAGTGTATTTGCTGACCAGGAGGCATTTTGAATAAACAGGTTGTCACGCGAAATGAAAACTGAGTCCTAGAAACGGCCTCTTTAACGAGCGCCGGTGTAGAAACTAGTCGATTGAGGCACCATTTACTCAGTTTCTCTCAGGGCCTGGGGTTCAAATTGATGCTTGACTAGTTGGTGAAGAAGCTGGAGTAGTGTATTTGCTGACCTGGAGGCATTTTGAATAAACAGGTTGTCGCGCGAAATGAAAACTGAGTCCAGAAACGGCCTCTTTAACGAGCGCCGTGTAGAAACTAGTCGATTGAGGCACCATTTACTCAGTTTCTCTCAGGGCCTGGGTTCAAATTGATGCTTGACTAGTTGGTGAAGAAGCTGGAGTAGTGTATTTGCTGACCTGGAGGCATTTTGAATAAACAGGTTGTCGCGAAATGAAAACTGAGTCCCAGAAACGGCCTCTTTAACGAGGCCGGTGTAGAAACTAGTCGATTGAGGCACCATTTACTCAGTTTCTCTCAGGGCCTGGGGTTCAAATTGATGCTTGACTAGTTGGTGAAGAAGCTGGAGTAGTGTATTTGCTGACCTGGAGGCATTTTGAATAAACAGGTTGTCGCGCGAAATGAAAACTGAGTCCCAGAAACGGCCTCTTTAACGAGCACCGGTGTAGAAACTAGTCGATTGAGGCCATTTACTCAGTTTCTCTCAGGTCTGGGGTTCAAATTGATGCTTGACTAGTTGGTGAAGAAGCTGGAGTAGTGTATTTGCTGACCAGGAGGCATTTTGAATAAACAGGTTGTCGCGCGAAATGAAAACTGAGTCCCAGAAACGGCCTCTTTAACGAGCGCCGGTGTAGAAACTAGTCGATTGAGGCACCATTTACTCAGTTTCTCTCAGGGCCTGGGGTTCAAATTGATGCTTGACTAGTTGGTGAAGAAGCTGGAGTAGTGTATTTGCTGACCTGGAGGCATTTGAATAAACAGGTTGTCGCGTGAAATGAAAACTGAGTCCCAGAAACGGCCTCTTTAACGAGCGCCGGTGTAGAAACTAGTCGATTGAGGCACCATTTACTCAGTTTCTCTCAGGGCCTGGGGTTCAAATTGATGCTTGACTAGTTGGTGAAGAAGCTGGAGTAGTGTATTTGCTGACCTGGAGGCATTTTGAATAAACAGGTTGTCGCGCGAAATGAAAACTGAGTCCTAGAAACGGCCTCTTTAACGAGCCGGTGTAGAAACTAGTCGATTGAGGCACCATTTACTCAGTTTCTCTGGGCCTGGGGTTCAAATTGATGCTTGACTAGTTGGTGAAGAAGCTGGAGTAGTGTATTTGCTGACCTGGAGGCATTTTGAATAAACAGGTTGTCGCGTGAAATGAAAACTGAGTCCTCTTTAACGAGCGCCGGTGTAGAAACTAGTCGATTGAGGCACCATTTACTCAGTTTCTCTCAGGGCCTGGGGTTCAAATTGATGCTTGACTAGTTGGTGAAGAAGCTGGAGTAGTGTATTTGCTGACCTGGAGGCATTTTGAATAAACAGGTTGTCGCGCGAAATGAAAACTGAGTCCAGAAACGGCCTCTTTAACGAGCGCCGGTGTAGAAACTAGTCGATTGAGGCACCATTTACTCAGTTTCTCTCTGGGCCTGGGGTTCAAATTGATGCTTGACTAGTTGGTGAAGAAGCTGGAGTAGTGTATTTGCTGACCAGGAGGCATTTTGAATAAACAGGTTGTCGCGCGAAATGAAAACTGAGTCCCAGAAACGGCCTCTTTAACGAGCGCCGGTGTAGAAACTAGTCGATTGAGGCACCATTTACTCAGTTTCTCTCAGGGCCTGGGGTTCAAATTGATGCTTGACTAGTTGGTGAAGAAGCTGGAGTAGTGTATTTGCTGACCAGGAGGCATTTTGAATAAACAGGTTGTCGCGCGAAATGAAAACTGAGTCCCAGAAACGGCCTCTTTAACGAGCGCCGGTGTAGAAACTAGTCGATTGAGGCACCATTTACTCAGTTTCTCTCAGGCCGGGTTCAAATTGATGCTTGACTAGTTGGTGAAGAAGCTGGAGTGTGTTTGCTGACCTGGAGGCATTTTGAATAAACAGGTTGTCGCGCGAAATGAAAACTGAGTCCAGAAACGGCCTCTTTAACGAGCGCCGGTGTAGAAACTAGTCGATTGAGGCACCATTACTCAGTTTCTCTCAGGGCCTGGGGTTCAAATTGATGCTTGACTAGTTGGTGAAGAAGCTGGAGTAGTGTATTTGCTGACCTGGAGGCATTTTGAATAAACAGGTTGTCGCGCGAAATGAAAACTGAGTCCTAGAAACGGCCTCTTTAACGAGCGCCGGTGTAGAAACTAGTCGATTGAGGCACCATTTACTCAGTTTCTCTCAGGGCCTGGGGTTCAAATTGATGCTTGACTAGTTGGTGAAGAAGCTGGAGTAGTGTATTTGCTGACCTGGAGGCATTTTGAATAAACAGGTTGTCGCGCGAAATGAAAACTGAGTCCCAGAAACGGCCTCTTTAACGAGCGCCGGTGTAGAAACTAGTCGATTGAGGCACCATTTACTCAGTTTCTCTTAGGGCCTGGGGTTCAAATTGATGCTTGACTAGTTGGTGAAGAAGCTGGAGTAGTGTATTTGCTGACCTGGAGGCATTTTGAATAAACAGGTTGTCGCGTGAAATGAAAACTAGTCCCAGAAACGGCCTCTTTAACGAGCGCCGGTGTAGAAACTAGTCGATTGAGGCACCATTTACTCAGTTTCTCTCAGGGCCTGGGGTTCAAATTGATGCTTGACTAGTTGGTGAAGAAGCTGGAGTAGTGTATTTGCTGACCTGGAGGCATTTTGAATAAACAGGTTGTCGCGTGAAATGAAAACTGAGTCCCAGAAACGGCCTCTTTAACGAGCGCCGGTGTAGAAACTAGTCGATTGAGGCACCATTTACTCAGTTTCTCTCAGGGCCTGGGGTTCAAATTGATGCTTGACTAGTTGGTGAAGAAGCTGGAGTAGTGTATTTGCTGACCTGGAGGCATTTTGAATAAACAGGTTGTCGCGCGAAATGAAAACTGAGTCCTAGAAACGGCCTCTTTAACGCGCCGGTGTAGAAACTAGTCGATTGAGGCACCATTTACTCAGTTTCTCTCTGGGCCTGGGGTTCAAATTGATGCTTGACTAGTTGGTGAAGAAGCTGGAGTAGTGTATTTGCTAACCTGGAGGCATTTTGAATAAACAGGTTGTCGCGTGAAATGAAAACTGAGTCCTCTTTAACGAGCGCCGGTGTAGAAACTAGTCGATTGAGGCACCATTTACTCAGTTTCTCTCAGGGCCTGGGGTTCAAATTGATGCTTGACTAGTTGGTGAAGAAGCTGGAGTAGTGTATTTGCTGACCTGGAGGCATTTTGAATAAACAGGTTGTCGCGCGAAATGAAAACTGAGTCCCAGAAACGGCCTCTTTAACGAGCGCCGGTGTAGAAACTAGTCGATTGAGGCACCATTTACTCAGTTTCTCTCTGGGCCTGGGGTTCAAATTGATGCTTGACTAGTTGGTGAAGAAGCTGGAGTAGTGTATTTGCTGACCTGGAGGCATTTTGAATAAACAGGTTGTCGCGTGAAATGAAAACTGAGTCCCAGAAACGGCCTCTTTAACGAGCGCCGGTGTAGAAACTAGTCGATTGAGGCACCATTTACTCAGTTTCTCTCAGGGCCTGGGGTTCAAATTGATGCTTGACTAGTTGGTGAAGAAGCTGGAGTAGTGTATTTGCTGACCAGGAGGCATTTTGAATAAACAGGTTGTCGCGCGAAATGAAAACTGAGTCCCAGAAACGGCCTCTTTAACGAGCGCCGGTGTAGAAACTAGTCGATTGAGGCACCATTTACTCAGTTTCTCTCAGGGCCTGGGGTTCAAATTGATGCTTGACTAGTTGGTGAAGAAGCTGGAGTAGTGTGTTTGCTGACCTGGAGGCATTTTGAATAAACAGGTTGTCGCGCGAAATGAAAACTGAGTCCCAGAAACGGCCTCTTTAACGAGCGCCGGTGTAGAAACTAGTCGATTGAGGCACCATTTACTCAGTTTCTCTCAGGGCCTGGGGTTCAAATTGATGCTTGACTAGTTGGTGAAGAAGCTGGAGTAGTGTATTTGCTGACCAGGAGGCATTTTGAATAAACAGGTTGTCGCGCGAAATGAAAACTGAGTCCAGAAACGGCCTCTTTAACGAGCGCCGGTGTAGAAACTAGTCGATTGAGGCACCATTTACTCAGTTTCTCTCAGGGCCTGGGGTTCAAATTGATGCTTGACTAGTTGGTGAAGAAGCTGGAGTAGTGTATTTGCTGACCTGGAGGCATTTTGAATAAACAGGTTGTCGCGCGAAATGAAAACTGAGTCCAGAAACGGCCTCTTTAACGAGCGCCGGTGTAGAAACTAGTCGATTGAGGCACCATTTACTCAGTTTCTCTCAGGGCCTGGGGTTCAAATTGATGCTTGACTAGTTGGTGAAGAAGCTGGAGTAGTGTATTTGCTGACCTGGAGGCATTTTGAATAAACAGGTTGTCGCGTGAAATGAAAACTGAGTCCCAGAAACGGCCTCTTTAACGAGCGCCGGTGTAGAAACTAGTCGATTGAGGCACCATTTACTCAGTTTCTCTCAGGGCCTGGGGTTCAAATTGATGCTTGACTAGTTGGTGAAGAAGCTGGAGTAGTGTATTTGCTGACCTGGAGGCATTTTGAATAAACAGGTTGTCGCGTGAAATGAAAACTGAGTCCCAGAAACGGCCTCTTTAACGAGCGCCGGTGTAGAAACTAGTCGATTGAGGCACCATTTACTCAGTTTCTCTCAGTCCTGGGGTTCAAATTGATGCTTGACTAGTTGGTGAAGAAGCTGGATTAGTGTATTTGCTGACCAGGAGGCATTTTGAATAAACAGGTTGTCACGCGAAATGAAAACTGAGTCCCAAAACGGCCTCTTTAACGAGCGCCGGTGTAGAAACTAGTCGATTGAGGCACCATTTACTCAGTTTCTCTCAGGGCCTGGGGTTCAAATTGATGCTTGACTAGTTGGTGAAGAAGCTGGAGTAGTGTATTTGCTGACCAGGAGGCATTTTGAATAAACAGGTTGTCGCGCGAAATGAAAACTGAGTCCCAGAAACGGCCTCTTTAACGAGCGCCGGTGTAGAAACTAGTCGATTGAGGCACCATTTACTCAGTTTCTCTCAGGGCCTGGGGTTCAAATTGATGCTTGACTAGTTGGTGAAGAAGAAGCTGGAGTAGTGTATTTGCTGACCTGGAGGCATTTTGAATAAACAGGTTGTCGCGCGAAATGAAAACTGAGTCCAGAAACGGCCTCTTTAACGAGCGCCGGTGTAGAAACTAGTCGATTGAGGCACCATTTACTCAGTTTCTCTCAGGGCCTGGGGTTCAAATTGATGCTTGACTAGTTGGTGAAGAAGCTGGAGTAGTGTATTTGCTGACCTGGAGGCATTTTGAATAAACAGGTTGTCGCGCGAAATGAAAACTGAGTCCTAGAAACGGCCTCTTTAACGAGCGCCGTGTAGAAACTAGTCGATTGAGGCACCATTTACTCAGTTTCTCTCAGGGCCTGGGTTCAAATTGATGCTTGACTAGTTGGTGAAGAAGCTGGAGTAGTGTATTTGCTGACTTGGAGGCATTTTGAATAAACAGGTTGTCTCGCGAAATGAAAACTGAGTCCCAGAAACGGCCTCTTTAACGAGGCCGGTGTAGAAACTAGTCGATTGAGGCACCATTTACTCAGTTTCTCTCAGGGCCTGGGGTTCAAATTGATGCTTGACTAGTTGGTGAAGAAGCTGGAGTAGTGTATTTGCTGACCTGGAGGCATTTTGAATAAACAGGTTGTCGCGCGAAATGAAAACTGAGTCCCAGAAACGGCCTCTTTAACGAGCACCGGTGTAGAAACTAGTCGATTGAGGCACCATTTACTCAGTTTCTCTCAGGTCTGGGGTTCAAATTGATGCTTGACTAGTTGGTGAAGAAGCTGGAGTAGTGTATTGCTGACCAGGAGGCATTTTGAATAAACAGGTTGTCGCGCGAAATGAAAACTGAGTCCCAGAAACGGCCTCTTTAACGAGCGCCGGTGTAGAAACTAGTCGATTGAGGCACCATTTACTCAGTTTCTCTCAGGTCCTGGGGTTCAAATTGATGCTTGACTAGTTGGTGAAGAAGCTGGAGTAGTGTATTTGCTGACCTGGAGGCATTTTGAATAAACAGGTTGTCGCGCGAAATGAAAACTGAGTCCCAGAAACGGCCTCTTTAACGAGCGCCGGTGTAGAAACTAGTCGATTGAGGCACCATTTACTCAGTTTCTCTCAGGGCCTGGGGTTCAAATTGATGCTTGACTAGTTGGTGAAGAAGCTGGAGTAGTGTATTTGCTGACCTGGAGGCATTTTGAATAAACAGGTTGTCGCGCGAAATGAAAACTGAGTCCCAGAAACGGCCTCTTTAACGAGCGCCGGTGTAGAAACTAGTCGATTGAGGCACCATTTACTCAGTTTCTCTCAGGGCCTGGGGTTCAAATTGATGCTTGACTAGTTGGTGAAGAAGCTGGAGTAGTGTATTTGCTGACCTGGAGGCATTTTGAATAAACAGGTTGTCACGTGAAATGAAAACTGAGTCCCAGAAACGGCCTCTTTAACGAGCGCCGGTGTAGAAACTAGTCGATTGAGGCACCATTTACTCAGTTTCTCTCAGGGCCTGGGGTTCAAATTGATGCTTGACTAGTTGGTGAAGAAGCTGGAGTAGTGTATTTGCTGACCTGGAGGCATTTTGAATAAACAGGTTGTCGCGCGAAATGAAAACTGAGTCCCAGAAACGGCCTCTTTAACGAGCGCCGGTGTAGAAACTAGTCGATTGAGGCACCATTTACTCAGTTTCTCTCAGGGCCTGGGGTTCAAATTGATGCTTGACTAGTTGGTGAAGAAGCTGGAGTAGTGTATTTGCTGACCTGGAGGCATTTTGAATAAACAGGTTGTCGCGTGAAATGAAAACTGAGTCCCAGAAACGGCCTCTTTAACGAGCGCCGGTGTAGAAACTAGTCGATTGAGGCACCATTTACTCAGTTTCTCTCAGGTCCTGGGGTTCAAATTGATGCTTGACTAGTTGGTGAAGAAGCTGGAGTAGTGTATTTGCTGACCAGGAGGCATTTTGAATAAACAGGTTGTCACGCGAAATGAAAACTGAGTCCCAGAAACGGCCTCTTTAACGAGCGCCGGTGTAGAAACTAGTCGATTGAGGCACCATTTACTCAGTTTCTCTCAGGGCCTGGGGTTCAAATTGATGCTTGACTAGTTGGTGAAGAAGCTGAGTAGTGTATTTGCTGACCTGGAGGCATTTTGAATAAACAGGTTGTCGCGCGAAATGAAAACTGAGTCCCAGAAACGGCCTCTTTAACGAGCGCCGGTGTAGAAACTAGTCGATTGAGGCACCATTTACTCAGTTTCTCTCAGGGCCTGGGGTTCAAATTGATGCTTAACTAGTTGGTGAAGAAGCTGGAGTAGTGTATTTGCTGACCAGGAGGCATTTTGAATAAACAGGTTGTCGCGCGAAATGAAAACTGAGTCCCAGAAACGGCCTCTTTAACGAGCGCCGGTGTAGAAACTAGTCGATTGAGGCACCATTTACTCAGTTTCTCTCAGGGCCGGGGTTCAAATTGATGCTTGACTAGTTGGTGAAGAAGATGGAGTAGTGTATTTGCTGACCTGGAGGCATTTTGAATAAACAGGTTGTCGCGCGAAATGAAAACTGAGTCCCAGAAACGGCCTCTTTAACGAGCGCCGGTGTAGAAACTAGTCGATTGAGGCACCATTTACTCAGTTTCTCTCAGGGCCTGGGGTTCAAATTGATGCTTGACTAGTTGGTGAAGAAGATGGAGTAGTGTATTTGCTGACCTGGAGGCATTTTGAATAAAAGGTTGTCGCGCGAAATGAAAACTGAGTCCCAGAAACGGCCTCTTTAACGAGCGCCGGTGTAGAAACTAGTCGATTGAGGCACCATTTACTCAGTTTCTCTCAGGGCCTGGGGTTCAAATTGATGCTTGACTAGTTGGTGAAGAAGCTGGAGTAGTGTATTTGCTGACCTGGAGGCATTTTGAATAAACAGGTTGTCACGCGAAATGAAAACTGAGTCCCAGAAACGGCCTCTTTAACGAGCGCCGGTGTAGAAACTAGTCGATTGAGGCACCATTTACTCAGTTTCTCTCAGGGCCTGGGGTTCAAATTGATGCTTGACTAGTTGGTGAAGAAGCTGGAGTAGTGTATTTGCTGACCTGGAGGCATTTTGAATAAACAGGTTGTCACGCGAAATGAAAACTGAGTCCCAGAAACGGCCTCTTTAACGAGCCGGTGTAGAAACTAGTCGATTAGGCACCATTTACTCAGTTTCTCTCAGGGCCTGGGTTCAAATTGATGCTTGACTAGTTGGTGAAGAAGCTGGAGTAGTGTATTTGCTGACCTGGAGGCATTTTGAACAAACAGGTTGTCACGCGAAATGAAAACTGAGTCCCAGAAACGGCCTCTTTAACGAGCGCCGGTGTAGAAACTAGTCGATTGAGGCACCATTTACTCAGTTTCTCAGGGCCTGGGGTTCAAATTGATGCTTGACTAGTTGGTGAAGAAGCTGGAGTAGTGTATTTGCTGACCTGGAGGCATTTTGAATAAACAGGTTGTCGCGCGAAATGAAAACTGAGTCCCAGAAACGGCCTCTTTAACGAGCGCCGGTGTAGAAACTAGTCGATTGAGGCACCATTTACTCAGTTTCTCTCAGGGCCTGGGGTTCAAATTGATGCTTGACTAGTTGGTGAAGAAGCTGGAGTAGTGTATTTGCTGACCTGGAGGCATTTTGAATAAACAGGTTGTCGCGCGAAATGAAAACTGAGTCCCAGAAACGGCCTCTTTAACGAGCGCCGGTGTAGAAACTAGTCGATTGAGGCACCATTTACTCAGTTTCTCTCAGGGCCTGGGGTTCAAATTGATGCTTGACTAGTTGGTGAAGAAGCTGGAGTAGTGTATTTGCTGACCTGGAGGCATTTTGAATAAACAGGTTGTCGCGCGAAATGAAAACTGAGTCCCAGAAACGGCCTCTTTAACGAGCGCCGGTGTAGAAACTAGTCGATTGAGGCACCATTTACTCAGTTTCTCTCAGGGCCTGGGGTTCAAATTGATGCTTGACTAGTTGGTGAAGAAGCTGGAGTAGTGTATTTGCTGACCTGGAGGCATTTTGAATAAACAGGTTGTCGCGCGAAATGAAAACTGAGTCCCAGAAACGGCCTCTTTAACGAGCGCCGGTGTAGAAACTAGTCGATTGAGGCACCATTTACTCAGTTTCTCTCAGGGCCTGGGGTTCAAATTGATGCTTGACTAGTTGGTGAAGAAGCTGGAGTAGTGTATTTGCTGACCTGGAGGCATTTTGAATAAACAGGTTGTCACGCGAAATGAAAACTGAGTCCCAGAAACGGCCTCTTTAACGAGCGCCGGTGTAGAAACTAGTCGATTGAGGCACCATTTACTCAGTTTCTCTCAGGGCCTGGGGTTCAAATTGATGCTTGACTAGTTGGTGAAGAAGCTGGAGTAGTGTATTTGCTGACCTGGAGGCATTTTGAATAAACAGGTTGTCGCGCGAAATGAAAACTGAGTCCCAGAAACGGCCTCTTTAACGAGCGCCGGTGTAGAAACTAGTCGATTGAGGCACCATTTACTCAGTTTCTCTCAGGGCCTGGGGTTCAAATTGATGCTTGACTAGTTGGTGAAGAAGCTGGAGTAGTGTATTTGCTGACCTGGAGGCATTTTGAATAAACAGGTTGTCGCGCGAAATGAAAACTGAGTCCCAGAAACGGCCTCTTTAACGAGCGCCGGTGTAGAAACTAGTCGATTGAGGCACCATTTACTCAGTTTCTCTCAGGGCCTGGGGTTCAAATTGATGCTTGACTAGTTGGTGAAGAAGCTGGAGTAGTGTATTTGCTGACCTGGAGGCATTTTGAATAAACAGGTTGTCGCGCGAAATGAAAACTGAGTCCCAGAAACGGCCTCTTTAACGAGCGCCGGTGTAGAAACTAGTCGATTGAGGCACCATTTACTCAGTTTCTCTCAGGGCCTGGGGTTCAAATTGATGCTTGACTAGTTGGTGAAGAAGCTGGAGTAGTGTATTTGCTGACCTGGAGGCATTTTGAATAAACAGGTTGTCGCGCGAAATGAAAACTGAGTCCAGAAACGGCCTCTTTAACGAGCGCCGGTGTAGAAACTAGTCGATTGAGGCACCATTTACTCAGTTTCTCTCAGGTGCCTGGGGTTCAAATTGATGCTTGACTAGTTGGTGAAGAAGCTGGAGTAGTGTATTTGCTGACCTAGGAGGCATTTTGAATAAACAGGTTGTCACGCGAAATGAAAACTGAGTCCCAGAAACGGCCTCTTTAACGAGCGCCGGTGTAGAAACTAGTCGATTGAGGCACCATTTACTCAGTTTCTCTCAGGGGCTGGGGTTCAAATTGATGCTTGACTAGTTGGTGAAGAAGCTGAGTAGTGTATTTGCTGACCAGGAGGCATTTTGAATAAACAGGTTGTCGCGCGAAATGAAAACTGAGTCCCAGAAACGGCCTCTTTAACGAGCGCCGGTGTAGAAACTAGTCGATTGAGGCACCATTTACTCAGTTTCTCTCAGGGCCTGGGGTTCAAATTGATGCTTGACTAGTTGGTGAAGAAGCTGGAGTAGTGTATTTGCTGACCTGGAGGCATTTTGAATAAACAGGTTGTCGCGCGAAATGAAAACTGAGTCCCAGAAACGGCCTCTTTAACGAGCGCCGGTGTAGAAACTAGTCGATTGAGGCACCATTTACTCAGTTTCTCTCAGGGCCTGGGGTTCAAATTGATGCTTGACTAGTTGGTGAAGAAGCGGAGTAGTGTATTTGCTGACCTGGAGGCATTTTGAATAAACAGGTTGTCGCGCGAAATGAAAACTGAGTCCCAGAAACGGCCTCTTTAACGAGCGCCGGTGTAGAAACTAGTCGATTGAGGCACCATTTACTCAGTTTCTCTCAGGGCCTGGGTTCAAATTGATGCTTGACTAGTTGGTGAAGAAGCTGGAGTAGTGTATTTGCTGACCTGGAGGCATTTTGAATAAACAGGTTGTCACGCGAAATGAAAACTGAGTCCCAGAAACGGCCTCTTTAACGAGCGCCGTGTAGAAACTAGTCGATTGAGGCACCATTTACTCAGTTTCTCTCAGGGCCTGGGGTTCAAATTGATGCTTGACTAGTTGGTGAAGAAGCTGGAGTAGTGTATTTGCTGACCTGGAGGCATTTTGAACAAACAGGTTGTCACGCGAAATGAAAACTGAGTCCCAGAAACGGCCTCTTTAACGAGCGCCGGTGTAGAAACTAGTCGATTGAGGCACCATTTACTCAGTTTCTCTCAGGGCCTGGGGTTCAAATTGATGCTTGACTAGTTGGTGAAGAAGCTGGAGTAGTGTATTTGCTGACCTGGAGGCATTTTGAATAAACAGGTTGTCGCGCGAAATGGAAACTGAGTCCCAGAAACGGCCTCTTTAACGAGCGCCGGTGTAGAAACTAGTCGATATAGGCACCATTTACGCAGTTTCTCTCAGGGCCTGGGGTTCAAATTGATGCTTGACTAGTTGGTGAAGAAGCTGGAGTAGTGTATTTGCTGACCTGGAGGCATTTTGAATAAACAGGTTGTCGCGCGAAATGAAAACTGAGTCCCAGAAACGGCCTCTTTAACGAGCGCCGGTGTAGAAACTAGTCGATTAGGCACCATTTACGCAGTTTCTCTCAGGGCCTGGGGTTCAAATTGATGCTTGACTAGTTGGTGAAGAAGCTGGAGTAGTGTATTTGCTGACCTGGAGGCATTTTGAACAAACAGGTTGTCGCGCGAAATGAAAACTGAGTCCCAGAAACGGCCTCTTTAACGAGCGCCGGTGTAGAAACTAGTCGATTGAGGCACCATTTACTCAGTTTCTCTCAGGGCCTGGGGTTCAAATTGATGCTTGACTAGTTGGTGAAGAAGCTGGAGTAGTGTATTTGCTGACCTGGAGGCATTTTGAATAAACAGGTTGTCACGCGAAATGAAAACTGAGTCCCAGAAACGGCCTCTTTAACGAGCGCCGGTGTAGAAACTAGTCGATTGAGGCACCATTTACTCAGCTTCTCTCAGGGCCTGGGGTTCAAATTGATGCTTGACTAGTTGGTGAAGAAGCTGGAGTAGTGTATTTGCTGACCTGGAGGCATTTTGAATAAACAGGTTGTCGCGCGAAATGAAAACTGAGTCCCAGAAACGGCCTCTTTAACGAGCGCCGGTGTAGAAACTAGTCGATTGAGGCACCATTTACTCAGTTTCTCTCAGGGCAGGGGTTCAAATTGATGCTTGACTAGTTGGTGAAGAAGCTGGAGTAGTGTATTTGCTGACCAGGAGGCATTTTGAATAAACAGGTTGTCGCGCGAAATGAAAACTGAGTCCCAGAAACGGCCTCTTTAACGAGCGCCGGTGTAGAAACTAGTCGATTGAGGCACCATTTACTCAGTTTCTCTCAGGGCCTGGGATTCAAATTGATGCTTGACTAGTTGGTGAAGAAGCTGGAGTAGTGTATTTGCTGACCTGGAGGCATTTTGAATAAACAGGTTGTCACGCGAAATGAAAACTGAGTCCTAGAAACGGCCTCTTTAATGAGCGCCGGTGTAGAAACTAGTCGATTGAGGCACCATTTTACTCAGCTTCTCTCAGGGCCTGGGGTTCAAATTGATGCTTGACTAGTTGGTGAAGAAGCTGGAGTAGTGTATTTGCTGACCTGGAGGCATTTTGAATAAACAGGTTGTCGCGCGAAATGAAAACTGAGTCCCAGAAACGGCCTCTTTAACGAGCACCGGTGTAGAAACTAGTCGATTGAGGCACCATTTACTCAGTTTCTCTCAGGGCCTGGGGTTCAAATTGATGCTTGACTAGTTGGTGAAGAAGCTGGAGTAGTGTATTTGCTGACCAGGAGGCATTTTGAATAAACAGGTTGTCGCGCGAAATGAAAACTGAGTCCCAGAAACGGCCTCTTTAACGAGCGCCGGTGTAGAAACTAGTCGATTGAGGCACCATTTACTCAGTTTCTCTCAGGGCCTGGGGTTCAAATTGATGCTTGACTAGTTGGTGAAGAAGCTGGAGTAGTGTATTTGCTGACCTGGAGGCATTTTGAATAAACAGGTTATCGCGCGAAATGAAAACTGAGTCCCAGAAACGGCCTCTTTAACGAGCGCCGGTGTAGAAACTAGTCGATTGGCACCATTTACTCAGTTTCTCTCAGGGCCTGGGTTCAAATTGATGCTTGACTAGTTGGTGAAGAAGCTGGAGTAGTGTATTTGCTGACCTGGAGGCATTTTGAATAAACAGGTTGTCACGCGAAATGAAAACTGAGTCCCAGAAACGGCCTCTTTAACGAGCGCCGGTGTAGAAACTAGTCGATTGAGGCACCATTTACTCAGTTTCTCTCAGGGCCTGGGGTTCAAATTGATGCTTGACTAGTTGGTGAAGAAGCTGGAGTAGTGTATTTGCTGACCTGGAGGCATTTTGAATAAACAGGTTGTCACGCGAAATGAAAACTGAGTCCCAGAAACGGCCTCTTTAACGAGCGCCGGTGTAGAAACTAGTCGATTGAGGCACCATTTACTCAGCTTCTCTCAGGGCCTGGGGTTCAAATTGATGCTTGACTAGTTGGTGAAGAAGCTGGAGTAGTGTATTTGCTGACCTGGAGGCATTTTGAATAAACAGGTTGTCACGCGAAATGGAAACTGAGTCCCAGAAACGGCCTCTTTAACGAGCGCCGGTGTAGAAACTAGTCGATTGAGGCACCATTCACTCAGCTTCTCTCAGGGCCTGGGGTTCAAATTGATGCTTGACTAGTTGGTGAAGAAGCTGGAGTAGTGTATTTGCTGACCTGGAGGCATTTTGAACAAACAGGTTGTCACGCGAAATGGAAACTGAGTCCCAGAAACGGCCTCTTTAACGAGCGCTGTTGTAGAAACTAGTCGATTGAGGCACCATTTACTCAGTTTCTCTCAGGGCCTGGGGTTCAAATTGATGCTTGACTAGTTGGTGAAGAAGCTGGAGTAGTGTATTTGCTGACCTGGAGGCATTTTGAATAAACAGGTTGTCGCGCGAAATGAAAACTGAGTCCCAGAAACGGCCTCTTTGACGAGCGCCGGTGTAGAAACTAGTCGATTGAGGCACCATTTACTCAGTTTCTCTCAGGGGCAGGGGTTCAAATTGTAGCTTAACTTGTTGGTGAAGAAGCTGAGTAGTGTTTTGCTGACCAGGAGGCATTTTGAATAAACAGGTTGTCGCGCGAAATGAAAACTGTGTCCCAGAAACGGCCTCTTTAACGAGCGCCGGTGTAGAAACTAGTCGATTGAGGCACCATTTACTCAGTTTCTCTCAGGGCCTGGGGTTCCAATTGATGCTTGACTAGTTGGTGAAGAAGCTGGAGTAGTGTATTTGCTGACCTGGAGGCATTTTGAACAAACAGGTTGTCACGCGAAATGGAAACTGAGTCCCAGAAACGGCCTCTTTAATGAGCGCCGTTGTAGAAACTAGTCGATTGAGGCACCATTTACTCAGTTTCTCTCAGGGCCTAGGGTTCAAATTGATGCTTGACTAGTTGGTGAAGAAGCTGGAGTAGTGTATTTGCTGACCTGGAGGCATTTTGAATAAACAGGTTGTCACGCGAAATGAAAACTGAGCCCCAGAAACGGCCTCTTTAACGAGCACCGGTGTAGAAACTAGTCGATTCAGGCACCATTCACTCAGCTTCTCTCAGGGCCTGGGGTTCAAATTGATGCTTGACTAGTTGGTGAAGAAGCTGGAGTAGTGTATTTGCTGACCTGGAGGCATTTTGAACAAACAGGTTGTCACGCGAAATGAAACTGAGTCCCAGAAACGGCCTCTTTAACGAGCGCCGTTGTAGAAACTAGTCGATTGAGGCACCATTTACTCAGTTTCTCTCAGGGCCTGGGGTTCAAATTGATGCTTGACTAGTTGGTGAAGAAGCTGGAGTAGTGTATTTGCTGACCTGGAGGCATTTTGAATAAACAGGTTGTCACGCGAAATGAAAATTGAGTCCTAGAAACGGCCTCTTTAACGAGCACCGGTGTAGAAACTAGTCGATTGAGGCACCATTCACTCAGCTTCTCTCAGGGCCTGGGGTTCAAATTGATGCTTGACTAGTTGGTGAAGAAGCTGGAGTAGTGTATTTGCTGACCTGGAGGCATTTTGAATAAACAGGTTGTCGCGCGAAATGAAAACTGTGTCCCAGAAACGGCCTCTTTAACGAGCGCCGGTGTAGAAACTAGTCGATTGAGGCACCATTTACTCAGTTTCTCTCAGGGCCTGGGGTTCAAATTGATGCTTGACTAGTTGGAGAAGAAGCTGGAGTAGTGTATTTGCTGACCAGGAGGCATTTTGAATAAACAGGTTATCGCGCGAAATGAAAACTGAGTCCCAGAAACGGCCTCTTTAACGAGCGCCAGTGTAGAAACTAGTCGATATAGGCACCATTTACACAGTTTCTCTCAGGGCCTGGGATTCAAATTGATGCTTGACTAGTTGGTGAAGAAGCTGGAGTAGTGTATTTGCTGACCTGGAGGCATTTTGAACAAACAGGTTGTCACGCGAAATGGAAACTGAGTCCCAGAAACGGCCTCTTTAATGAGCGCCGTTGTAGAAACTAGTCGATTGAGGCACCATTTACTCAGTTTCTCTCAGGGCCTGGGGTTCAAATTGATGCTTGACTAGTTGGTGAAGAAGCTGGAGTAGTGTATTTGCTGACCTGGAGGCATTTTGAATAAACAGGTTGTCACGCGAAATGAAAACTGAGCCCTAGAAACGGCCTCTTTAACGAGCACCGGTGTAGAAACTAGTCGATTGAGGCACCATTTACTCAGTTTCTCTCAGGGCCTGGGGTTCAAATTGATGCTTGACTAGTTGGTGAAGAAGCTGGAGTAGTGTATTTGCTGACCTGGAGGCATTTTGAACAAACAGGTTGTCACGCGAAATGGAAACTGAGTCCCAGAAACGGCCTCTTTAATGAGCGCCGTTGTAGAAACTAGTCGATTGAGGCACCATTTTACTCAGTTTCTCTCAGGGCCTGGGGTTCAAATTGATGCTTGACTAGTTGGTGAAGAAGCTGGAGTAGTGTATTTGCTGACCTGGAGGCATTATGAATAAACAGGTTGTCACGCGAAATGAAAACTGAGCCCCAGAAACGGCCTCTTTAACGAGCACCGGTGTAGAAACTAGTCGATTCAGGCACCATTCACTCAGCTTCTCTCAGGGCCTGGGGTTCAAATTGATGCTTGACTAGTTGGTGAAGAAGCTGGAGTAGTGTATTTGCTGACCTGGAGGCATTTTGAACAAACAGGTTGTCACGCGAAATGGAAACTGAGTCCCAGAAACGGCCTCTTTAACGAGCGCCGTTGTAGAAACTAGTCGATTGAGGCACCATTTACTCAGTTTCTCTCAGGGCCTGGGGTTCAAATTGATGCTTGACTAGTTGGTGAAGAAGCTGGAGTAGTGTATTTGCTGACCTGGAGGCATTTTGAATAAACAGGTTGTCACGCGAAATGAAAATTGAGTCCTAGAAACGGCCTCTTTAACGAGCACCGGTGTAGAAACTAGTCGATTGAGGCACCATTCACTCAGCTTCTCTCAGGGCCTGGGGTTCAAATTGATGCTTGACTAGTTGGTGAAGAAGCTGGAGTAGTGTATTTGCTGACCTGGAGGCATTTTGAATAAACAGGTTGTCGCGCGAAATGAAAACTGTGTCCCAGAAACGGCCTCTTTAACGAGCGCCGGTGTAGAAACTAGTCGATTGAGGCACCATTTACTCAGTTTCTCTCAGGGCCTGGGGTTCAAATTGATGCTTGACTAGTTGGAGAAGAAGCTGGAGTAGTGTATTTGCTGACCAGGAGGCATTTTGAATAAACAGGTTATCGCGCGAAATGAAAACTGAGTCCCAGAAACGGCCTCTTTAACGAGCGCCAGTGTAGAAACTAGTCGATATAGGCACCATTTACACAGTTTCTCTCAGGGCCTGGGATTCAAATTGATGCTTGACTAGTTGGTGAAGAAGCTGGAGTAGTGTATTTGCTGACCTGGAGGCATTTTGAACAAACAGGTTGTCACGCGAAATGGAAACTGAGTCCCAGAAACGGCCTCTTTAATGAGCGCCGTTGTAGAAACTAGTCGATTGAGGCACCATTTACTCAGTTTCTCTCAGGGCCTGGGGTTCAAATTGATGCTTGACTAGTTGGTGAAGAAGCTGGAGTAGTGTATTTGCTGACCTGGAGGCATTTTGAATAAACAGGTTGTCACGCGAAATGAAAACTGAGCCCTAGAAACGGCCTCTTTAACGAGCACCGGTGTAGAAACTAGTCGATTCAGGCACCATTCACTCAGCTTCTCTCAGGGCCTGGGGTTCAAATTGATGCTTGACTAGTTGGTGAAAAAGCTGGAGTAGTGTATTTGCTGACCTGGAGGCATTTTGAACAAACAGGTTGTCACGCGAAATGGAAACTGAGTCCCAGAAACGGCCTCTTTAACGAGCGCTGTTGTAGAAACTAGTCGATTGAGGCACCATTTACTCAGTTTCTCTCAGGGCCTGGGGTTCAAATTGATGCTTGACTAGTTGGTGAAGAAGCTGGAGTAGTGTATTTGCTGACCTGGAGGCATTTTGAATAAACAGGTTGTCACGCGAAATGAAAACTGAGTCCTAGAAACGGCCTCTTTAACGAGCACCGGTGTAGAAACTAGTCGATTGAGGCACCATTCACTCAGCTTCTCTCAGGGCCTGGGGTTCAAATTGATGCTTGACTAGTTGTTGAAGAAGCTGGAGTAGTGTATTTGCTGACCTGGAGGCATTTTGAATAAACAGGTTGTCGCGCGAAATGAAAACTGAGTCCCAGAAACGGCCTCTTTGACGAGCGCCGGTGTAGAAACTAGTCGATTGAGGCACACATTTACTCAGTTTCTCTCAGGGGCAGGGGTTCAAATTGTAGCTTAACTTGTTGGTGAAGAAGCTTGAGTAGAGTTTTTGCTGACCAGGAGGCGTTTTGAATAAACATGTTGTCGCGCGAAATGAAAACTGTGTCCCAGAAACGGCCTCATTAACGAGCGCCGGTGTAGAAACTAGTCGATTGAGGCACCATTTACTCAGTTTCTCTCAGGGCCTGGGGTTCAAATTGATGCTTGACTAGTTGGAGAAGAAGCTGGAGTAGTGTATTTGCTGACCTGGAGGCATTTTGAATAAACAGGTTATCGCGCGAAATGAAAACTGAGTCCCAGAAACGGCCTCTTTAACGAGCGCCGGTGTAGAAACTAGTCGATATAGGCACCATTTACGCAGTTTCTCTCAGGGCCTGGGATTCAAATTGATGCTTGACTAGTTGGTGAAGAAGCTGGAGTAGTGTATTTGCTGACCTGGAGGCATTTTGAACAAACAGGTTGTCACGCGAAATGGAAACTGAGTCCCAGAAATGGCCTCTTTAACGAGCACCGTTGTAGAAACTAGTCGATTGAGGCACCATTTACTCAGTTTCTCTCAGGGCCTGGGGTTCAAATTGATGCTTGACTAGTTGGTGAAGAAGCTGGAGTAGTGTATTTGCTGACCTGGAGGCATTTTGAATAAACAGGTTGTCACGCGAAATGAAAACTGAGTCCTAGAAACGACCTCTTTAACGAGCACCGGTGTAGAAACTAGTCGATTGAGGCACCATTCACTCAGCTTCTCTCAGGGCTTGGGGTTCAAATTGATGCTTGACTAGTTGGTGAAGAAGCTGGAGTAGTGTATTTGCTGACCTGGAGGCATTTTGAATAAACAGGTTGTCGCGCGAAATGAAAACTGAGTCCCAGAAACGGCCTCTTTGACGAGCGCCGGTGTAGAAACTAGTCGATTGAGGCACACATTTACTCAGTTTCTCTCAAGGGCAGGGGTTCAAATTGTAGCTTAACTTGTTGGTGAAGAAGCTTGAGTAGAGTTTTTGCTGACCAGGAGGCGTTTTGAATAAACAGGTTGTCGCGCGAAATGAAAACTGTGTCCCAGAAACGGCCTCTTTAACGAGCGCCGGTGTAGAAACTAGTCGATTGAGGCACCATTTACTCAGTTTCTCTCAGGGCCTGGGGTTCAAATTGATGCTTGACTAGTTGGTGAAGAAGCTGGAGTAGTGTATTTGCTGACCTGGAGGCATTTTGAATAAACAGGTTGTCACGCGAAATGAAAACTGAGTCCTAGAAACGGCCTCTTTAACGAGCACCGGTGTAGAAACTAGTCGATTGAGGCACCATTCACTCAGCTTCTCTCAGGGTCTGGGGTTCAAATTGATGCTTGACTAGTTGGTGAAGAAGCTGGAGTAGTGTATTTGCTGACCTGGAGGCATTTTGAATAAACAGGTTGTCGCGCGAAATGAAAACTAAGTCCCAGAAACGGCCTCTTTGATGAGCGCCGGTGTAGAAACTAGTCGATTGAGGCACACATTTACTCAGTTTCTCTCAGGGGCAGGGGTTCAAATTGTAGCTTAACTTGTTGGTGAAGAAGCTTGAGTAGAGTTTTTGCTGACCAGGAGTCGTTTTGAATAAACATGTTGTCGCGCGAAATGAAAACTGTGTCCCAGAAACGGCCTCATTAACGAGCGCCGGTGTAGAAACTAGTCGATTGAGGCACCATTTACTCAGTTTCTGTCACATCCCAAATTTCGAAACTAAGAAAAACTTAGTTTCACAAGACCCAAATTTCAGAACCAACAAAAACTTTTGAAATATTTCACTGATGATTGTGTTTTACTACCCATTGCTCTGTTTGACCTTGTGTGACTGGTATGTGTGGTTGCTCCTTTTTGTGTATGTGACTTGTTTGTCTTGAATGCATCATCCTTGTGATTGTTGTGATCTTGTTGTGTTGTTGCTTGGGTGTAAAAAAAAAAATTAACCAAGTGTGCTAGGGTAGTAAATTACAAACACACTTGGAAACAAATTTGGAATGTGACTTAAATAAAGCAAAACTCCCAAAATTACTCAACAAATTGAATTAGGATCATAAGTTGGGTGAAATGATCTTAATATATTAATCTATCTACCTCACTCTCTAATTCTCTCAAGAAAATATTTTCTTTATGAAATTAATTCCAGGGATGAGGTACATAGATGACCATCTCATTCTCATACCCCCTTCCTTCTCAAAATTATATAGTATTCACTAAATTTTATTTAAATTATGAAATCCTATTTTATTCTTTTGATTCAATTCAAATGTGTTTGTTTCTGACAAACACAAATACAAAAGCTAATATATTTATCAAGGGAGTTCCAAAAGTTCAAAACAATATTTTCTCAATTGCTTTTGAATTGCAAAAAGAATATCAAATTGATTTTATCCAAAAATGCCATATTTAAAGCCTATGAACAAAAGTTGTTCAAAACATTTTATTTTGTAAAACCAATTTTTGTGGAGCTTCTACTTGACAAGGGGAGCCTACTCAAATTTTTACAATTTTTTCTAAAAGGTTTTAGTGCCTCAATAAAATCCCTGAAAAGCTTCTGGTTTTAAAAGAAATAAAAGAAATTAAGAAAAGGACCTAGTTGTAATTGGGAAAAGAAGTCTAGGGGGTTTTCTGCAAGATCTTGATCCTCTTCCTGTCGCAACAGTGGCGCCGCGTCGCCGTGTCGTTCGTCGACGTCGCTCGCCGCCCGGACCCCCCTCTCGCTCTCCTGCCGCTCGGAGGAGGATAAGGAGGTCCCCCCTGGCGCTCTGCTCTCCCTCCTGCACTCACTCGCCCCCCTGCTCTCCCTCTCTTCTATTTCCTTGATGCCCCGGCCGAACCCTAGACCTGGCTGCCGTCGTGCATCGCCGGCGACTGAGGCCGCCCCGTCCAGATCGAAGAGCCCCGCGAGCTCCGCCTCGACGTCTTCTTCACCCTCGCCGCAGGAATCAAGCCGGGAAGCCGCGAATCGACCGCACCGTCCATTCTTCTCCGGCCGCCACCTTTCCAGCAAGCTCTCGAGCAACCTCGTCCACCATTCGCCGCCATTTCTGCATCCCTGTGATCCCCTTCCTCTGTTCTACCTAATGGGCACCTCCGTTTCTTCTCAGGTTCGCCGGAGTCGCCGCGCCGTCCTCGCCTCGCTCCCTGCGTGCCTCGCTCTGCCGCGGTGCGTGTCGAGGAAGGAGATGACGACGCCGTACCCGTTCATGCGTGTGGGCCGCTAGTTGGGCCGTGATCTGTGCCGCACGGCCAGATCCGGGCCAGATCTGGCCCATCCGTTTTTTTTTCAGTAGATCTAATAGATAATTTTATTTCCTGTTTAAATTCAAGTGTAGCTTTAATTCGATTGTGGTAAATCTGTGATAGCAAGTTGATTGATTCAAATTTTGTTGTGTTCCTATGAGTTTTCTTAAACATGCAGAGCTGGTGGCTTGCCAAATTATATTTTTAATTATTGTCTATACTAAAACTTGTAAAAAGTATCTTTTCCACTAATTATTAAATATCTAGAGTTTTATAGATCCAAAAATTGCAAACTAAAATTCTCTGGATAGGTTGAGATGCTACCTTTCTAGATCTGTTGGCCTTGTATGTAGAGGAAGTCTAAAACAGAAGTTTTATTCATTCTTAAAAACACACCAGTAGCACTTTGGTGATTTTTGTAGATTTTTGTGAGATGAATTTTGGAGTAAATCCAATTGGCATGTCTTCTATATGTATAGGAGAACATATCCCTAAATTGGTTTGAATTTAGGAGTCATTGATTGACTGTGGTGCTAATTATAAGTTTTAGGCATTTTCTGCCTATTTTTATTAGGACTTTATTAGTTGTTGTGTTATAACTTTATTATTACAAATGTGTTTCCTAGCATGTGTGTGGTGGTAATCCACTGTTATGACATGTTTCCTTGTTTTACTAGCATGTTAGGGGAACTACTTGTTAGTCATGTAATTGTTAGGGTTTTATTCCCTATATAGTCTTTTCCTAGTAATTAGGAATTGCTATGATAGTTTGTTTTGATGTTAGATTATTTGTGTGTGATTAATATGAATGCCTTGCTGGTCAAGGATTGTTGTGGTACTATTGCTTGCATGTTATTATTGTTTAGCAGGTTATATTATGTTAGTACTGTTAGTGGAATTTGTTAGGCAAATTGGTATGGGTAATATGTTTGCATGGTTTGATGAACTTGATGGTCTTGAGTTGAGTACTAGCTTAAATATCTTGTTAATGTCTCCACCTTAACTTGGTGAGATGTTTTGAATTACCAAGATTAATTGGTAGTTTAACTTTTGTCTGAAGTATTTCCTGATTAAAGAAAAGTGATTGTTAATTACCTCTATTTGAGGATGTCTTTGTGCCCTCTTGTTTTAGCATGTTTGTGGTGTTATATTCCTGTGAGTATAATGCCCTTGTAAATGTAGATCTTAGTTTGTTGCTTGATTAAATTAGTGATATGTTGTGGTTGATTACTTGTTTGTATACCACTTGTGGTTTGGTTTGCTTATTGCGTGTTGTTTTATTTTCATGTTGCGACGCTAGAGATAAACGCTACCGGGGTGGTATTTGGAAAGGATTTATCGGAGAACGATGAGAGTTTATTTCTTTGATCAATGAGGAGAAGTCCAGGAACATCATGCTGAAATCAGGCAAGCTACTCTCTGAGCTTGCATCTATATACATCTATTTTGGTTCACATGTTTTACTTATAAAGAGCATAAGTGACTTATGTGGTGTTTGCCACTAAAGCTATGATTTTGAAAACCCTTTGTTTTAAAAATACAAGTATATTATTTGGACACCCTATATGGAGATATTAGATGGAAATTCTTTTTCAAACTATAGGATGGGAAAAATATTGTTTACTCAAAACTCCTTTGAAAATACTTGTGTGGATATGGAATACCGAGATGTCGGTATGGAAGTGGAGAACTGGAGAATGGAGGTGTTTATGAAAAATGCACATTGTGTCTTTGTACTATGACGACCAGCCAATAATCTGTGCGACCACGTTTACCCCCATATGGGAACGGGGCTTAGTCATATAATTTGCTCTTATTAGTATGGGATACCTCATCGACGGAGATGACTCCGTTATGCGTGAGGGGATGGTTTGTGAACTCCCCTGACCTGGGTCCTCGCTCAAACTCTATGGAAAGATAAGGAGGAGGATTGAAGACTTCATAAATGTGGTCGCCGGGAAAAACATATGAGTCCTCACACTTGGGGTTGCCGACGGGGACCGGACTGAGTGTCGATGGGAATTATCATATGGGTAGGATCCTATACTAGCATGAGCAAAGGAGAGGCTATGGTCGGTGGCTCAACTTCGCATACACCTTGTATGGCGGGACGTGGCTGACACGATGAGTTACCGGATGGATGTGGGTTAAAAGCGTGCTACCTCTGCAGAGGGTAATAAAACTATTCGAATAGCCGAGTCCTCGGATATGGACAGTTGGGAGGCTGTCCTCTGACCATGTGCAAGTTTTGGAAATGTTTTAAGATTTGAAAGGAAAATGGAGATGTTGTATGTGAGCACTATACCGACGAGTCGGTATGAGGTTGTTGGAAAAGTGGAGGACCCTGAGGGGCTATGATCGAGAAGTGCAAAGTTTTGTGTCCTGAAAGTGGGAAATGTTTTATGCAACTATACCAAAGGGTTGGTATAAGGTTGTTGGAAAAATGATTTGTCTAGGAATGGTTTTGGTCGGAAAAGGAGGAGTTTTGGAGAAATAAACAAAGGGTGATTTTCCAGGAAAATGTTTATAAAAGAGACTTCTTACCTTTTTCAACAAAGATGTATTTACGGGAGAAAGTTTTAAAAGAAACTTCTTACAAAGACAGATTTATGGGAAAAGTTCTAAAAGCCTTCGTTTCTTTTAAACAAAGATATAAAGATGTCTTCTCAAAATAAAGGGTTTTGTTATAATAAAAATGATGCTATTGCATGCTCATATCGGGGGTAGTTTTGCGAGTACGTAAATGTACTCATGGCTGTGTCCCTGGATATTCCCATGTCCAGAGTTCAAGAAGAAGTATGCTGGAGACCGAGAGACCGATGACGTCTTTGCGAACTAGGGCGCTTCCCAGTCAGCTGCCTGTGGGGTTATGGCTAATGACTTGGGCTCCACGCTGTTTGATGATTTCCGCTGCAAGTGTCTGTTGAAGTTATGACTTCAATCAAGTAAGTAAATTTTATTCGGTATTTATGGATGTTCTTTTGATACCAGTTTGATTGTGCTCAGCGACAGACTGATCATGGGATCGCTGATGTTGTAGGCACAAGGGTATTTCGGACAGCTAGTCCGGGGTCCCCACAGACTTGGTATCAGAGCCATCCTGACTGTAACAGAACTTAGTTAGCATGGACGTTAGTTAGGAAAGAAATATTTTGTTAAAAGTATATTGCTACCAAAAACATATTTTTATCAAAGGAAGTCCAAAAATAACTTCCACTCTTCTCACCTTCTCAAATATTTCTGAGTCTTACCACTCTATTTAAGATTTTCCAAGGAATTCTCTAATCCCTCTTACCTGTTCAAAATACTTGACGATGAACCCAAGTGAGACCTAATTAGCTAGCACCTACAAGAAGAAGCTTCCATCTCGAATACTCAACATTTAACATCAAGGCGTTCGATCTGCAAATACCAAGACCGTCAGTATCAACGAAGCAAGAGGCCTCCGAAGACGTCAGCTCAACAACAACAATTCTGCCCAAGTTGCAACTTCGACGATCCCAATTTCTCCAGTTGAAGACTAAGGCGATAAAATGAAGATTTCAGCAACCATGTTTGACCCAGACCCATAGGATCGATAGGATAAGCTCAATTGTTTTACTTGAGCTACCCCACTACTCCGATATTAGACGCCGTTGGTACTAAATGTACCTTGTGTGTTGTTTGTTTGTGTGCTCCTTGCTTGTGAGTACTTTGCTTATGTGTTGTTTGTTGTGAGTTCTCTGTGTGTGTGTTGTTTTTCTTGTGTGTTCACAATCACGCCTTGTCGGCAACACGGGTAACCTCAAAATTCTCTTTTTATAAAATTCCTTTTGCCACCTATCAAAACCATTTTTGACCTCTTCGCCATAGTTGCACTTTGTTGCCAATGTAAAACCGCCTAGGAAAAATCTTTCTGAAAATATTTTTCCTCTCATCTAAACCATCTCCCGATAAGAACTGACAGTTGCGCAAGATACAAAAGACCCCCGAACTTTAACCAAAAACCCTGAGATTTGTTGCAACTTAACCGGCAAGTCAGACAATGACCTTCATGCACCGTCTGGAGCAAGTGCGTCAAGATCTCGAAGGAAACTGCAATTTTACGCCAACCTCGTGAAGACACGAGCCTTACAAGACTTGTGAAATTACAAGAATACCACACTAACTTATCGTATCTAACTTCAGGTTAACATCTGACATAAGTCCACGATAGTACTAACTAATCTTCTAGGACTGCAAGCCTGGACAAGAGACGAGGACATAAGGAGACTCATTTAGGACTGGTAACGAGAGGAACTCAAGGAGTGCATAAGAGTTGCTATGAAGATTCGAGCTCAGAGATCTCAAGAAGGAGGAACTACGACAAGAAGACATTGAAGAGAAATTTCTTAGGTTGGCAAAGAAGCAGTATACCCGACTATCATTGAGTATTTGGAAACTCATATATCAGAATTCATTATTATTAATCTCTCCAGAAATAATGTGATATTCCAATGTTCGTGCTATATAGAAGTACTTTGGTGACAAGCCTCATGAACTTGTTAACAAATCACTTTTGTATGCTCCAACAATTGAGTGTCATATACAAATAAACAGAACGTCAGATAAACCAGTACATCTCAGCCTCTGGAATATGAAAAGTCATTTGGTGACAAGACTAGCTACCTTGTTAACAAATTCTTCTTGTATGACTAAGGCAATTCGATGTCATAAAGGACACCCACACTCTTACACAACTAACTAATGGAAAGCTTGCTGGAACTAGTGGATGTCTTCACCGTAGGGTGAGACAAATGATGTTAGATCTCAAATAAAGGACAATAATAATTTTCTTAAGTCAAGTGTATACCTTAGGAGCTACTCAAGTTCCAAGTAGGAAAATCACATGAAGATTTATAGTGTTTCTCCAAGGATATAATTTCCGAAACAAGAAAAGAAAAAGGTACCCTTTTGAAAAACAACTGGTGCGAAGTTTCCTCACTAACTTTTTCTAGGGACCATTAAGAGGTGCTAGAGACCGACTCCAAACTAGTTGTTAGAAAGGAGGCTGTAGGAAGATATAAGGGTGTTGAATTGAAAGGTGTTAGCCAAAAGTATCTTGACAAGATCAAAAATTTGGTGGATGCTGTTGGTAATATCAAAAAAATTGGGGTTTATAAAAGGAGTGAAAACTTGGAGTGGATCGATAAATTAATTGGGATTGAACAGATGATATAATTGATTAATACTCTGGGGCTAACCAGTTGTGGTCCCCAACCATTGGTGGTTATCTGGAACTAGGAGACGTGACCCTTGATTCAAGGTTTAGAAATAAAGGTGAAAGTTATTGGATTTTTAGGAATCACTTGCTGATAAAATGATGTTTGGATTGGTTAGAAGCAAGTAAATTAAGAAGAATACTCCGGTGTTGGAATGTTTAGGGTGATTCTTGGGCAAGTGACCCTTGTACTAAATTCTTATGGAATTATAGGAAGTGGTCAAAGAAGAGTTAGCAAATGAGTAGATCGTTGTATGCAAGAGATAATTGGTGGAGGATAAGTGAATGTTTATCGGATTCTAGGAATCAATATGACTTGGTCTAGTAGCAAGACATTCTAGGTGACAGTAGTTTTCAGAGCTTGTCACGCTCTGTTTGGATTATTCTTAGAAAGATCATTTATCTTTGATTATGAGATCAAGGCCCAAAGGCGTTGAGATGAAATCTGAATTTGGTTAGAAAGTGGGTCAAATTCTTGATGGTATGATCACATGATTGTTGGATGCGTTATTTAGCTTTGATGATATGATCGTGGGAAGATGGCAACCTGAAGGAGTCAAATAATTCGAGATATGCCTAACTGGAGAATAAATTAATCAAGAAATAATTAGTGGACCACTACGATTTTTGTGATAGAATATAATGGGGAGACTATGCCAAAAAGGTTTGATGGGTACCCGATAGATTGAACTATACTGTGATAAAGAGTTTATGCCCGAGGAAGATGATGGTGGATTAATAACTTTAGCTTGGGCAAAAGACCATGATTCAATTAACCGTTGATAGTAGTGGCCTTACCAGAATTTTTGGAATGGTATTTTGAATACTTGAGAATTATAGGCCTATGTAAAGTTGGTTGTTTCGGATCTTAGGTATAAAAGGTTTGGTGTTCAGAGTATAACACCCAACTCCCTTGAAAACTAACTTAAGTCATTCAACCAGAAAGTTTCCCCAGAAACCCTAACTATTCTGGTGCGCTCTAACTTACTTGTGAAGACCCCTGCGAAATTCGTGAAGACCCAGGACCAAAGAAGCCATTCAGGACCAGCCTTTTTCCTGCCAAGCCGAAGGAAGAAAAGCGTGAAGAAGATCTACTAGAATCAAACGACGGAAGCACCTGTTGTTGACGACATCAACCACTAAGACAGTCTAGACGCAGTTAGAAGTTATAACCTCCCTCTACTAACTAGAAACCAGAGAGAATCGAGTGCTCAGACTTGACGCATCTTGAGAACAACGCGTCCCTATCTGCGACCCTCGTAAGGAGAAAATATCAGGAAGTGATATCTGCACCAACTCCAAGCACCGAGGAGTGACACCAAGACGACGATCGTCAGGCTACTCAAGAAGAATGATGCCTCCAAGTCAACTCCAGCTGTGACTTTCAACAAGGCCGATTCAAGACCCCTTTTTAAGGGGGGAAGACCTGCAATAGGTATACAAGAACATGTTAATAATCAGTTCCTTGCGCCTTAGCCTTGTAGTATCTGGAAGCAACCAACCAAGACTGTCCATCCGAGTCAATCGTCAAGACAACCCCATCATCAAGGATCTGAACTCAGCACAGAAGTTTATCGACAAAGAAAGCCTTGCATCATCAAGTTGTCAAGATCTCACACGGCAACCTCACTAAAGAAGCAACAACCTCAGAAGTATCGCCAACCAAAACCCGTGCCTTCGTGCTCCCCTGTTACCACCGGGCAAATCTCGAGGACGAGATTTATTTTTAAGGGGGGAAGAGCTGTCACATCCCAAATTTCGAAACTAAGAAAAACTTAGTTTCACAAGACCCAAATTTCAGAACCAACAAAAACTTTTGAAATATTTCACTGATGATTGTGTTTTACTACCCATTGCTCTGTTTGACCTTGTGTGACTGGTATGTGTGGTTGCTCCTTTTTGTGTATGTGACTTGTTTGTCTTGAATGCATCATCCTTGTGATTGTTGTGATCTTGTTGTGTTGTTGCTTGGGTGTAAAAAAAAAATTAACCAAGTGTGCTAGGGTAGTAAATTACAAACACACTTGGAAACAAATTTGGAATGTGACTTAAATAAAGCAAAACTCCCAAAATTACTCAACAAATTGAATTAGGATCATAAGTTGGGTGAAATGATCTTAATATATTAATCTATCTACCTCACTCTCTAATTCTCTCAAGAAAATATTTTCTTTATGAAATTAATTCCAGGGATGAGGTACATAGATGACCATCTCATTCTCATACCCCCTTCCTTCTCAAAATTATATAGTATTCACTAAATTTTATTTAAATTATGAAATCCTATTTTATTCTTTTGATTCAATTCAAATGTGTTTGTTTCTGACAAACACAAATACAAAAGCTAATATATTTATCAAGGGAGTTCCAAAAGTTCAAAACAATATTTTCTCAATTGCTTTTGAATTGCAAAAAGAATATCAAATTGATTTTATCCAAAAATGCCATATTTAAAGCCTATGAACAAAAGTTGTTCAAAACATTTTATTTTGTAAAACCAATTTTTGTGGAGCTTCTACTTGACAAGGGGAGCCTACTCAAATTTTTACAATTTTTTCTAAAAGGTTTTAGTGCCTCAATAAAATCCCTGAAAAGCTTCTGGTTTTAAAAGAAATAAAAGAAATTAAGAAAAGGACCTAGTTGTAATTGGGAAAAGAAGTCTAGGGGGTTTTCTGCAAGATCTTGATCCTCTTCCTGTCGCAACAGTGGCGCCGCGTCGCCGTGTCGTTCGTCGACGTCGCTCGCCGCCCGGACCCCCCTCTCGCTCTCCTGCCGCTCGGAGGAGGATAAGGAGGTCCCCCCTGGCGCTCTGCTCTCCCTCCTGCACTCACTCGCCCCCCTGCTCTCCCTCTCTTCTATTTCCTTGATGCCCCGGCCGAACCCTAGACCTGGCTGCCGTCGTGCATCGCCGGCGACTGAGGCCGCCCCGTCCAGATCGAAGAGCCCCGCGAGCTCCGCCTCGACGTCTTCTTCACCCTCGCCGCAGGAATCAAGCCGGGAAGCCGCGAATCGACCGCACCGTCCATTCTTCTCCGGCCACAGCCGAAGCTCCGGCCGCCACCTTTCCAGCAAGCTCTCGAGCAACCTCGTCCACCATTCGCCGCCATTTCTGCATCCCTGTGATCCCCTTCCTCTGTTCTACCTAATGGGCACCTCCGTTTCTTCTCAGGTTCGCCGGAGTCGCCGCGCCGTCCTCGCCTCGCTCCCTGCGTGCCTCGCTCTGCCGCGGTGCGTGTCGAGGAAGGAGATGACGACGCCGTACCCGTTCATGCGTGTGGGCCGCTAGTTGGGCCGTGATCTGTGCCGCACGGCCAGATCCGGGCCAGATCTGGCCCATCCGTTTTTTTTTCAGTAGATCTAATAGATAATTTTATTTCCTGTTTAAATTCAAGTGTAGCTTTAATTCGATTGTGGTAAATCTGTGATAGCAAGTTGATTGATTCAAATTTTGTTGTGTTCCTATGAGTTTTCTTAAACATGCAGAGCTGGTGGCTTGCCAAATTATATTTTTAATTATTGTCTATACTAAAACTTGTAAAAAGTATCTTTTCCACTAATTATTAAATATCTAGAGTTTTATAGATCCAAAAATTGCAAACTAAAATTCTCTGGATAGGTTGAGATGCTACCTTTCTAGATCTGTTGGCCTTGTATGTAGAGGAAGTCTAAAACAGAAGTTTTATTCATTCTTAAAAACACACCAGTAGCACTTTGGTGATTTTTGTAGATTTTTGTGAGATGAATTTTGGAGTAAATCCAATTGGCATGTCTTCTATATGTATAGGAGAACATATCCCTAAATTGGTTTGAATTTAGGAGTCATTGATTGACTGTGGTGCTAATTATAAGTTTTAGGCATTTTCTGCCTATTTTTATTAGGACTTTATTAGTTGTTGTGTTATAACTTTATTATTACAAATGTGTTTCCTAGCATGTGTGTGGTGGTAATCCACTGTTATGACATGTTTCCTTGTTTTACTAGCATGTTAGGGGAACTACTTGTTAGTCATGTAATTGTTAGGGTTTTATTCCCTATATAGTCTTTTCCTAGTAATTAGGAATTGCTATGATAGTTTGTTTTGATGTTAGATTATTTGTGTGTGATTAATATGAATGCCTTGCTGGTCAAGGATTGTTGTGGTACTATTGCTTGCATGTTATTATTGTTTAGCAGGTTATATTATGTTAGTACTGTTAGTGGAATTTGTTAGGCAAATTGGTATGGGTAATATGTTTGCATGGTTTGATGAACTTGATGGTCTTGAGTTGAGTACTAGCTTAAATATCTTGTTAATGTCTCCACCTTAACTTGGTGAGATGTTTTGAATTACCAAGATTAATTGGTAGTTTAACTTTTGTCTGAAGTATTTCCTGATTAAAGAAAAGTGATTGTTAATTACCTCTATTTGAGGATGTCTTTGTGCCCTCTTGTTTTAGCATGTTTGTGGTGTTATATTCCTGTGAGTATAATGCCCTTGTAAATGTAGATCTTAGTTTGTTGCTTGATTAAATTAGTGATATGTTGTGGTTGATTACTTGTTTGTATACCACTTGTGGTTTGGTTTGCTTATTGCGTGTTGTTTTATTTTCATGTTGCGACGCTAGAGATAAACGCTACCGGGGTGGTATTTGGAAAGGATTTATCGGAGAACGATGAGAGTTTATTTCTTTGATCAATGAGGAGAAGTCCAGGAACATCATGCTGAAATCAGGCAAGCTACTCTCTGAGCTTGCATCTATATACATCTATTTTGGTTCACATGTTTTACTTATAAAGAGCATAAGTGACTTATGTGGTGTTTGCCACTAAAGCTATGATTTTGAAAACCCTTTGTTTTAAAAATACAAGTATATTATTTGGACACCCTATATGGAGATATTAGATGGAAATTCTTTTTCAAACTATAGGATGGGAAAAATATTGTTTACTCAAAACTCCTTTGAAAATACTTGTGTGGATATGGAATACCGAGATGTCGGTATGGAAGTGGAGAACTGGAGAATGGAGGTGTTTATGAAAAATGCACATTGTGTCTTTGTACTATGACGACCAGCCAATAATCTGTGCGACCACGTTTACCCCCATATGGGAACGGGGCTTAGTCATATAATTTGCTCTTATTAGTATGGGATACCTCATCGACGGAGATGACTCCGTTATGCGTGAGGGGATGGTTTGTGAACTCCCCTGACCTGGGTCCTCGCTCAAACTCTATGGAAAGATAAGGAGGAGGATTGAAGACTTCATAAATGTGGTCGCCGGGAAAAACATATGAGTCCTCACACTTGGGGTTGCCGACGGGGACCGGACTGAGTGTCGATGGGAATTATCATATGGGTAGGATCCTATACTAGCATGAGCAAAGGAGAGGCTATGGTCGGTGGCTCAACTTCGCATACACCTTGTATGGCGGGACGTGGCTGACACGATGAGTTACCGGATGGATGTGGGTTAAAAGCGTGCTACCTCTGCAGAGGGTAATAAAACTATTCGAATAGCCGAGTCCTCGGATATGGACAGTTGGGAGGCTGTCCTCTGACCATGTGCAAGTTTTGGAAATGTTTTAAGATTTGAAAGGAAAATGGAGATGTTGTATGTGAGCACTATACCGACGAGTCGGTATGAGGTTGTTGGAAAAGTGGAGGACCCTGAGGGGCTATGATCGAGAAGTGCAAAGTTTTGTGTCCTGAAAGTGGGAAATGTTTTATGCAACTATACCAAAGGGTTGGTATAAGGTTGTTGGAAAAATGATTTGTCTAGGAATGGTTTTGGTCGGAAAAGGAGGAGTTTTGGAGAAATAAACAAAGGGTGATTTTCCAGGAAAATGTTTATAAAAGAGACTTCTTACCTTTTTCAACAAAGATGTATTTACGGGAGAAAGTTTTAAAAGAAACTTCTTACAAAGACAGATTTATGGGAAAAGTTCTAAAAGCCTTCGTTTCTTTTAAACAAAGATATAAAGATGTCTTCTCAAAATAAAGGGTTTTGTTATAATAAAAATGATGCTATTGCATGCTCATATCGGGGGTAGTTTTGCGAGTACGTAAATGTACTCATGGCTGTGTCCCTGGATATTCCCATGTCCAGAGTTCAAGAAGAAGTATGCTGGAGACCGAGAGACCGATGACGTCTTTGCGAACTAGGGCGCTTCCCAGTCAGCTGCCTGTGGGGTTATGGCTAATGACTTGGGCTCCACGCTGTTTGATGATTTCCGCTGCAAGTGTCTGTTGAAGTTATGACTTCAATCAAGTAAGTAAATTTTATTCGGTATTTTGGATGTTCTTTTGATACCAGTTTGATTGTGCTCAGCGACAGACTGATCATGGGATCGCTGATGTTGTAGGCACAAGGGTATTTCGGACAGCTAGTCCGGGGTCCCCACAGTTTCTCTCAGGGCCTGGGGTTCAAATTGATGCTTGACTAGTTGGAGAAGAAGCTGGAGTAGTGTATTTGCTGACCTGGAGGCATTTTGAATAAACAGGTTATCGCGCGAAATGAAAACTGAGTCCCAGAAACGGCCTCTTTAACGAGCGCCGGTGTAGAAACTAGTCGATATAGGCACCATTTACGCAGTTTCTCTCAGGGCCTGGGATTCAAATTGATGCTTGACTAGTTGGTGAAGAAGCTGGAGTAGTGTATTTGCTGACCTGGAGGCATTTTGAACAAACAGGTTGTCACGCGAAATGGAAACTGAGTCCCAGAAATGGCCTCTTTAACGAGCACCGTTGTAGAAACTAGTCGATTGAGGCACCATTTACTCAGTTTCTCTCAGGGCCTGGGGTTCAAATTGATGCTTGACTAGTTGGTGAAGAAGCTGGAGTAGTGTATTTGCTGACCTGGAGGCATTTTGAATAAACAGGTTGTCACGCGAAATGAAAACTGAGTCCTAGAAACGGCCTCTTTAACGAGCACCGGTGTAGAAACTAGTCGATTGAGGCACCATTCACTCAGCTTCTCTCAGGGCTTGGGGTTCAAATTGATGCTTGACTAGTTGGTGAAGAAGCTGGAGTAGTGTATTTGCTGACCTGGAGGCATTTTGAATAAACAGGTTGTCGCGCGAAATGAAAACTGAGTCCCAGAAACGGCCTCTTTGACGAGCGCCGGTGTAGAAACTAGTCGATTGAGGCACACATTTACTCAGTTTCTCTCAAGGGCAGGGGTTCAAATTGTAGCTTAACTTGTTGGTGAAGAAGCTTGAGTAGAGTTTTTGCTGACCAGGAGGCGTTTTGAATAAACAGGTTGTCGCGCGAAATGAAAACTGTGTCCCAGAAACGGCCTCTTTAACGAGCGCCGGTGTAGAAACTAGTCGATTGAGGCACCATTTACTCAGTTTCTCTCAGGGCCTGGGGTTCAAATTGATGCTTGACTAGTTGGTGAAGAAGCTGGAGTAGTGTATTTGCTGACCTGGAGGCATTTTGAATAAACAGGTTGTCACGCGAAATGAAAACTGAGTCCTAGAAACGGCCTCTTTAACGAGCACCGGTGTAGAAACTAGTCGATTGAGGCACCATTCACTCAGCTTCTCTCAGGGCCTGGGGTTCAAATTGATGCTTGACTAGTTGGTGAAGAAGCTGTAGTAGTGTATTTGCTGACCTGGAGGCATTTTGAATAAACAGGTTGTCGCGCGAAATGAAAACTGAGTCCCAGAAACGGCCTCTTTGACGAGCGCCGGTGTAGAAACTAGTCGATTGAGGCACACATTTACTCAGTTTCTCTCAGTGGCAGGGGTTCAAATTGTAGCTTAACTTGTTGGTGAAGAAGCTTGACTAGAGTTTTTGCTGACCAGGAGGCGTTTTGAATAAACAGGTTGTCGCGCGAAATGAAAACTGTGTCCCAGAAACGGCCTCTTTAACAAGCGCCGGTGTAGAAACTAGTCGATTGAGGCACCATTTACTCAGTTTCTCTCAGGGCCTGGGGTTCAAATTGATGCTTGACTAGTTGGAGAAGAAGCTGGAGTAGTGTATTTGCTGACCTGGAGGCATTTTGAATAAACAGGTTATCGCGCGAAATGAAAACTGAGTCCCAGAAACGGCCTCTTTAACGAGCGCCGGTGTAGAAACTAGTCGATATAGGCACCATTTACGCAGTTTCTCTCAGGGCCTGGGATTCAAATTGATGCTTGACTAGTTGGTGAAGAAGCTGGAGTAGTGTATTTGCTGACCTGGAGGCATTTTGAACAAACAGGTTGTCACGCGAAATGGAAACTGAGTCCCAGAAACGGCCTCTTTAATGAGCGCCGTTGTAGAAACTAGTCGATTGAGGCACCATTTACTCAGTTTCTCTCAGGGCCTGGGGTTCAAATTGATGCTTGACTAGTTGGTGAAGAAGCTGGAGTAGTGTATTTGCTGACCTGGAGGCATTTTGAACAAACAGGTTGTCACGCGAAATGGAAACTGAGTCCCAGAAACGGCCTCTTTAACGAGCACTGTTGTAGAAACTAGTCGATCGAGGCACCATTTACTCAGTTTCTCTCAGGGCCTGGGGTTCAAATTGATGCTTGACTAGTTGGTGAAGAAGCTGGAGTAGTGTATTTGCTGACCTGGAGGCATTTTGAATAAACAGGTTGTCACGCGAAATGAAAACTGAGTCCTAGAAACGGCCTCTTTAACGAGCACCGGTGTAGAAACTAGTCGATTGAGGCACCATTCACTCAGCTTCTCTCAGGGTCTGGGGTTCAAATTGATGCTTGACTAGTTGGTGAAGAAGCTGGAGTAGTGTATTTGCTGACCTGGAGGCATTTTGAATAAACAGGTTGTCGCGCGAAATGAAAACTGAGTCCCAGAAACGGCCTCTTTCACGAGCGCCGGTGTAGAAACTAGTCGATTGAGGCACACATTTACTCAGTTTCTCTCAGGGGCAGGGGTTCAAATTGTAGCTTAACTTGTTGGTGAAGAAGCTTGAGTAGAGTTTTTGCTGACCAGGAGGCGTTTTGAATAAACAGGTTGTCGCGCGAAATGAAAACTGTGTCCCAGAAACGGCCTCTTTAACGAGCGCCGGTGTAGAAACTAGTCGATTGAGGCACCATTTACTCAGTTTCTCTCAGGGCCTGGGGTTCAAATTGATGCTTGACTAGTTGGAGAAGAAGCTGGAGTAGTGTATTTGCTGACCTGGAGGCATTTTGAATAAACAGGTTATCGCGCGAAATGAAAACTGAGTCCCAGAAACGGCCTCTTTAACAAGCGCCGGTGTAGAAACTAGTCGATATAGGCACCATTTACGCAGTTTCTCTCAGGGCCTGGGATTCAAATTGATGCTTGACTAGTTGGTGAAGAAGCTGGAGTAGTGTATTTGCTGACCTGGAGGCATTTTGAACAAACAGGTTGTCACGCGAAATGGAAACTGAGCCCCAGAAACGGCCTCTTTAATGAGCACCGTTGTAGAAACTAGTCGATTGAGGCACCATTTACTCAGTTTCTCTCAGGGCCTGGGGTTCAAATTGATGCTTGACTAGTTGGTGAAGAAGCTGGAGTAGTGTATTTGCTGACCTGGAGGCATTTTGAACAAACAAGTTGTCACGCAAAATTGAAACTGAGTCCCAGAAACGGCCTCTTTAACGAGCACCGTTGTAGAAACTAGTCGATTGAGGCACCATTTACTCAGTTTCTCTCAGGGCCTGGGGTTCAAAATGATGCTTGACTAGTTGGTGAAGAAGCTGGAGTAGTGTATTTGCTGACCTGGAGGCATTTTGAATAAACAGGTTGTCACGCGAAATGAAAACTGAGTCCTAGAAACGGCCTCTTTAACGAGCACCGGTGTAGAAACTAGTCGATTGAGGCACCATTCACTCAGCTTCTCTCAGGGCCTGGGGTTCAAATTGATGCTTGACTAGTTGGTGAAGAAGCTGGAGTAGTGTATTTGCTGACCTGGAGGCATTTTGAATAAACAGGTTGTCGCGCGAAATGAAAACTGAGTCCCAGAAACGGCCTCTTTGACGAGTGCCGGTGTAGAAACTAGTCGATTGAGGCACACATTTACTCAGTTTCTCTCAGGGGCAGGGGTTCAAATTGTAGCTTAACTTGTTGGTGAAGAAGCTTGAGTAGAGTTTTTGCTGACCAGGAGGCGTTTTGAATAAACAGGTTGTCGCGCGAAATGAAAACTGTGTCCCAGAAACGGCCTCTTTAACGAGCGCCGGTGTAGAAACTAGTCGATTGAGGCACCATTTACTCAGTTTCTCTCAGGGCCTGGGGTTCAAATTGATGCTTGACTAGTTGGAGAAGAAGCTGGAGTAGTGTATTTGCTGACCTGGAGGCATTTTGAATAAACAGGTTATCGCGCGAAATGAAAACTGAGTCCCAGAAACGGCCTCTTTAACGAGCGCCGGTGTAGAAACTAGTCGATATAGGCACCATTTACGCAGTTTCTCTCAGGGCCTGGGATTCAAATTGATGCTTGACTAGTTGGTGAAGAAGCTGGAGTAGTGTATTTGCTGACCTGGAGGCATTTTGAATAAACAGGTTGTCACGCGAAATGGAAACTGAGTCCCAGAAACGGCCTCTTTAATGAGCGCCGTTGTAGAAACTAGTCGATTGAGGCACCATTTACTCAGTTTCTCTCAGGGCCTGGGGTTCAAATTGATGCTTGACTAGTTGGTGAAGAAGCTGGAGTAGTGTATTTGCTGACCTGGAGGCATTTTGAATAAACAGGTTGTCACGCGAAATGAAAACTGAGTCTTAGAAACGGCCTCTTTAACGAGCACCGGTGTAGAAACTAGTCGATTGAGGCACCATTCACTCAGCTTCTCTCAGGGCCTGTGGTTCAAATTGATGCTTGACTAGTTGGTGAAGAAGCTGGAGTAGTGTATTTGCTGACCTGGAGGCATTTTGAATAAACAGGTTGTCGCGCGAAATGAAAACTGAGTCCCAGAAACGGCCTCTTTGATGAGCGCCGGTGTAGAAACTAGTCGATTGAGGCACACATTTACTCAGTTTCTCTCAAGGGCAGGGGTTCAAATTGTAGCTTAACTTGTTGGTGAAGAAGCTTGAGTAGAGTTTTTGCTGACCAGGAGGCGTTTTGAATAAACAGGTTGTCGCGCGAAATGAAAACTGTGTCCCAGAAACGGCCTCTTTAACGAGCGCCGGTGTAGAAACTAGTCGATTGAGGCACCATTTACTCAGTTTCTCTCAGGGCCTGGGGTTCAAATTGATGCTTGACTAGTTGGTGAAGAAGCTGGAGTAGTGTATTTGCTGACCTGGAGGCGTTTTGAATAAACAGGTTGTCACGCGAAATGAAAACTGAGTCCTAGAAACGGCCTCTTTAACGAGCACCGGTGTAGAAACTAGTCGATTGAGGCACCATTTACTCAGCTTCTCTCAGGGCCTGGGGTTCAAATTGATGCTTGACTAGTTGGTGAAGAAGCTGGAGTAGTGTATTTGCTGACCTGGAGGCATTTTGAATAAACAGGTTGTCGCGCGAAATGAAAACTGAGTCCCAGAAACGGCCTCTTTGACGAGCGCCGGTGTAGAAACTAGTCGATTGAGGCACACATTTACTCAGTTTCTCTTAGGGGCAGGGGTTCAAATTGTAGCTTAACTTGTTGGTGAAGAAGCTTGACTAGAGTTTTTGCTGACCAGGAGGCGTTTTGAATAAACAGGTTGTCGCGCGAAATGAAAACTGTGTCCCAGAGACGGCCTCTTTAACGAGCGCCGGTGTAGAAACTAGTCGATTGAGGCACCATTTACTCAGTTTCTCTCAGGGCCTGGGGTTCAAATTGATGCTTGACTAGTTGGAGAAGAAGCTGGAGTAGTGTATTTGCTGACCTGGAGGCATTTTGAATAAACAGGTTATCGCGCGAAATGAAAACTGAGTCCCAGAAACGGCCTCTTTAACGAGCGCCGGTGTAGAAACTAGTCGATATAGGCACCATTTACGCAGTTTCTCTCAGGGCTTGGGATTCAAATTGATGCTTGACTAGTTGGTGCAGAAGCTGGAGTAGTGCATTTGCTGACCTGGAGGCATTTTGAACAAACAGGTTGTCACGCGAAATGGAAACTGAGTCCCAGAAACGGCCTCTTTAATGAGCGCCGTTGTAGAAACTAGTCGATTGAGGCACCATTTACTCAGTTTCTATCAGGGCCTGGGGTTCAAATTGATGCTTGACTAGTTGGTGAAGAAGCTGGAGTAGTGTATTTGCTGACCTGGAGGCATTTTGAACAAACAGGTTGTCACGCGAAATGGAAACTGAGTCCCAGAAACGGCCTCTTTAACGAGCACCGTTGTAGAAACTAGTCGATTGAGGCACCATTTACTCAGTTTCTCTCAGGGCCTGGGGTTCAAATTGATGCTTGACTAGTTGGTGAAGAAGCTGGAGTAGTGTATTTGCTGACCTGGAGGCATTTTGAATAAACAGGTTGTCACGCGAAATGAAAACTGAGTCCTAGAAACGGCCTCTTTGACGAGCACCGGTGTAGAAACTAGTCGATTGAGGCACCATTCACTCAGCTTCTCTCAGGGTCTGGGGTTCAAATTGATGCTTGACTAGTTGGTGAAGAAGCTGGAGTAGTGTATTTGCTGACCTGGAGGCATTTTGAATAAACAGGTTGTCGCGCGAAATGAAAACTGAGTCCCAGAAACGGCCTCTTTGACGAGCGCCGGTGTAGAAACTAGTCGATTGAGGCACACATTTACTCAGTTTCTCTCAGGGGCAGGGGTTCAAATTGTAGCTTAACTTGTTGGTGAAGAAGCTTGAGTAGAGTTTTTGCTGACCAGGAGGCGTTTTGAATAAACAGGTTGTCGCGCGAAATGAAAACTGTGTCCCAGAAACGGCCTCTTTAACGAGCGCCGGTGTAGAAACTAGTCGATTGAGGCACCATTTACTCAGTTTCTCTCAGGGCCTGGGGTTCAAATTGATGCTTGACTAGTTGGAGAAGAAGCTGGAGTAGTGTATTTGCTGACGTGGAGGCATTTTGAATAAACAGGTTATCGCGCGAAATGAAAACTGAGTCCCAGAAACGGCCTCTTTAACGAGCGCCGGTGTAGAAACTAGTCGATATAGGCACCATTTACGCAGTTTCTCTCAGGGCCTGGGATTCAAATTGATGCTTGACTAGTTGGTGAAGAAGCTGGAGTAGTGTATTTGCTGACCTGGAGGCATTTTGAACAAACAGGTTGTCACGCGAAATGGAAACTGAGTCCCAGAAACGGCCTCTTTAACGAGCGCCGTTGTAGAAACTAGTCGATTGAGGCACCATTTACTCAGTTTCTCTCAGGGCCTGGGGTTCAAATTGATGCTTGACTAGTTGGTGAAGAAGCTGGAGTAGTGTATTTGCTGACCTGGAGGCATTTTGAATAAACAGGTTGTCACGCGAAATGAAAACTGAGTCCTAGAAACGGCCTCTTTAACGAGCACCGGTGTAGAAACTAGTCGATTGAGGCACCATTCACTCAGCTTCTCTCAGGGCCTAGGGTTCAAATTGATGCTTGACTAGTTGGTGAAGAAGCTGGAGTAGTGTATTTGCTGACCTGGAGGCATTTTGAATAAACAGGTTGTCGCGCGAAATGAAAACTGAGTCCCAGAAACGACCTCTTTGACGAGCGCCGGTGTAGAAACTAGTCGATTGAGGCACACATTTACTCAGTTTCTCTCAGGGCAGGGGTTCAAATTGTAGCTTAACTTGTTGGTGAAGAAGCTTGAGTAGAGTTTTTGCTGACCAGGAGGCGTTTTGAATAAACAGGTTGTCGCGCGAAATGAAAACTGTGTCGCAGAAACGGCCTCTTTAACGAGCGCCGGTGTAGAAACTAGTCGATTGAGGCACCATTTACTCAGTTTCTCTCAGGGCCTGGGGTTCAAATTGATGCTTGACTAGTTGGAGAAGAAGCTGGAGTAGTGTATTTGCTGACCTGGAGGCATTTTGAATAAACAGGTTATCGCGCGAAATGAAAACTGAGTCCCAGAAACGGCCTCTTTAACGAGCGCCGGTGTAGAAACTAGTCGATATAGGCACCATTTACGCAGTTTCTCTCAGGGCCTGGGATTCAAATTGATGCTTGACTAGTTGGTGAAGAAGCTGGAGTAGTGTATTTGCTGACCTGGAGGCATTTTGAACAAACAGGTTGTCACGCGAAATGGAAACTGAGTCCCAGAAACGGCCTCTTTAATGAGCGCCGTTGTAGAAACTAGTCGATTGAGGCACCATTTACTCAGTTTCTCTCAGGGCCTGGGGTTCAAATTGATGCTTGACTAGTTGGTGAAGAAGCTGGAGTAGTGTATTTGCTGACCTGGAGGCATTTTGAATAAACTGGTTGTCACGCGAAATGAAAACTGAGCCCTAGAAACAGCCTCTTTAACGAGCACCGGTGTAGAAACTAGTCGATTCAGGCACCATTCACTCAGCTTCTCTCAGGGCCTGGGGTTCAAATTGATGCTTGACTAGTTGGTGAAGAAGCTGGAGTAGTGTATTTGCTGACCTGGAGGCATTTTGAATAAACAGGTTGTCGCGCGAAATGAAAACTGAGTCCCAGAAACGGCCTCTTTAACGAGCACCGGTGTAGAAACTAGTCGATTGAGGCACCATTTACTCAGTTTCTCTCAGGGCCAGGGGTTCAAATTGTAGCTTAACTAGTTGGTGAAGAAGCTTGAGTAGTGTATTTGCTGACCAAGAGGCGTTTCGAATAAACAGGTTGTCGCGCGAAATGAAGACTGAGTCCCAGAAATGGCCTCTTTAACGAGCGCCGGTGTAGAAACTAGTCGATTGAGGCACCATTTACTCAGTTTCTCTCAGGGCCTGGGGTTCAAATTGATGCTTGACTAGTTGGAGAAGAAGCTGGAGTAGCGTATTTGCTGACCTGGAGGCATTTTGAATAAACAGGTTGTCGCGCGAAATGAAAACTGAGTCCCAGAAACGGCCTCTTTAACGAGCGCCGGTGTAGAAACTAGTTGATTGAGGCACCATTTACTCAGCTTCTCTCAGGGCCTGCAGTTCAAATTGATGCTTGACTAGTTGGTGAAGAAGCTGGAGTAGTGTATTTGCTGACCTGGAGGCATTTTGAATAAACAGGTTGTCGCGCGAAATGAAAACTGAGTCCCAGAAACGGCCTCTTTAACGAGCGCCGGTGTAGAAACTAGTCGATTGAGGCACCATTTACTCAGTTTCTCTCAGGGCCTGGGGTTCAAAATGATGCTTGACTAGTTGGAGAAGAAGCTGGAGTAGTGTATTTGCTGACCTGGAGGCATTTTGAATAAACAGGTTGTCGCGCGAAATGAAAACTGAGTCCTAGAAACGGCCTCTTTAATGAGCACCGGTGTAGAAACTAGTCGATTGAGGCACCATTTACTCAGTTTCTCTCAGGGCCTGGGGTTCAAATTTATGCTTGACTGGTTGGTGAAGAAGCTAGAGTAGTGTATTTGCTGATCTGGAGGCATTTTGAATAAATAGGTTGTCGCGCGAAATGAAAACTGCGTCCCAGAAACGGCCTCTTTATCGAGCGCCGGTGTAGAAACTAGTCCATTGAGGCACCATTTACTCAGTTTCTCTCTGGGCCTGGTGTTCAACTTGAAGCTTAACTAGTTGGTGAAGAAGCTGGAGTAGTGTATTAGCTGACCAGGAGGCATTTTGAATAAACAGGTTGTCGCGCGAAATGAAAACTGAGTCCCAGAAACGGCCTCTTTAACGAGCGCCGGTGTAGAAACTTGTCGATTGAGGCACCATTTACTCAGTTTCTCTCAGGGCCTGGGGTTCAAATTGATGCTTGACTAGTTGGTGAAGAAGCTGGAGTAGTGTATTTGCTGACCTGGAGGCATTTTGAATAAACAGGTTGTCGCGCGAAATGAAAACTGTGTCCCAGAAACGGCCTCTTTAACGAGCGCCGGTGTATTAACTAGTCGATATAGGCACCATTTACTCAGTTTCTCTCAGGGCCTGGGGTTCAAATTGATGCTTGACTGGTTGGTGAAGAAGCTAGAGTAGTGTATTTGCTGATCTGGAGGCATTTTGAATAAATAGGTTGTCGCGCGAAATGAAAACTGCGTCCTAGAAACGGACTCTTTATCGAGCGCCGGTGTAGAAACTAGTCCATTGAGGCACCATTTACTCAGTTTCTCTCTGGGCCTGGGGTTCAAATTGAAGCTTAACTAGTTGGTGAAGAAGCTGGAGTAGTGTATTTGCTAACCTGGAGGCATTTTGAATAAATAGGTTGTCGCGCGAAATGAAAACTGAGTCCTAGAAACGGCCTCTTTAACGAGCACCGGTGTAGAAACTAGTCGATTGAGGCACCATTTACTCAGTTTCTCTCAAGGCCTGGGGTTCAAATTGATGCTTGACTGGTTGGTGAAGAAGCTAGAGTAGTGTATTTGCTGATCTGGAGGCATTTTGAATAAATAGGTTGTCGCGCGAAATGAAAACTGCGTCCCAGAAACGGCCTCTTTATCGAGCGCCGGTGTAGAAACTAGTCCATTGAGGCACCATTTACTCAGTTTCTCTCTGGGCCTGGGGTTCAAATTGTAGCTTAACTAGTTGGTGAAGAAGCTGGAGTAGTGTATTTGCTGACCAGGAGGCATTTTGAATAAACAGGTTGTCGCGTGAAATGAAAACTGAGTCCCAGAAATGGCCTCTTTAACGAGCGCCGGTGTAGAAACTAGTCGATTGAGGCACCATTTACTCAGTTTCTCTCAGGGCCTGGGGTTCAAATTGATGCTTGACTAGTTGGTGAAGAAGCTGGAGTAGCGTATTTGCTGACCTGGAGGCATTTTGAATAAACAGGTTGTCGCGCGAAATGAAAACTGAGTCCCAGAAACGGCCTCTTTAACGAGCGCCGGTGTAGAAACTAGTCGATATAGGCACCATTTACTTAGTTTCTCTCAGGGCCTGGGGTTCAAATTGATGCTTGACTAGTTGGTGAAGAAGCTGGAGTAGTGTATTTGCTGACCTGGAGGCATTTTGAATAAACAGGTTGTCGCGCGAAATGAAAACCATTGTCTGTGACACCCCTCCCTGGAACATATCTCCAGAGAGGCAGTCGTCCCATGCGCCAGCCCAGGATATCTGGCCGCACGTCACAACAGTGTAACATAATGGAAATCATTACACAATCAGGCACAAGAAGTGCTACACACGGTTTGCAAGGCCATCAAGGCAATACAGAATGTCTTGCCAAACATGGCTCAGGACGGGGTTTAAGTGGCAGCGGAAGACGACTAAGGCAGCGGCTTGGAGCGGCTCCACTCCACAGGCATCTGGCTGGGCTACTGATCCTAGCACGCTCTTGCTCCATCTCCTTGCTAAGGTAGAAGATGAATCCTCGCCAAAATCTGGCCAAAACACGAGGCCCGTGAGTACATTAAATATGCACTCAGCAAGTATTGCCTCTTACTACAAACAATCCAACAATCATGCACAAGACATACACTGGAAATGAAATGCTACACATGGCAAGTATCTACTCTAGGTACATGACATAAAAGTAGCATGGCATCACAAGCAAGACATGGCATAAGCAAACAATGGGGGTATCACCAGTACAGAGTCCAAGCCAGGTGGGGTTGGATCGTGCACCGGCAATCACACAACGAGCTTACCTGTGACGAGTAGACGAGTCTACCAGTTGGTAGCAAATAATATAACTACTCCTGTCAACACAAACAGGCTTCCAAGCCTCTAGCCAACTCTGGCTATCCATCCAGCCAACTCTGGCTATCTCGTGTAGCGCCCCGACCCGACTAGTATACAGTGATGCTGCGTGTCACCGGTTAGGCGATACAAGCAGAGGTTACGGGTTTACCAATCCCCGGCCAATACCTTTGGCAGGCGTTGCTGGGCACACCGCTCCCAACAACACAACACCCCGATTGATGCCTTCACACGGGCGCAACTCTCAAGGTATAATTAGTAAGATCAAGACTTGTGGAACAGCTGGCACTTCACAGACTCTACGACACAAATCAATATAATGCAACTCTTATAATAGAGAAAGATAGCAAAAGTACAAACAGAGGTCACAGACCCAACATTACATCATGCGGAAGCGAAGTGTGTTGTCTAAACAACAAAATCCAAAACTGGCCTAAGAGGCCTACAAATAAACATCACAGCGCCAGCTGATCCGGGATGTCCCAAGCTGCCACCTGGGAACCCCAGACTACTCGTCGACATCCTGAAAACAAAGCAAAGACGTTGAGTTCGACGAACTCGCAAGATTAAGAGCTAATATATGCTCGAATGAAGCTTTCAAGGTTTTATGGCTCTTTTGCATAAAGCTGATTTTATTGAAATAAACAAATAAATCCATGGCATCGACTAATCAGAACATTTTTCAAAAGAGGTAAGAAGTAACTCTTTTCTTTGAGATCACCATCTCAACATCACCATCATCACCAACGGTACCTGTTCATCATAGGCACCTCCCCCGAATCACCCTCGAGGAAGTCAACCTTGCATTCGTGAAATTGGTACCTCTAGTACCCAAGTTTTAATCATTCCGTTAACGTTATTCTATGATCAGCGTCCTTGCCCAACTCGTCCGTAACCGTGGAGACGGCTTTTCGAAAAGATTTAACCCTGCAGGGGTGCACTGTGTTTACCTTCGGTACCGCCCGGCTCATTGCCTACACGTAGCTCTCTTCCGGGGAAAGCCGGCTGAGTGGAAACGGTTACAACCTTTACCTTGTTGAGGACTAACCCAGGATCATCAGTGAGGACGGAACAGTTCGAGTGCCTCCAACACACTGTCCCGTGGCCACCATTTTCCTAAACGCCACAATCCTCATCTCAGTCTTGGCCACCATCTTCACGCACACGCAAATGGAAAGCCAAACTAGAGGACCCTGGCTAGCCCCGCTCAAGTTAGTTGGTCGATAGGGGTTCCATATAGCCCACCGAAAGGAAGCGCGCTCATCTTGGTCCAGGAGGTCGAGAACTCGCACCTAGGCGGTGAGAACGAGACAACCCACCACTATCCCATAGCGGCCTCTCATCCCCACCTTTTAAGCATGTTATTATCCATTACCACAATTTCTCCACCATCAACACTGTCATTCCACCACCTGTTCCATCATGTATCAACCATAGTACCACTAGGCATTTAGCTAGGCATGGCTAAGCATTGACATAGCATAGTAGATATCTCGGGCAAACAATACAACCCTATTGATATTGGAGGGAAACAGGTAAATGGCATAGGGAACTTAATGCAACTATAGGATACTCTAATCCAGATAAAATTGACATTGGGAACCGCATGCAATATTATAGTGGAGAAAATATTTGCAGAAATTAGGATAAGATATGCTCAGAGGGGGGATTACGCTTGCCTTGTTGAGCGGAGTATTAAGATTCGTCGAAGAATTGTGGTTGCACTTCAACTCCTCGATCTACCGACGCACAAACAACACCGGAAAAGAAACAACAATCAGCACATGGCATTGTGCAATGCATACAAAAATGATGACATGACATTTTAAATGCACCCTAAAAGCTTTGAACATGACCAACAAGTTAAATGAGTTGTCCCAAATAATTTGGCATTATTTGGAATAAACCCCATATTTAAACTTAGTGATTAATACTATTAAGGGTACCACATTTTAATTGTGACCAAATATGCATGATGATGATGAATTTGGATAGTTCACATTTTTCTGAGCGTTTTGGTACCTCGAACACATTTTTCTGAGGTCCGGGTAAAAAGTTATTATTTTTACCAATTCCCTTTTTGATATGACCTTTGGATGATTTAATTGAACAACCACATATACTTTATACTTTTAGAGCTAGATGGGTAAAAAGGAAAATAGAAATTTTAAACCAATACAGCAAATTTTTCTGGCCAGGCCGGAATTTCCGGTCCAAAATGGGCTCATGGGCCGGAGTTTCCGGTCCAGTCATTTTGGGCCAGCGGCGGCAACTGCTGGATCGAGTCCGGAGTTTCCCCGGAGTCGGGCCGGAGTCTCCGGTTGGAACAACACTCGAAAGAGAAGCCCCAGCACGGGCACGAACGCGAGGCAACGGTGGCGGGCGCGCTCTCGCAGCTCGGCGTCAGCGACACAGAGCACGGGGAAGGGAGAGAGGAGAGGGCCAGCAAGGTCAGCAGCTCACCACGCGCACGTACGGGGCAGCGGGGACGGCGGACGTGCGACGAACGGGGCGGCGGAGCTCGGCGATGCCGCGGCGGTGGTCGGGGAAAATCGAACGGCGGCGGCGATGCTGGGCCTCCCGCCTCGATTCCTTTGGCGGAGGTGTTCTAGGCGACACGGCGGAGCCGGTGGTGCCCTTAAATTTTGACGGCGAAGCTCCAATCGACGACGATGCGCCGGCGGCAACCTAGCTAGGGCACGGGCTCGGGGGAAGCATAGAGAGAGGGGAAACAGGGAACTCGGGGAGTGAGCAGGTGCGGCCTCGTGCGCCCTTCTTCTGCAGGTGGTGGCAGCGAGGGGAGGGCCCGGCGCGGCGTGCGGCAGTGGTGCTGGTCCGACGGGAGCGACGACTTCGGTCGCTACAGCGCAAGAGGAGGAAGAAATAGATTTTTACAAAGAGGTCCCTGGGAAACTTGCTGCCATCACGGATAGGTCCTCCTGGGGTTTTCTTTTAAAAACCTTTTAACACAGCAGCACTTTGGGGATTTAAAAGAGGCACTTAGACATTTTAGAAAAATATGAAATAAATCATGTAGCCTCTCCATAACATGTAGAAGCTCCACGAATTTTTCCAGATTATTTAGACATCATTTGGTAGGAAAATAAAATAGAAATTGCTCACCGGCAAATTTTGAGTTGCTCCCATGGAAAAGTTTAGAACAATTGCAAAATATTGTTTTGAACTCTAGGAACCTCCTTGACAATATAAGATGTCAAAGATACCTTTTGTTCTGCAAGTTTGGACACCTTCAAAGATTTGTGAAAATGTTGGAACTAGTTTAGCATTTTGGTTTTCAATATTGCCCAAAACAAATAGTGTGTTGTTTAGCAAGTTTCAAATGGATGCCATGATGCAATTAACACAAAAAGGGGAAATTTTATTCGGGTTTTTAGGTTCCCAAAATCCGGGCTGTTACATCTCGCGGGGCATGCGCGGTTGATGTTGGCTCTGGCCTAACTATAGGCTTCCAACGCATCACACCGCCATCCCATTTACCTCACAAGTAACATTCCCTGCATCAACTTATTGTTCATTTAGTGAGTTCAGGTTGTTCATCTTTCTTTCAAACAACACTTATGTTTAGCCTCCGGACTCGACGAGGACACACAGTGTGACCGACCCTGAACTGTTGTTCCATATCCTTGGAACAAGGCTAGACATCTAGATTAGACACTCTCGAGAGGTTGCAAATACCACTCACCTAAGTGCATCAGACTGAGCCGGTACTTTAGGACGACATCCTTAAGGCGAACTCAGCAAGATACACTCACTTGACCGTTCACGCTACCGAGACACTCCCTGTATAGCCACCGACATAACTCTATGCCTTATGCAGAAGTGAATCCGGCACGTCCCCAACTATGGGCAACGCCTAGCTCCGGAACCTTCGCAAGACTAGCCCCGACCAACTATGGTAACCGACTAGACTTGCCAAAAGGGTGGCATCAAAGGAGGCTCGATAGGTTACGTAGGCCAAGGCCCGCCCATGTGAGCGACAGTGGCAGTGCGTTCAATATTCAGATTAGTGGCACTATGGACTGACCCTATCGAAGTTTGGAGGGTTGTTTCAATTTATTCAAGTTTCACATAACAAGTCCAAACAGCAGGGGTTAGTCCAACACAACAATCACAACAACAAACATAACAACCTGCATGTATTAGCATCAACAAACAACAGGCAACACAAGCATAGCACATAACAATAGCAACAATAATACTTGCATAATAACGATAATACCCGGGTGACGGTGCCGGGCAACCCTGGCCGGTGTCACTCGGGGGTTAGTGATAAAACAATAACAATAATATTTCAAGCAATAGTTTGCGGAGTCTGTTACGCATCCGTCCCTCCACGCGCAAGTCTGTGGCGGCGATACCGTCCGACCGTTGACCAGGAAGTGGGGATTTGGGCATATAGTCTCCAAAATGAACCGAAAAGCACTCATAAAAATGAGAGAGCATCCATTCCACTCGAGGGTTACCCTGACGTGGTGTCAGCAATCTCGGCAAAAGAACCGCGGAAAAGTCAGCTCCCAGCGTCGCAGTCTGGATGGTCTAAGCCAACCATATTTGACGGTGGGACAAGAGGCAACTAACACGAATGCCCCCAACCCCGAGGATCATAAGACGACATTCGTCCGCTCCTCACCTCAGCGAAGAAGAAGGAGAAAAACCAAACAAAGCCCCGCAAAGCGAGACGCACAGTTGTAATAATTCCCCCACTTCCTCGGCTGAGGCGGGAGAACCCTGCCATTGCCCCGGAAATGGGAGTGTTGCACGAATACGTATATAAAGTGGGGCAATAATGCAACATGACATATGCAGCAATACAATGCTCATGTAAAAGTACGGACAACAAACAGACATGTAATAATAAACAAACAAACCGACAAGCAGTAATAATAATATAACAGACAAGCATATACTACTCGGCAGGCAATAAGCAAAACAACAAACAAACACTGCTGGACGGTTTGTAGCAAGGGGTTAGCTTGCCTTCGAGGGTCGACACCGTTTAGCTTGGAGGGGTCAGGGTGGTTTCGCGGTGTTGGGGGTCGATCGCCGCTTTTCCCGGACTCCGGGAGGCATCTAAACAAGGGCACCCCAAGAACTATCTTGGAAAAAGTTGAAACCAGTGCCACTGGTTAGAGCCCGTCGAAACAAAAATTTAGGAACTTGAATCGCCTCGATCGGAGCTACGGCTCAAAAGATACTGACGTGCGACGGATAGCTATGTGCTGCTCACCTCGGAAAAAAAAACAGAACGGGCTGAGTCCAGAAATGGGCCGGGCTGCTGGCGTATTTCTCTGGAAAGAAGTCTTCTCCGCGGGAAAACGCAAAGCGCGGAATCCGTCTCCACTTAACCTGACAGGTGGGGTCGGGACCCACCTGTCAGCCTCTCCCTCTCTCCTCTTTTCTTTTTCTTTTTCTCTTTTCTTCTCTCCCTCTTCTTCCCGCTCGACGCCCGCACGCAGAGATGCGGCAGCGCGCCGGTGGTCGATGGTGAGGGTGCCTGGGAGCACAGGGGTGGACGCCGGCGGCTGGGACAGATCCGCCGCGCTCCACCGCGCCCAGGGGCAGGCTTGGGCTGGAGGGGAGAGCCACGGGCGCGGCCTCCCGCGAGCTTGGCCAGCACGGCCGCGGCTGGCCGTGGCGGCGCGGATGGCGTCGACGAATGCGGCCACCACTCGACGAAGCGAGGGCACCGAGGGGTAGAGGAGATCAAGGGGAACATCCCTGCGAGCTTAATCGAGGAATGGCTCGGTCTCGTGCTCGCCATGGTCGATGAACCACGGCGGCGACCTCGGCCGATTCGGAGCAAAGCTCCACCATTCCAAAACTAAAAGGGCAGAGGGTTCCAGGGGGGAGGGGGTGAGCTAGAGAGGCTCGGGGGCTCCTTTTATAGCCCGAGGCGGGCTGGAGGGGAGGAGGTGGGTGTGTGGCCGGTGGCGGCCATTGATGGCGCACTGCTCGCGCGGCCACAGTGGAGAGGATAAGGGGATGAGGGCGCCGCGCTGGACGCACAGGGGAACACGAGGGGGTTACTGGAGCGTCGGTGCGTCGGGTTGCTTGGCGTCGGATTGCGCTTGGCGAGGTCCTGTGCGGCGGTGCGGCGGCTAGCTGCTGGCCGTGCTCGGGGAGGGGCGAGGTGTCGAGCAAGGGCAAGGGGGCCTGGCCGCGGCTGGCTCGCCGTTGCCACGGGGCAGCGAGGGGAGAGGGGGGCTCGGCACGGCGATGCTCGGCGGTTGACAGCGAGACAGAGGACAAAGGGGAAGGACATGAGGTAGACGCCATGCACATCCTGGCGTTCGGAGCGCGCCATGAGCGGCATGGGCACGTTCCCGACGCCCAGATGCTCCAAACGCAAAACTAGAGGTACTACGGGGTTCAGCAGATGAAAACAAACACATTGAGACAAGAAACAATCAAAGAGGAGATACTTCACAGAATAGAATTTTCAGAAAAACAAAATCCCCGAAGGTGTTCGATGAAATGTTTACGGCCTTGCACTACTCAAATAAATTCCCAAAAATCACCACTGGCTAGGTTAGGTGTTGGGAGAGTATTCATGGAGTTTGAGGTCATTTGGGTAAAGGGAAAATGGTTTTCCATAAGATGGCCTAAAATGACCAAAATGGCATGGTTTGGGAAAAGTGGTGTTCAATGCTTCATCTTGGGGTGATCTCCTGGCTAGGGGTGTCTATGGACCATGTGGTCAAGATCACCAAGTATCATGGTCATTGGAAATTTGTAGGTGTAGGTTTGTTTGAAGATCTTGAAATGACATCTATTTGGGCTTACAAAGGAAGTGGTCTAAAGGTTGCTCAAATGGGTTTGCTTCCAAAAGATGAAATGCAGGAAATGCCAAAATATGCATTCCCTGAATTTATCAGAATTATTGGAGGTTCCTAGCTTGGTTAAAACATTTCTGGACTAGAAATGGCAGTTTTGAAAATATTGGCTAACTTGGAAATATTGCATTGGAGTATGCCGTATTTTTGCATGGATGGTCTTTATATGGACATGGGGTCCTCTGGTATTTTTGGTGGGATTTTTAGAGACATAAAAATAGGGGTTCCTCTGGAAGTTCCAAATAGGCAAGAGAAAAGCACTACAAAGGAAGTACCTAAAATATTGCTCAAATGAGGTTGGGACAGTGGAGTGAATTGTTCAGGAGGTGGATTCATGCATCTTCCCAAAATTGCATAATTTTTGGAGGAGTGGAAGGTGTCTGGATAATTTCTGGATCGAAAACGACATAAAGGAGAATATGAATAATCTTTGGAATATTGCCTGGGACTAGGAAATATTTTCCACGGGAGTGATGTATATGTGTGGGGGGGGGGGAAACCATATGGTAGCTTGGTAGAATTTATCCCAAGCAAAAATTGCGGTGGAGACTTTTGTGGAAGAGACCGGAAGGATTTTGGAATCACCGTTTAACAGCTAAAACAATGTCTTGGAATTATGGTGGAGGTCGACGGAGATAGAGAATGGCTGGGAATTTTCTAAGAGAGCAAAACCAAAGTCAAACCAAAGACCAACGGGTTCGAAGAAAACATTTAGAAACCCGAAAAAGTTTTTCCGGCGTCCAAAAATAAATTTAAAATTTGGTCTAAATTTTCGGGGTGTTACACTCTTTAACGAGCACCGGTGTAGAAACTAGTCGATTGCGGCACCATTTACTCAGTTTCTCTCAGGGCCTGGGGTTCAAATTGATGCTTGACTAGTTGGTGAAGAAGCTGGAGTAGTGTATTTGCTGACCTGGAGGCATTTTGAATAAACAGGTTGTCACGCGAAATGAAAGCTGAGTCCCAGAAACGGCCTCTTTAACGAGCGCCGATGTAGAAACTAGTCGATTGAGGCACCATTTACTCAGTTTCTCTCAGGGCCAGGGGTTCAAATTGTAGCTTAACTAGTTGGTGAAGAAGATTGAGTAGTGTATTTGCTGGCCAGGAGGCGTTTTGAATAAACAGGTTGCCGCGCGAAATGAAAACTGAGTCGCAGAAACGGCCTCTTTAACGAGCGCCGGTGTAGAAACTAGTCGATTGAGGCACCATTTACTCAGTTTGTCTCAGGGCCTGGCGTTCAAATTGATGCTTGACTAGTTGGAGAAGAAGCTGGAGTAGTGTATTTGCTGACCTGGAGGCATTTTGAATAAACAGGTTGTCGCGCGAAATGAAAACTGAGTCCCAGAAACGGCCTCTTTAACGAGCGCCGGTGTAGAAACTAGTCGATATAGGCACCATTTACTCAGTTTTTCTCAGGGCCTGGGATTCAAATTGATGCTTGACTAGTTGGTGAAGAAGCTGGAGTAGTGTATTTGCTGACCTGGAGGCATTTTGAAAAAATAGGTTGTCGCGCGAAATGAAAATTGAGTCCCAGAAACGACCTCTTTAACGAGCACCGGTGTAGAAACTAGTTGATTGCGGCACCATTTACTCAGTTTCTCTCAGGTCCTGGGGTTCAAATTGATGCTTGACTAGTTCGTGAAGAAGCTGGAGTAGTGTATTTGCTGACCTGGAGGCATTTTGAATAAACAGGTTGTCGCGCGAAATGAAAACTGAGTCCCAGAAACGGCCTCTTTAACGAGCGCCGGTGTAGAAACTAGTCGATTGAGGCACCATTTACTCAGTTTGTCTCAGGGCCTGGCGTTCAAATTGATGCTTGACTAGTTGGAGAAGAAGCTGGAGTAGTGTATTTGCTGACCTGGAGGCATTTTAAATAAACAGGTTGTCGCGCAAAATGAAAACTGAGTCCCAGAAACGGCCTCTTTAACGAGCGCCGGTGTAGAAACTAGTCGATATAGGCACCATTTACTCAGTTTTTCTCAGGGCCTGGGATTCAAATTGATGCTTGACTAGTTGGTGAAGAAGCTGGAGTAGTGTATTTGCTGACCTGGAGGCATTTTGAAAAAATAGGTTGTCGCGCGAAATGAAAATTGAGTCCCAGAAACGACCTCTTTAACGAGCACCGGTGTAGAAACTAGTTGATTGCGGCACCATTTACTCAGTTTCTCTCAGGTCCTGGGGTTCAAATTGATGCTTGACTAGTTCGTGAAGAAGCTGGAGTAGTGTATTTGCTGACCTGGAGGCATTTTGAATAAACAGGTTGTCGCGCGAAATGAAAACTGAGTCCCAGAAACGGCCTCTTTAACGAGCGCCGGTGTAGAAACTAGTCGATTGAGGCACCATTTACTCAGTTTCTCTCAGCGGCAGGGGTTCAAATTGTAGCTTAACTAGTTGGTGAAGACGCTTGAGTAGTGTATTTGCTGACCAGGAGGTGTTTTGAATAAACAGGTTGTCGCGTGAAATGAAAACTGAGTCCCAGAAATGGCCTCTTTAACGAGCGCCGGTGTAGAAACTAGTCGATTGAGGCACCATTTACTCAGTTTCTCTCAGGGCCTGGGGTTCAAATTTAGGCTTGACTAGTTGGAGAAGAAGCTGTAGTAGTGTGTTTGCTGACCTGGAGGCATTTTGAATAAACAGGTTGTCGCGCGAAATGAAAACTGAGTCCCAGAAACGGCCTCTTTAACGAGCGCCGGTGTAGAAACTAGTCGATATAGGCACCATTTACTCAGTTTCTCTCAGGGGCAGGGGTTCAAATTGTAGCTTAACTAGTTGGTGAAGACGCTTGAGTAGTGTATTTGCTGACCAGGAGGCATTTTGAATAAACAGGTTCTCGCGCGAAATGAAAACTGAGTCCCAGAAACGGCCTCTTTGACGAGCGCCGGTGTAGAAACTAGTCGATTGAGTCACCATTTACTCAGTTTCTCTCAGGGCCTGGGGTTCAAATTGATGCTTGACTAGTTGGAGAAGAAGCTGGAGTAGTGTATTTGCTGACTTGGAGGCATTTTGAATAAACAGGTTCTCACGCGAAATGAAAACTGAGTCCTAGAAACGGCCTCTTTAACGAGCACCGGTGTAGAAACTAGTCGATTGAGGCACCATTTACTCAGTTTCTCTCAGGGGCAGGGGTTCAAATTGTAGCTTAACTAATTGGTGAAGACGCTTGAGTAGTGTATTTGCTGACCAGGAGGCATTTTGAATAAACAGGTTCTCGCGCGAAATGAAAACTGAGTCCCAGAAACGGCCTCTTTAACGAGCGCCGGTGTAGAAACTAGTCGATTGAGGCACCATTTACTCAGTTTCTCTCAGGGGCAGGGGTTCAAATTGTAGCTTAACTAATTGGTGAAGACGCTTGAGTAGTGTATTTGCTGACCAGGAGGCATTTTGAATAAACAGGTTCTCGCGCGAAATGAAAACTGAGTCCCAGAAACGGCCTCTTTGACGAGCGCCGGTGTAGAAACTAGTCGATTGAGGCACCATTTACTCAGTTTCTCTCAGGGCCTGGGGTTCAAATTGATGCTTGACAAGTTGGAGAAGCAGCTGGAGTAGTGTATTTGCTGACCTGGAGGCATTTTGAATAAACAGGTTGTCACGCGAAATGAAAACTGAGTCCTAGAAACGGCCTCTTTAACGAGCACCGGTGTAGAAACTAGTCGATTGAGGCACCATTTACTCGGTTTCTCTCAGGGCTGGGGTTCAAATAGATGCTTGACTAGTTGGTGAAGAAGCTGGAGTAGTGTATTTGCTGACCTGGAGGCATTTTGAATAAACAGGTTGTCGCGCGAAATGAAAACTGAGTCCCAGAAACGGCCTCTTTAACGAGCGCCGGTGTAGAAACTAGTCGATTGAGGCACCATTTACTCAGTTTCTCTCAGGGCCAGGGGTTCAAATTGAGCTTAACTAGTTGGAGAAGAAGATTGAGTAGTGTATTTGCTGACCAGGAGGCGTTTTGAATAACAGGTTGTCGCGCGAAATGAAAACTGAGTCCAGAAACGGCCTCTTTAACGAGCGCCGGTGTAGAAACTAGTCGATTGAGGCACCATTTACTCAGTTTCTCTCAGGGCCTGGGTTCAAATTGATGCTTGACTAGTTGGAGAAGAAGCTGAGTAGTGTATTTGCTGACCTGGAGGCATTTTGAATAAACAGGTTGTCGCGCGAAATGAAAACTGAGTCCCAGAAACGGCCTCTTTAACGAGCGCCGGTGTAGAAACTAGTCGATTGAGGCACCATTTACTCAGTTTTTCTCAGGGCAGGGGTTCAAATTGATGCTTGACTAGTTGGTGAAGAAGCTGAGTAGTGTATTTGCTGACCAGGAGGCATTTTGAAAAACAGGTTGTCGCGCGAAATGAAAATGAGTCCCAGAAACGGCCTCTTTAACGAGCGCCGGTGTAGAAACTAGTCGATTGAGGCACCATTTACTCAGTTTCTCTCAGGGCCTGGGGTTCAAATTGATGCTTGACTAGTTGTGAAGAAGCTGGAGTAGTGTATTTGCTGACCTGGAGGCATTTTGAATAAACAGGTTGTCGCGCGAAATGAAAACTGAGTCCTAGAAACGGCCTCTTTAACGAGCGCCGGTGTAGAAACTAGTCGATTGAGGCACCATTTACTCAGTTTCTCTCAGGGCTGGGGTTCAAATTGATGCTTGACTAGTTGGTGAAGAAGCTGGAGTAGTGTATTTGCTGACCTGGAGGCATTTTGAATAAACAGGTTGTCGCGCGAAATGAAAACTGAGTCCCAGAAACGGCCTCTTTAACGAGCGCCGTGTAGAAACTAGTCGATTAGGCACCATTTACTCAGTTTCTCTCAGGGCCTGGGGTTCAAATTGATGCTTGACTAGTTGGTGAAGAAGCTGGAGTAGTGTATTTGCTGACTGGAGGCATTTTGAAAAACAGGTTGTCGCGCGAAATGAAAATGAGTCCAGAAACGGCCTCTTTAACGAGCACCGGTGTAGAAACTAGTCGATTGCGGCACCATTTACTCAGTTTCTCTCAGGTCCTGGGGTTCAAATTGATGCTTGACTAGTTGTGAAGAAGCTGAGTAGTGTATTTGCTGACCTGGAGGCATTTTGAATAAACAGGTTGTCGCGCGAAATGAAAACTGAGTCCCAGAAACGGCCTCTTTAACGAGCGCCGGTGTAGAAACTAGTCGATTGAGGCACCATTTACTCAGTTTCTCTCAGGGCAGGGGTTCAAATTGTAGCTTAACTAGTTGGTGAAGACGCTTGAGTAGTGTATTTGCTGACCAGGAGGTTTTGAATAAACAGGTTGTCGCGTGAAATGAAAACTGAGTCCCAGAAACGGCCTCTTTAACGAGCGCCGGTGTAGAAACTAGTCGATTGAGGCACCATTTACTCAGTTTCTCTCAGGGCCTGGGGTTCAAATTTAGCTTGACTAGTTGGAGAAGAAGCTGTAGTAGTGTTTGCTGACCTGGAGGCATTTTGAATAAACAGGTTGTCGCGCGAAATGAAAACTGAGTCCCAGAAACGGCCTCTTTAACGAGCGCCGGTGTAGAAACTAGTCGATATAGGCACCATTTACTCAGTTTCTCTCAGGGCAGGGGTTCAAATTGTAGCTTACTAGTTGGTGAAGACGCTGAGTAGTGTATTTGCTGACCAGGAGGCATTTTGAATAAACAGGTTCTCGCGCGAAATGAAAACTGAGTCCCAGAAACGGCCTCTTTGACGAGCGCCGGTGTAGAAACTAGTCGATTGAGGCACCATTTACTCAGTTTCTCTCAGGGCCTGGGGTTCAAATTGATGCTTGACTAGTTGGAGAAGAAGCTGGAGTAGTGTATTTGCTGACTTGGAGGCATTTTGAATAAACAGGTTCTCACGCGAAATGAAAACTGAGTCCTAGAAACGGCCTCTTTAACGAGCACCGGTGTAGAAACTAGTCGATTGAGGCACCATTTACTCAGTTTCTCTCAGGGGCAGGGGTTCAAATTGTAGCTTAACTAATTGGTGAAGACGCTTGAGTAGTGTATTTGCTGACCAGGAGGCATTTTGAATAAACAGGTTCTCGCGCGAAATGAAAACTGAGTCCCAGAAACGGCCTCTTTAACGAGCGCCGGTGTAGAAACTAGTCGATTGAGGCACCATTTACTCAGTTTCTCTCAGGGGCAGGGGTTCAAATTGTAGCTTAACTAATTGGTGAAGACGCTTGAGTAGTGTATTTGCTGACCAGGAGGCATTTTGAATAAACAGGTTCTCGCGCGAAATGAAAACTGAGTCCCAGAAACGGCCTCTTTGACGAGCGCCGGTGTAGAAACTAGTCGATTGAGGCACCATTTACTCAGTTTCTCTCAGGGCCTGGGGTTCAAATTGATGCTTGACAAGTTGGAGAAGCAGCTGGAGTAGTGTATTTGCTGACCTGGAGGCATTTTGAATAAACAGGTTGTCACGCGAAATGAAAACTGAGTCCTAGAAACGGCCTCTTTAACGAGCACCGGTGTAGAAACTAGTCGATTGAGGCACCATTTACTCGGTTTCTCTCAGGGCTGGGGTTCAAATAGATGCTTGACTAGTTGGTGAAGAAGCTGGAGTAGTGTATTTGCTGACCTGGAGGCATTTTGAATAAACAGGTTGTCGCGCGAAATGAAAACTGAGTCCCAGAAACGGCCTCTTTAACGAGCGCCGGTGTAGAAACTAGTCGATTGAGGCACCATTTACTCAGTTTCTCTCAGGGCCAGGGGTTCAAATTGTAGCTTAACTAGTTGGTGAAGAAGATTGAGTAGTGTATTTGCTGACCAGGAGGCGTTTTGAATAAACAGGTTGTCGCACGAAATGAAAACTGAGTCCCAGAAACGGCCTCTTTAACGAGCGCCGGTGTAGAAACTAGTCGATTGAGGCACCATTTACTCAGTTTCTCTCAGGGCCTGGGGTTCAAATTGATGCTTGACTAGTTGGAGAAGAAGCTGAAGTAGCGTATTTGCTGACCAGGAGGCATTTTGAATAATCAGGTTGTCGCGCGAAATGAAAACTGAGTCCCAGAAACGGCCTCTTTAACGAGCGCCGGTGTAGAAACTAGTCGATTGAGGCACCATTTACTCAGTTTCTCTCAGGGCAGGGGTTCAAATTGTAGCTTAACTAATTGGTGAAGACGCTTGAGTAGTGTATTTGCTGACCAGGAGGCATTTTGAATAAACAGGTTCTCGCGCGAAATGAAAACTGAGTCCCAGAAACGGCCTCTTTGACGAGCGCCGGTGTAGAAACTAGTCGATTGAGGCACCATTTACTCAGTTTCTCTCAGGGCCTGGGGTTCAAATTGATGCTTGACAAGTTGGAGAAGAAGCTGGAGTAGTGTATTTGCTGACCTGGAGGCATTTTGAATAAACAGGTTGTCACGCGAAATGAAAACTGAGTCCTAGAAACGGCCTCTTTAACGAGCACCGGTGTAGAAACTAGTCGATTGAGGCACCATTTACTCGTTTCTCTCAGGGCTGGGGTTCAAATTGATGCTTGACTAGTTGGTGAAGAAGCTGGAGTAGTGTATTTGCTGACCTGGAGGCATTTTGAATAAACAGGTTGTCGCGCGAAATGAAAACTGAGTCCCAGAAACGGCCTCTTTAACGAGCGCCGATGTAGAAACTAGTCGATTGAGTCACCATTTACTCAGTTTCTCTCAGGGCCTGGGGTTCAAATTGATGCTTGACTAGTTGGAGAAGAAGCTGGAGTAGTGTATTTGCTGACTTGGAGGCATTTTGAATAAACAGGTTCTCACGCGAAATGAAAACTGAGTCCTAGAAACGGCCTCTTTAACGAGCGCCGGTGTAGAAACTAGTCGATTGAGGCACCATTTACTCAGTTTCTCTCAGGGGCAGGGGTTCAAATTGTAGCTTAACTAATTGGTGAAGACGCTTGAGTAGTGTATTTGCTGACCAGGAGGCATTTTGAATAAACAGGTTCTCGCGCGAAATGAAAACTGAGTCCCAGAAACGGCCTCTTTAACGAGCGCCGGTGTAGAAACTAGTCGATTGAGGCACCATTTACTCAGTTTCTCTCAGGGCAGGGGTTCAAATTGTAGCTTAACTAATTGGTGAAGACGCTTGAGTAGTGTATTTGCTGACCAGGAGGCATTTTGAATAAACAGGTTCTCGCGCGAAATGAAAACTGAGTCCCAGAAACGGCCTCTTTAACGAGCGCCGGTGTAGAAACTAGTCGATTGAGGCACCATTTACTCAGTTTCTCTCAGGGCCTGGGGTTCAAATTGATGCTTGACTAGTTGGAGAAGCAGCTGGAGTAGTGTATTTGCTGACCTGGAGGCATTTTGAATAAACAGGTTGTCACGCGAAATGAAAACTGAGTCCTAGAAACGGCCTCTTTAACGAGCACCGGTGTAGAAACTAGTCGATTGAGGCACCATTTACTCGTTTCCTCAGGGCTGGGGTTCAAATAGATGCTTGACTAGTTGGTGAAGAAGCTGGAGTAGTGTATTTGCTGACCTGGAGGCATTTTGAATAAACAGGTTGTCGCGCGAAATGAAAACTGAGTCCCAGAAACGGCCTCTTTAACGAGCGCCGGTGTAGAAACTAGTCGATTGAGGCACCATTTACTCAGTTTCTCTCAGGGCCAGGGGTTCAAATTGTAGCTTAACTAGTTGGTGAAGAAGCTTGAGTAGTGTATTTGCTGACCAGGAGGCATTTTGAATAAACAGGTTGTCGCACGAAATGAAAACTGAGTCCCAGAAACGGCCTCTTTAACGAGCGCCGGTGTAGAAACTAGTCGATTGAGGCACCATTTACTCAGTTTCTCTCAGGGCCTGGGGTTCAAATTGATGCTTGACTAGTTGGAGAAGAAGCTGAGTAGTGTATTTGCTGACCTGGAGGCATTTTGAATAAACAGGTTGTCGCGCGAAATGAAAACTGAGTCCCAGAAACGGCCTCTTTAACGAGCGCCGGTGTAGAAACTAGTCGATTGAGGCACCATTTACTCAGTTTCTCTCAGGGCAGGGGTTCAAATTGTAGCTTACTAGTTGGTGAAGACGCTGAGTAGTGTATTTGCTGACCAGGAGGCATTTTGAATAAACAGGTTGTCGCGCGAAATGAAAACTGAGTCCCAGAAACGGCCTCTTTAACGAGCGCCGGTGTAGAAACTAGTCGATTGAGGCACCATTTACTCAGTTTCTCTCAGGGCCTGGGGTTCAAATTGATGCTTGACTAGTTGGAGAAGAAGCTGGAGTAGTGTATTTGCTGACCTGGAGGCATTTTGAATAAACAGGTTGTCACGCGAAATGAAAACTGAGTCCTAGAAACGGCCTCTTTAACGAGCGCCGGTGTAGAAACTAGTCGATTGAGGCACCATTTACTCAGTTTCTCTCAGGGCTGGGGTTCAAATTGATGCTTGACTAGTTGGTGAAGAAGCTGGAGTAGTGTATTTGCTGACCTGGAGGCATTTTGAATAAACAGGTTGTCGCGCGAAATGAAAACTGAGTCCCAGAAACGGCCTCTTTAACGAGCGCCGGTGTAGAAACTAGTCGATTGAGGCACCATTTACTCAGTTTCTCTCAGGGCCAGGGGTTCAAATTGATGCTTGACTAGTTGGTGAAGAAGCTGGAGTAGTGTATTTGCTGACCTGGAGGCATTTTGAATAAACAGGTTGTCGCGCGAAATGAAAACTGAGTCCCAGAAACGGCCTCTTTAACGAGCGCCGGTGTAGAAACTAGTCGATTGAGGCACCATTTACTCAGTTTCTCTCAGGGCCTGGGGTTCAAATTGATGCTTGACTAGTTGGAGAAGAAGCTGAGTAGTGTATTTGCTGACCTGGAGGCATTTTGAATAAACAGGTTGTCGCGCGAAATGAAAACTGAGTCCCAGAAACGGCCTCTTTAACGAGCGCCGGTGTAGAAACTAGTCGATTGAGGCACCATTTACTCAGTTTCTCTCAGGGCAGGGGTTCAAATTGAGCTTGACTAGTTGGTGAAGAAGCTGAGTAGTGTATTTGCTGACCTGGAGGCATTTTGAATAAACAGGTTGTCGCGCGAAATGAAAACTGAGTCCCAGAAACGGCCTCTTTAACGAGCGCCGGTGTAGAAACTAGTCGATTGAGGCACCATTTACTCAGTTTCTCTCAGGGCCTGGGGTTCAAATTGATGCTTGACTAGTTGGTGAAGAAGCTGGAGTAGTGTATTTGCTGACCTGGAGGCATTTTGAATAAACAGGTTGTCGCGCGAAATGAAAACTGAGTCCCAGAAACGGCCTCTTTAACGAGCGCCGGTGTAGAAACTAGTCGATTGAGGCACCATTTACTCAGTTTCTCTCAGGGCTGGGGTTCAAATTGATGCTTGACTAGTTGGTGAAGAAGCTGAGTAGTGTATTTGCTGACCAGGAGGCATTTTGAATAAACAGGTTGTCGCGCGAAATGAAAACTGAGTCCCAGAAACGGCCTCTTTAACGAGCGCCGGTGTAGAAACTAGTCGATTGAGGCACCATTTACTCAGTTTCTCTCAGGGCCTGGGGTTCAAATTGATGCTTGACTAGTTGGTGAAGAAGCTGGAGTAGTGTATTTGCTGACCTGGAGGCATTTTGAATAAACAGGTTGTCGCGCGAAATGAAAACTGAGTCCAGAAACGGCCTCTTTAACGAGCGCCGGTGTAGAAACTAGTCGATTGAGGCACCATTTACTCAGTTTCTCTCAGGGCCTGGGGTTCAAATTGATGCTTGACTAGTTGGTGAAGAAGCTGGAGTAGTGTATTTGCTGACCTGGAGGCATTTTGAATAAACAGGTTGTCGCGCGAAATGAAAACTGAGTCCCAGAAACGGCCTCTTTAACGAGCGCCGGTGTAGAAACTAGTCGATTGAGGCACCATTTACTCAGTTTCTCTCAGGGCCTGGGGTTCAAATTGAGCTTGACTAGTTGGTGAAGAAGCTGGAGTAGTGTATTTGCTGACCTGGAGGCATTTTGAATAAACAGGTTGTCGCGCGAAATGAAAACTGAGTCCCAGAAACGGCCTCTTTAACGAGCGCCGGTGTAGAAACTAGTCGATTGAGGCACCATTTACTCAGTTTCTCTCAGGGCCTGGGGTTCAAATTGATGCTTGACTAGTTGGTGAAGAAGCTGGAGTAGTGTATTTGCTGACCTGGAGGCATTTTGAATAAACAGGTTGTCGCGCGAAATGAAAACTGAGTCCCAGAAACGGCCTCTTTAACGAGCGCCGGTGTAGAAACTAGTCGATTGAGGCACCATTTACTCAGTTTCTCTCAGGGCCTGGGTTCAAATTGATGCTTGACTAGTTGGAGAAGAAGCTGGAGTAGTGTATTTGCTGACCTGGAGGCATTTTGAATAAACAGGTTGTCGCGCGAAATGAAAACTGAGTCCCAGAAACGGCCTCTTTAACGAGCGCCGGTGTAGAAACTAGTCGATTGAGGCACCATTTACTCAGTTTCTCTCAGGGCCTGGGGTTCAAATTGATGCTTGACTAGTTGGTGAAGAAGCTGGAGTAGTGTATTTGCTGACCTGGAGGCATTTTGAATAAACAGGTTGTCGCGCGAAATGAAAACTGAGTCCCAGAAACGGCCTCTTTAACGAGCGCCGGTGTAGAAACTAGTCGATTGAGGCACCATTTACTCAGTTTCTCTCAGGGCCAGGGGTTCAAATTGATGCTTAACTAGTTGGTGAAGAAGCTGGAGTAGTGTATTTGCTGACCTGGAGGCATTTTGAATAAACAGGTTGTCGCGCGAAATGAAAACTGAGTCCCAGAAACGGCCTCTTTAACGAGCGCCGGTGTAGAAACTAGTCGATTGAGGCACCATTTACTCAGTTTCTCTCAGGGCCTGGGGTTCAAATTGATGCTTGACTAGTTGGTGAAGAAGCTGGAGTAGTGTATTTGCTGACCTGGAGGCATTTTGAATAAACAGGTTGTCGCGCGAAATGAAAACTGAGTCCCAGAAACGGCCTCTTTAACGAGCGCCGGTGTAGAAACTAGTCGATTGAGGCACCATTTACTCAGTTTCTCTCAGGGCCTGGGGTTCAAATTGATGCTTGACTAGTTGGTGAAGAAGCTGGAGTAGTGTATTTGCTGACCTGGAGGCATTTTGAATAAACAGGTTGTCGCGCGAAATGAAAACTGAGTCCCAGAAACGGCCTCTTTAACGAGCGCCGGTGTAGAAACTAGTCGATTGAGGCACCATTTACTCAGTTTCTCTCAGGGCCTGGGGTTCAAATTGATGCTTGACTAGTTGGTGAAGAAGCTGGAGTAGTGTATTTGCTGACCTGGAGGCATTTTGAATAAACAGGTTGTCGCGCGAAATGAAAACTGAGTCCAGAAACGGCCTCTTTAACGAGCGCCGGTGTAGAAACTAGTCGATTGAGGCACCATTTACTCAGTTTCTCTCAGGGCCTGGGGTTCAAATTGATGCTTGACTAGTTGGTGAAGAAGCTGGAGTAGTGTATTTGCTGACCTGGAGGCATTTTGAATAAACAGGTTGTCGCGCGAAATGAAAACTGAGTCCCAGAAACGGCCTCTTTAACGAGCGCCGGTGTAGAAACTAGTCGATTGAGGCACCATTTACTCAGTTTCTCTCAGGGCCTGGGGTTCAAATTGATGCTTGACTAGTTGGTGAAGAAGCTGGAGTAGTGTATTTGCTGACCTGGAGGCATTTTGAATAAACAGGTTGTCGCGCGAAATGAAAACTGAGTCCCAGAAACGGCCTCTTTAACGAGCGCCGGTGTAGAAACTAGTCGATTGAGGCACCATTTACTCAGTTTCTCTCAGGGCCTGGGGTTCAAATTGATGCTTGACTAGTTGGTGAAGAAGCTGGAGTAGTGTATTTGCTGACCTGGAGGCATTTTGAATAAACAGGTTGTCGCGCGAAATGAAAACTGAGTCCTAGAAACGGCCTCTTTAACGAGCGCCGGTGTAGAAACTAGTCGATTGAGGCACCATTTACTCAGTTTCTCTCAGGGCCTGGGGTTCAAATTGATGCTTGACTAGTTGGTGAAGAAGCTGGAGTAGTGTATTTGCTGACCTGGAGGCATTTTGAATAAACAGGTTGTCGCGCGAAATGAAAACTGAGTCCCAGAAACGGCCTCTTTAACGAGCGCCGGTGTAGAAACTAGTCGATTGAGGCACCATTTACTCAGTTTCTCTCAGGGCCTGGGGTTCAAATTGATGCTTGACTAGTTGGTGAAGAAGCTGGAGTAGTGTATTTGCTGACCTGGAGGCATTTTGAATAAACAGGTTGTCGCGCGAAATGAAAACTGAGTCCCAGAAACGGCCTCTTTAACGAGCGCCGGTGTAGAAACTAGTCGATTGAGGCACCATTTACTCAGTTTCTCTCAGGGCCTGGGGTTCAAATTGATGCTTGACTAGTTGGTGAAGAAGCTGGAGTAGTGTATTTGCTGACCTGGAGGCATTTTGAATAAACAGGTTGTCGCGCGAAATGAAAACTGAGTCCCAGAAACGGCCTCTTTAACGAGCGCCGGTGTAGAAACTAGTCGATTGAGGCACCATTTACTCAGTTTCTCTCAGGGCCTGGGGTTCAAATTGATGCTTGACTAGTTGGTGAAGAAGCTGGAGTAGTGTATTTGCTGACCTGGAGGCATTTTGAATAAACAGGTTGTCGCGCGAAATGAAAACTGAGTCCCAGAAACGGCCTCTTTAACGAGCGCCGGTGTAGAAACTAGTCGATTGAGGCACCATTTACTCAGTTTCTCTCAGGCCTGGGGTTCAAATTGATGCTTGACTAGTTGGTGAAGAAGCTGGAGTAGTGTATTTGCTGACCTGGAGGCATTTTGAATAAACAGGTTGTCGCGCGAAATGAAAACTGAGTCCCAGAAACGGCCTCTTTAACGAGCGCCGGTGTAGAAACTAGTCGATTGAGGCACCATTTACTCAGTTTCTCTCAGGGCCTGGGGTTCAAATTGATGCTTGACTAGTTGGTGAAGAAGCTGGAGTAGTGTATTTGCTGACCTGGAGGCATTTTGAATAAACAGGTTGTCGCGCGAAATGAAAACTGAGTCCCAGAAACGGCCTCTTTAACGAGCGCCGGTGTAGAAACTAGTCGATTGAGGCACCATTTACTCAGTTTCTCTCAGGGCCTGGGGTTCAAATTGATGCTTGACTAGTTGGTGAAGAAGCTGGAGTAGTGTATTTGCTGACCTGGAGGCATTTTGAATAAACAGGTTGTCGCGCGAAATGAAAACTGAGTCCCAGAAACGGCCTCTTTAACGAGCGCCGGTGTAGAAACTAGTCGATTGAGGCACCATTTACTCAGTTTCTCTCAGGGCCTGGGGTTCAAATTGATGCTTGACTAGTTGGTGAAGAAGCTGGAGTAGTGTATTTGCTGACCTGGAGGCATTTTGAATAAACAGGTTGTCGCGCGAAATGAAAACTGAGTCCCAGAAACGGCCTCTTTAACGAGCGCCGGTGTAGAAACTAGTCGATTGAGGCACCATTTACTCAGTTTCTCTCAGGGCCTGGGGTTCAAATTGATGCTTGACTAGTTGGTGAAGAAGCTGGAGTAGTGTATTTGCTGACCTGGAGGCATTTTGAATAAACAGGTTGTCGCGCGAAATGAAAACTGAGTCCCAGAAACGGCCTCTTTAACGAGCGCGGTGTAGAAACTAGTCGATTGAGGCACCATTTACTCAGTTTCTCTCAGGGCCTGGGGTTCAAATTGATGCTTGACTAGTTGGTGAAGAAGCTGGAGTAGTGTATTTGCTGACCTGGAGGCATTTTGAATAAACAGGTTGTCGCGCGAAATGAAAACTGAGTCCCAGAAACGGCCTCTTTAACGAGCGCCGGTGTAGAAACTAGTCGATTGAGGCACCATTTACTCAGTTTCTCTCAGGGCCTGGGGTTCAAATTGATGCTTGACTAGTTGGTGAAGAAGCTGGAGTAGTGTATTTGCTGACCTGGAGGCATTTTGAATAAACAGGTTGTCGCGCGAAATGAAAACTGAGTCCCAGAAACGGCCTCTTTAACGAGCCGGTGTAGAAACTAGTCGATTGAGGCACCATTTACTCAGTTTCTCTCAGGGCCTGGGGTTCAAATTGATGCTTGACTAGTTGGTGAAGAAGCTGGAGTAGTGTATTTGCTGACCTGGAGGCATTTTGAATAAACAGGTTGTCGCGCGAAATGAAAACTGAGTCCTAGAAACGGCCTCTTTAACGAGCGCCGGTGTAGAAACTAGTCGATTGAGGCACCATTTACTCAGTTTCTCTCAGGGCCTGGGGTTCAAATTGATGCTTGACTAGTTGGTGAAGAAGCTGGAGTAGTGTATTTGCTGACCTGGAGGCATTTTGAATAAACAGGTTGTCGCGCGAAATGAAAACTGAGTCCTAGAAACGGCCTCTTTAACGAGCGCCGGTGTAGAAACTAGTCGATTGAGGCACCATTTACTCAGTTTCTCTCAGGGCCTGGGGTTCAAATTGATGCTTGACTAGTTGGTGAAGAAGCTGGAGTAGTGTATTTGCTGACCTGGAGGCATTTTGAATAAACAGGTTGTCGCGCGAAATGAAAACTGAGTCCTAGAAACGGCCTCTTTAACGAGCGCCGGTGTAGAAACTAGTCGATTGAGGCACCATTTACTCAGTTTCTCTCAGGGCCTGGGGTTCAAATTGATGCTTGACTAGTTGGTGAAGAAGCTGGAGTAGTGTATTTGCTGACCTGGAGGCATTTTGAATAAACAGGTTGTCGCGCGAAATGAAAACTGAGTCCTAGAAACGGCCTCTTTAACGAGCGCCGGTGTAGAAACTAGTCGATTGAGGCACCATTTACTCAGTTTCTCTCAGGGCCTGGGGTTCAAATTGATGCTTGACTAGTTGGTGAAGAAGCTGGAGTAGTGTATTTGCTGACCTGGAGGCATTTTGAATAAACAGGTTGTCGCGCGAAATGAAAACTGAGTCCCAGAAACGGCCTCTTTAACGAGCGCCGGTGTAGAAACTAGTCGATTGAGGCACCATTTACTCAGTTTCTCTCAGGGCCTGGGGTTCAAATTGATGCTTGACTAGTTGGTGAAGAAGCTGGAGTAGTGTATTTGCTGACCTGGAGGCATTTTGAATAAACAGGTTGTCGCGCGAAATGAAAACTGAGTCCAGAAACGGCCTCTTTAACGAGCGCCGGTGTAGAAACTAGTCGATTGAGGCACCATTTACTCAGTTTCTCTCAGGGCCTGGGGTTCAAATTGATGCTTGACTAGTTGGTGAAGAAGCTGGAGTAGTGTATTTGCTGACCTGGAGGCATTTTGAATAAACAGGTTGTCGCGCGAAATGAAAACTGAGTCCTAGAAACGGCCTCTTTAACGAGCGCCGGTGTAGAAACTAGTCGATTGAGGCACCATTTACTCAGTTTCTCTCAGGGCCTGGGGTTCAAATTGATGCTTGACTAGTTGGTGAAGAAGCTGGAGTAGTGTATTTGCTGACCTGGAGGCATTTTGAATAAACAGGTTGTCGCGCGAAATGAAAACTGAGTCCTAGAAACGGCCTCTTTAACGAGCGCCGGTGTAGAAACTAGTCGATTGAGGCACCATTTACTCAGTTTCTCTCAGGGCCTGGGGTTCAAATTGATGCTTAACTAGTTGGTGAAGAAGCTGGAGTAGTGTATTTGCTGACCTGGAGGCATTTTGAATAAACAGGTTGTCGCGCGAAATGAAAACTGAGTCCTAGAAACGGCCTCTTTAACGAGCGCCGGTGTAGAAACTAGTCGATTGAGGCACCATTTACTCAGTTTCTCTCAGGGCCTGGGGTTCAAATTGATGCTTGACTAGTTGGTGAAGAAGCTGGAGTAGTGTATTTGCTGACCTGGAGGCATTTTGAATAAACAGGTTGTCGCGCGAAATGAAAACTGAGTCCTAGAAACGGCCTCTTTAACGAGCGCCGGTGTAGAAACTAGTCGATTGAGGCACCATTTACTCAGTTTCTCTCAGGGCCTGGGGTTCAAATTGAAGCTTAACTAGTTGGTGAAGAAGCTGGAGTAGTGTATTTGCTGACCTGGAGGCATTTTGAATAAACAGGTTGTCGCGCGAAATGAAAACTGAGTCCTAGAAACGGCCTCTTTAACGAGCGCCGGTGTAGAAACTAGTCGATTGAGGCACCATTTACTCAGTTTCTCTCAGGGCCTGGGGTTCAAATTGATGCTTGACTAGTTGGTGAAGAAGCTGGAGTAGTGTATTTGCTGACCTGGAGGCATTTTGAATAAACAGGTTGTCACGCGAAATGAAAACTGAGTCCTAGAAACGGCCTCTTTAACGAGCGCCGGTGTAGAAACTAGTCGATTGAGGCACCATTTACTCAGTTTCTCTCAGGGCCTGGGGTTCAAATTGATGCTTGACTAGTTGGTGAAGAAGCTGGAGTAGTGTATTTGCTGACCTGGAGGCATTTTGAATAAACAGGTTGTCGCGCGAAATGAAAACTGAGTCCTAGAAACGGCCTCTTTAACGAGCGCCGGTGTAGAAACTAGTCGATTGAGGCACCATTTACTCAGTTTCTCTCAGGGCCTGGGGTTCAAATTGATGCTTGACTAGTTGGTGAAGAAGCTGGAGTAGTGTATTTGCTGACCTGGAGGCATTTTGAATAAACAGGTTGTCGCGCGAAATGAAAACTGAGTCCCAGAAACGGCCTCTTTAACGAGCGCGGTGTAGAAACTAGTCGATTGAGGCACCATTTACTCAGTTTCTCTCAGGGCCTGGGGTTCAAATTGATGCTTGACTAGTTGGTGAAGAAGCTGGAGTAGTGTATTTGCTGACCTGGAGGCATTTTGAATAAACAGGTTGTCGCGCGAAATGAAAACTGAGTCCTAGAAACGGCCTCTTTAACGAGCGCCGGTGTAGAAACTAGTCGATTGAGGCACCATTTACTCAGTTTCTCTCAGGGCCTGGGGTTCAAATTGATGCTTGACTAGTTGGTGAAGAAGCTGGAGTAGTGTATTTGCTGACCTGGAGGCATTTTGAATAAACAGGTTGTCGCGCGAAATGAAAACTGAGTCCTAGAAACGGCCTCTTTAACGAGCGCCGGTGTAGAAACTAGTCGATTGAGGCACCATTTACTCAGTTTCTCTCAGGGCCTGGGGTTCAAATTGATGCTTGACTAGTTGGTGAAGAAGCTGGAGTAGTGTATTTGCTGACCTGGAGGCATTTTGAATAAACAGGTTGTCGCGCGAAATGAAAACTGAGTCCTAGAAACGGCCTCTTTAACGAGCGCCGGTGTAGAAACTAGTCGATTGAGGCACCATTTACTCAGTTTCTCTCAGGGCCTGGGGTTCAAATTGATGCTTGACTAGTTGGTGAAGAAGCTGGAGTAGTGTATTTGCTGACCTGGAGGCATTTTGAATAAACAGGTTGTCGCGCGAAATGAAAACTGAGTCCTAGAAACGGCCTCTTTAACGAGCGCCGGTGTAGAAACTAGTCGATTGAGGCACCATTTACTCAGTTTCTCTCAGGGCCTGGGGTTCAAATTGATGCTTGACTAGTTGGTGAAGAAGCTGGAGTAGTGTATTTGCTGACCTGGAGGCATTTTGAATAAACAGGTTGTCGCGCGAAATGAAAACTGAGTCCTAGAAACGGCCTCTTTAACGAGCGCCGGTGTAGAAACTAGTCGATTGAGGCACCATTTACTCAGTTTCTCTCAGGGCCTGGGGTTCAAATTGATGCTTGACTAGTTGGTGAAGAAGCTGGAGTAGTGTATTTGCTGACCTGGAGGCATTTTGAATAAACAGGTTGTCGCGCGAAATGAAAACTGAGTCCTAGAAACGGCCTCTTTAACGAGCGCCGGTGTAGAAACTAGTCGATTGAGGCACCATTTACTCAGTTTCTCTCAGGGCCTGGGGTTCAAATTGAAGCTTGACTAGTTGGTGAAGAAGCTGGAGTAGTGTATTTGCTGACCTGGAGGCATTTTGAATAAACAGGTTGTCGCGCGAAATGAAAACTGAGTCCTAGAAACGGCCTCTTTAACGAGCGCCGGTGTAGAAACTAGTCGATTGAGGCACCATTTACTCAGTTTCTCTCAGGGCCTGGGGTTCAAATTGATGCTTGACTAGTTGGTGAAGAAGCTGGAGTAGTGTATTTGCTGACCTGGAGGCATTTTGAATAAACAGGTTGTCGCGCGAAATGAAAACTGAGTCCCAGAAACGGCCTCTTTAACGAGCGCCGGTGTAGAAACTAGTCGATTGAGGCACCATTTACTCAGTTTCTCTCAGGGCCTGGGGTTCAAATTGATGCTTGACTAGTTGGTGAAGAAGCTGGAGTAGTGTATTTGCTGACCTGGAGGCATTTTGAATAAACAGGTTGTCGCGCGAAATGAAAACTGAGTCCTAGAAACGGCCTCTTTAACGAGCGCCGTGTAGAAACTAGTCGATTGAGGCACCATTTACTCAGTTTCTCTCAGGGCCTGGGGTTCAAATTGATGCTTGACTAGTTGGTGAAGAAGCTGGAGTAGTGTATTTGCTGACCTGGAGGCATTTTGAATAAACAGGTTGTCGCGCGAAATGAAAACTGAGTCCTAGAAACGGCCTCTTTAACGAGCGCCGGTGTAGAAACTAGTCGATTGAGGCACCATTTACTCAGTTTCTCTCAGGCCTGGGGTTCAAATTGAAGCTTAACTAGTTGGTGAAGAAGCTGGAGTAGTGTATTTGCTGACCTGGAGGCATTTTGAATAAACAGGTTGTCGCGAAATGAAAACTGAGTCCTAGAAACGGCCTCTTTAACGAGCGCCGGTGTAGAAACTAGTCGATTGAGGCACCATTTACTCAGTTTTCTCAGGGCCTGGGGTTCAAATTGATGCTTGACTAGTTGGTGAAGAAGCTGGAGTAGTGTATTTGCTGACCTGGAGGCATTTTGAATAAACAGGTTGTCACGCGAAATGAAAACTGAGTCCTAGAAACGGCCTCTTTAACGAGCGCCGTGTAGAAACTAGTCGATTGAGCACCATTTACTCAGTTTCTCTCAGGGCCTGGGGTTCAAATTGAAGCTTAACTAGTTGTGAAGAAGCTGGAGTAGTGTATTTGCTGACCTGGAGGCATTTTGAATAAACAGGTTGTCGCGCGAAATGAAAACTGAGTCCTAGAAATGGCCTCTTTAACGAGCGCCGTGTAGAAACTAGTCGATTGAGGCACCATTTACTCAGTTTCTCTCAGGGCCGGGGTTCAAATTGATGCTTGACTAGTTGGTGAAGAAGCTGGAGTAGTGTATTTGCTGACCTGGAGGCATTTTGAATAAACAGGTTGTCGCGCGAAATGAAAACTGAGTCCCAGAAACGGCCTCTTTAACGAGCGCCGGTGTAGAAACTAGTCGATTGAGGCACCATTTACTCAGTTTCTCTCAGGGCCTGGGGTTCAAATTGATGCTTGACTAGTTGGTGAAGAAGCTGGAGTAGTGTATTTGCTGACCTGGAGGCATTTTGAATAAACAGGTTGTCGCGCGAAATGAAAACTGAGTCCTAGAAACGGCCTCTTTAACGAGCGCCGGTGTAGAAACTAGTCGATTGAGGCACCATTTACTCAGTTTCTCTCAGGGCCTGGGGTTCAAATTGATGCTTGACTAGTTGGTGAAGAAGCTGGAGTAGTGTATTTGCTGACCTGGAGGCATTTTGAATAAACAGGTTGTCGCGCGAAATGAAAACTGAGTCCTAGAAACGGCCTCTTTAACGAGCGCCGGTGTAGAAACTAGTCGATTGAGGCACCATTTACTCAGTTTCTCTCAGGGCCTGGGGTTCAAATTGATGCTTGACTAGTTGGTGAAGAAGCTGGAGTAGTGTATTTGCTGACCTGGAGGCATTTTGAATAAACAGGTTGTCGCGCGAAATGAAAACTGAGTCCTAGAAACGGCCTCTTTAACGAGCGCCGGTGTAGAAACTAGTCGATTGAGGCACCATTTACTCAGTTTCTCTCAGGGCCTGGGGTTCAAATTGATGCTTGACTAGTTGGTGAAGAAGCTGGAGTAGTGTATTTGCTGACCTGGAGGCATTTTGAATAAACAGGTTGTCGCGCGAAATGAAAACTGAGTCCTAGAAACGGCCTCTTTAACGAGCGCCGTGTAGAAACTAGTCGATTGAGGCACCATTTACTCAGTTTCTCTCAGGGCCTGGGGTTCAAATTGATGCTTGACTAGTTGGTGAAGAAGCTGGAGTAGTGTATTTGCTGACCTGGAGGCATTTTGAATAAACAGGTTGTCGCGCGAAATGAAAACTGAGTCCTAGAAACGGCCTCTTTAACGAGCGCCGGTGTAGAAACTAGTCGATTGAGGCACCATTTACTCAGTTTCTCTCAGGGCCTGGGGTTCAAATTGATGCTTGACTAGTTGGTGAAGAAGCTGGAGTAGTGTATTTGCTGACCTGGAGGCATTTTGAATAAACAGGTTGTCGCGCGAAATGAAAACTGAGTCCTAGAAACGGCCTCTTTAACGAGCGCCGGTGTAGAAACTAGTCGATTGAGACACCATTTACTCAGTTTCTCTCAGGGCCTGGGGTTCAAATTGATGCTTGACTAGTTGGTGAAGAAGCTGGAGTAGTGTATTTGCTGACCTGGAGGCATTTTGAATAAACAGGTTGTCGCGAAATGAAAACTGAGTCCTAGAAACGGCCTCTTTAACGAGCGCCGGTGTAGAAACTAGTCGATTGAGGCACCATTTACTCAGTTTCTCTCAGGGCCTGGGGTTCAAATTGATGCTTGACTAGTTGGTGAAGAAGCTGGAGTAGTGTATTTGCTGACCTGGAGGCATTTTGAATAAACAGGTTGTCGCGCGAAATGAAAACTGAGTCCTAGAAACGGCCTCTTTAACGAGCGCCGGTGTAGAAACTAGTCGATTGAGGCACCATTTACTCAGTTTCTCTCAGGGCCTGGGGTTCAAATTGATGCTTGACTAGTTGGTGAAGAAGCTGGAGTAGTGTATTTGCTGACCTGGAGGCATTTTGAATAAACAGGTTGTCGCGCGAAATGAAAACTGAGTCCTAGAAACGGCCTCTTTAACGAGCGCCGTGTAGAAACTAGTCGATTGAGGCACCATTTACTCAGTTTCTCTCAGGGCCTGGGGTTCAAATTGATGCTTGACTAGTTGGTGAAGAAGCTGGAGTAGTGTATTTGCTGACCTGGAGGCATTTTGAATAAACAGGTTGTCGCGCGAAATGAAAACTGAGTCCCAGAAACGGCCTCTTTAACGAGCGCCGGTGTAGAAACTAGTCGATTGAGGCACCATTTACTCAGTTTCTCTCAGGGCCTGGGGTTCAAATTGATGCTTGACTAGTTGGTGAAGAAGCTGGAGTAGTGTATTTGCTGACCTGGAGGCATTTTGAATAAACAGGTTGTCGCGCGAAATGAAAACTGAGTCCCAGAAACGGCCTCTTTAACGAGCGCCGGTGTAGAAACTAGTCGATTGAGGCACCATTTACTCAGTTTCTCTCAGGGCCTGGGGTTCAAATTGATGCTTGACTAGTTGGTGAAGAAGCTGGAGTAGTGTATTTGCTGACCTGGAGGCATTTTGAATAAACAGGTTGTCGCGCGAAATGAAAACTGAGTCCTAGAAACGGCCTCTTTAACGAGCGCCGGTGTAGAAACTAGTCGATTGAGACACCATTTACTCAGTTTCTCTCAGGGCCTGGGGTTCAAATTGAAGCTTAACTAGTTGGTGAAGAAGCTGGAGTAGTGTATTTGCTGACCTGGAGGCATTTTGAATAAACAGGTTGTCGCGCGAAATGAAAACTGAGTCCTAGAAACGGCCTCTTTAACGAGCGCCGGTGTAGAAACTAGTCGATTGAGGCACCATTTACTCAGTTTCTCTCAGGGCCTGGGGTTCAAATTGATGCTTGACTAGTTGGTGAAGAAGCTGGAGTAGTGTATTTGCTGACCTGGAGGCATTTTGAATAAACAGGTTGTCACGCGAAATGAAAACTGAGTCCTAGAAACGGCCTCTTTAACGATTACCGGTGTAGAAACTAGTCGATTGAGGCACCATTTACTCAGTTTCTCTCAGGGCCTGGGGTTCAAATTGATGCTTGACTAGTTGGTGAAGAAGCTGGAGTAGTGTATTTGCTGACCTGGAGGCATTTTGAATAAACAGGTTGTCGCGCGAAATGAAAACTGAGTCCTAGAAACGGCCTCTTTAACGAGCGCCGGTGTAGAAACTAGTCGATTGAGACACCATTTACTCAGTTTCTCTCAGGCCTGGGGTTCAAATTGAAGCTTGACTAGTTGGTGAAGAAGCTGGAGTAGTGTATTTGCTGACCTGGAGGCATTTTGAATAAACAGGTTGTCGCGCGAAATGAAAACTGAGTCCTAGAAACGGCCTCTTTAACGAGCGCCGGTGTAGAAACTAGTCGATTGAGGCACCATTTACTCAGTTTTCTCAGGGCCTGGGGTTCAAATTGATGCTTGACTAGTTGGTGAAGAAGCTGGAGTAGTGTATTTGCTGACCTGGAGGCATTTTGAATAAACAGGTTGTCACGCGAAATGAAAACTGAGTCCTAGAAACGGCCTCTTTAACGAGCGCCGTGTAGAAACTAGTCGATTGAGCACCATTTACTCAGTTTCTCTCAGGGCCTGGGGTTCAAATTGATGCTTAACTAGTTGTGAAGAAGCTGGAGTAGTGTATTTGCTGACCTGGAGGCATTTTGAATAAACAGGTTGTCGCGCGAAATGAAAACTGAGTCCTAGAAACGGCCTCTTTAACGAGCGCCGGTGTAGAAACTAGTCGATTGAGGCACCATTTACTCAGTTTCTCTCAGGGCCTGGGGTTCAAATTGATGCTTGACTAGTTGGTGAAGAAGCTGGAGTAGTGTATTTGCTGACCTGGAGGCATTTTGAATAAACAGGTTGTCGCGCGAAATGAAAACTGAGTCCCAGAAACGGCCTCTTTAACGACCGGTGTAGAAACTAGTCGATTGAGGCACCATTTACTCAGTTTCTCTCAGGGCCTGGGGTTCAAATTGATGCTTGACTAGTTGGTGAAGAAGCTGGAGTAGTGTATTTGCTGACCTGGAGGCATTTTGAATAAACAGGTTGTCGCGCGAAATGAAAACTGAGTCCCAGAAACGGCCTCTTTAACGAGCGCCGGTGTAGAAACTAGTCGAGGCACCATTTACTCAGTTTCTCTCAGGGCCTGGGGTTCAAATTGATGCTTGACTAGTTGGTGAAGAAGCTGGAGTAGTGTATTTGCTGACCTGGAGGCATTTTGAATAAACAGGTTGTCGCGCGAAATGAAAACTGAGTCCTAGAAACGGCCTCTTTAACGAGCGCCGGTGTAGAAACTAGTCGATTGAGACACCATTTACTCAGTTTCTCTCAGGCCTGGGGTTCAAATTGAAGCTTAACTAGTTGGTGAAGAAGCTGGAGTAGTGTATTTGCTGACCTGGAGGCATTTTGAATAAACAGGTTGTCGCGCGAAATGAAAACTGAGTCCTAGAAACGGCCTCTTTAACGAGCGCCGGTGTAGAAACTAGTCGATTGAGGCACCATTTACTCAGTTTCTCTCAGGGCCTGGGGTTCAAATTGATGCTTGACTAGTTGGTGAAGAAGCTGGAGTAGTGTATTTGCTGACCTGGAGGCATTTTGAATAAACAGGTTGTCACGCGAAATGAAAACTGAGTCCTAGAAACGGCCTCTTTAACGATTACCGGTGTAGAAACTAGTCGATTGAGGCACCATTTACTCAGTTTCTCTCAGGGCCTGGGGTTCAAATTGATGCTTGACTAGTTGGTGAAGAAGCTGGAGTAGTGTATTTGCTGACCTGGAGGCATTTTGAATAAACAGGTTGTCGCGCGAAATGAAAACTGAGTCCTAGAAACGGCCTCTTTAACGAGCGCCGGTGTAGAAACTAGTCGATTAGGCACCATTTACTCAGTTTCTCTCAGGGCCTGGGGTTCAAATTGATGCTTGACTAGTTGGTGAAGAAGCTGGAGTAGTGTATTTGCTGACCTGGAGGCATTTTGAATAAACAGGTTGTCGCGCGAAATGAAAACTGAGTCCTAGAAACGGCCTCTTTAACGAGCGCCGGTGTAGAAACTAGTCGATTGAGACACCATTTACGCAGTTTCTCTCAGGACCTGGGGTTCAAATTGAAGCTTAACTAGTTGGTGAAGAAGCTGGAGTAGTGTATTTGCTGACCTGGAGGCATTTTGAATAAACAGGTTTCGCGCGAAATGAAAACTGAGTCCTAGAAACGGCCTCTTTAACGAGCGCCGGTGTAGAAACTAGTCGATTGAGGCACCATTTACTCAGTTTATCTCAGGGCCTGGGGTTCAAATTGATGCTTGACTAGTTGGTGAAGAAGCTGGAGTAGTGTATTTGCTGACTTGGAGGCATTTTGAATAAACAGGTTGTCACGCGAAATGAAAACTGAGTCCTAGAAACGGCCTCTTTAACGATTACCGGTGTAGAAACTAGTCGATTGAGGCACCATTTACTCAGTTTCTCTCAGGGCCTGGGGTTCAAATTGATGCTTGACTAGTTGGTGAAGAAGCTGGAGTAGTGTATTTGCTGACCTGGAGGCATTTTGAATAAACAGGTTGTCGCGCGAAATGAAAACTGAGTCCTAGAAACGGCCTCTTTAACGAGCGCCGGTGTAGAAACTAGTCGATTGAGACACCATTTACGCAGTTTCTCTCAGGACCTGGGGTTCAAATTGAAGCTTAACTAGTTGGTGAAGAAGCTGGAGTAGTGTATTTGCTGACCTGGAGGCATTTTGAATAAACAGGTTGTCGGCGAAATGAAAACTGAGTCCTAGAAACTGCCTCTTTAACGAGCGCCGGTGTAGAAACTAGTCGATTGAGGCACCATTTACTCAGTTTATCTCAGGGCCTGGGGTTCAAATTGATGCTTGACTAGTTGGTGAAGAAGCTGGAGTAGTGTATTTGCTGACTTGGAGGCATTTTGAATAAACAGGTTGTCACGCGAAATGAAAACTGAGTCCTAAAAACGGCCTCTTTAACGAGCGCCGATGTAGAAACTAGTCGATTGAGTCACCATTTACTCAGTTTCTCTCAGGGCCTGGGGTTCAAATTGAAGCTTAACTAGTTGTGAAGAAGCTGGAGTAGTGTATTTGCTGACCTGGAGGCATTTTGAATAAACAGGTTGTCGCGCGAAATCAAAACTGAGTCCTAGAAATGGCCTCTTTAACGAGCGCCGATGTAGAAACTAGTCGATTGAGGCACTATTTACTCAGTTTCTCTCAGGGCCCGGGGTTCAAATTGATGCTTGACTAGTTGGTGAAGAAGCTGGAGTAGTGTATTTGCTGACCTGGAGTCATTTTGAATAAACAGGTTGTCACGCGAAATGAAAACTGAGTCCCAGAAACGGCCTCTTTAACGATTACCGGTGTAGAAACTAGTCGATTGAGGCACCATTTACTCAGTTTCTCTCAGGGCCTGGGGTTCAAATTGATGCTTGACTAGTTGGTGAAGAAGCTGGAGTAGTGTTTTTGCTGACCTGGAGGCATTTTGAATAAACAGGTTGTCGCGCGAAATGAAAACTGAGTCCCAGAAACGGCCTCTTTAACGAGCGCCGGTGTAGAAACTAGTCGATATAGGCACCATTTACTCAGTTTCTCTCAGGGCCTGGGGTTCAAATTGATGCTTGACTAGTTGGTGAAGAAGCTGGAGTAGTGTATTTGCTGACCTGGAGGCATTTTGAATAAACAGGTTGTCGCGCGAAATGAAAACTGAGTCCTAGAAACGGCCTCTTTAACGAGCGCCGGTGTAGAAACTAGTCGATTGAGACACCATTTACGCAGTTTCTCTCAGGACCTGGGGTTCAAATTGAAGCTTAACTAGTTGGTGAAGAAGCTGGAGTAGTGTATTTGCTGACCTGGAGGCATTTTGAATAAACAGGTTTTCGCGCGAAATGAAAACTGAGTCCTAGAAACGGCCTCTTTAACGAGCGCCGGTGTAGAAACTAGTCGATTGAGGCACCATTTACTCAGTTTATCTCAGGGCCTGGGGTTCAAATTGATGCTTGACTAGTTGGTGAAGAAGCTGGAGTAGTGTATTTGCTGACTTGGAGGCATTTTGAATAAACAGGTTGTCACGCGAAATGAAAACTGAGTCCTAGAAACGGCCTCTTTAACGATTACCGGTGTAGAAACTAGTCGATTGAGGCACCATTTACTCAGTTTCTCTCAGGGCCTGGGGTTCAAATTGATGCTTGACTAGTTGGTGAAGAAGCTGGAGTAGTGTATTTGCTGACCTGGAGGCATTTTGAATAAACAGGTTGTCGCGCGAAATGAAAACTGAGTCCTAGAAACGGCCTCTTTAACGAGCGCCGGTGTAGAAACTAGTCGATTGAGACACCATTTACGCAGTTTCTCTCAGGACCTGGGGTTCAAATTGAAGCTTAACTAGTTGGTGAAGAAGCTGGAGTAGTGTATTTGCTGACCTGGAGGCATTTTGAATAAACAGGTTGTCGGGCGAAATGAAAACTGAGTCCTAGAAACTGCCTCTTTAACGAGCGCCGGTGTAGAAACTAGTCGATTGAGGCACCATTTACTCAGTTTATCTCAGGGCCTGGGGTTCAAATTGATGCTTGACTAGTTGGTGAAGAAGCTGGAGTAGTGTATTTGCTGACTTGGAGGCATTTTGAATAAACAGGTTGTCACGCGAAATGAAAACTGAGTCCTAAAAACGGCCTCTTTAACGAGCGCCGATGTAGAAACTAGTCGATTGAGTCACCATTTACTCAGTTTCTCTCAGGGCCTGGGGTTCAAATTGAAGCTTAACTAGTTGTGGAAGAAGCTGGAGTAGTGTATTTGCTGACCTGGAGGCATTTTGAATAAACAGGTTGTCGCGCGAAATGAAAACTGAGTCCTAGAAATGGCCTCTTTAACGAGCGCCGATGTAGAAACTAGTCGATTGAGACACTATTTACTCAGTTTCTCTCAGGGCCCGGGGTTCAAATTGTTGCTTGACTAGTTGGTGAAGAATCTGGAGTAGTGTATTTGCTGACCTGGAGGCATTTTGAATAAACAGGTTGTCGCGCGAAATGAAAACTGAGTTCTAGAAATGGCCTCTTTAACGAGCGCCGGTGTAGAAACTAGTCGATTGAGACACCATTTACGTAGTTTCTCTCAGGACCTGGGGTTCAAATTGAAGCTTAACTAGTTGGTGAAGAAGCTGGAGTAGTGTATTTGCTGACCTGGAGGCATTTTGAATAAACAGGTTGTCGGGCGAAATGAAAACTGAGTCCTAGAAACTGCCTCTTTAACGAGCGCCGGTGTAGAAACTAGTCGATTGAGGCACCATTTACTCTGTTTATCTCAGGGCCTGGGGTTCAAATTGATGCTTGACTAGTTGGTGAAGAAGCTGGAGTAGTGTATTTGCTGACTTGGAGGCATTTTGAATAAACAGGTTGTCACGCGAAATGAAAACTGAGTCCTAAAAACGGCCTCTTTAACGAGCGCCGATGTAGAAACTAGTCGATTGAGTCACCATTTACTTAGTTTCTCTCAGGGCCTGGGGTTCAAATTGAAGCTTAACTAGTTGTGGAAGAAGCTGGAGTAGTGTATTTGCTGACCTGGAGGCATTTTGAATAAACAGGTTGTCGCGCGAAATCAAAACTGAGTCCTAGAAATGGCCTCTTTAACGAGCGCCGATGTAGAAACTAGTCGATTGAGGCACTATTTACTCAGTTTCTCTCAGGGCCCGGGGTTCAAATTGATGCTTGACTAGTTGGTGAAGAAGCTGGAGTAGTGTATTTGCTGACCTGGAGTCATTTTGAATAAACAGGTTGTCACGCGAAATGAAAACTGAGTCCCAGAAACGGCCTCTTTAACGATTACCGGTGTAGAAACTAGTTGATTGAGGCACCATTTACTCAGTTTCTCTCAGGGCCTGGGTTCAAATTGATGCTTGACTAGTTGGTGAAGAAGCTGGAGTAGTGTATTTGCTGACATGGTGGCATTTTGAATAAACATGTTGTCGCGCGAAATGAAAACTGAGTCCTAGATACGGCCTCTTTAACGAGCGCCGGTGTAGAAACTAGTCGATTGAGACACCATTTACGCAGTTTCTCTCAGGACCTGGGGTTCAAATTGAATCTTAACTAGTTGGTGAAGAAGATGGAGTAGTGTATTTGCTGACCTGGAGGTATTTTGAATAAACAGGTTGTCGCGCGAAATGAAAACTGAGTCCTAGAAACGGCCTCTTTAACGAGCGCCGGTGTAGAAACTAGTCGATTGAGACACCATTTACGCAGTTTCTCTCAGGACCTGGGGTTCAAATTGAAGCTTAACTAGTTGGTAAAGAAGCTGGAGTAGTGTATTTGCTGACCTGGAGGCATTTTGAATAAACAGGTTTTCGCGCGAAATGAAAACTGAGTCCTAGAAACGGCCTCTTTAACGAGCGCCGGTGTAGAAACTAGTCGATTGAGGCACCATTTACTCAGTTTATCTCAGGGCCTGGGGTTCAAATTGAATCTTAACTAGTTGGTGAAGAAGCTGGAGTAGTGTATTTGCTGACCTAGAGGCATTTTGAATAAACAGGTTGTCGCACGAAATGAAAACTGAGTCCTAGAAACGGCCTCTTTAACGAGCGCCGGTGTAGAAACTAGTCGATTGAGGCACCATTTACTCATTTTCTCTCAGGGCCTAGGGTTCAAATTGATGCTTGACTAGTTGGTGAAGAAGCTAGAGTAGTGTTTTTGCTGACCTGGAGGCATTTTGAATAAACAGGTTGTCGCGCGAAATGAAAACTGAGTCCCAGAAACGGCCTCTTTAACGAGCGCCGATGTAGAAACTAGTCGATATAGGCACCATTTACTCAGTTTCTCTCAGGGCCTGGGGTTCAAATTGATGCTTGACTAGTTGGTGAAGAAGCTGGAGTAGTGTATTTGCTGACCTGGAGGCATTTTGAATAAACAGGTTGTCGCGCGAAATGAAAACTGAGTCCCAGAAACGGCCTGTTTAATGAGCGCCGGTGTAGAAACTAGTCGATTGAGACACCATTTACGCAGTTTCTCTCAGGGCCTGGGGTTCAAATTGATGCTTGACTAGTTGGTGAAGAAGCTGGAGTAGTGTATTTGCTGACCTAGAGGCATTTTGAATAAACAGGTTGTCGCGCGAAATGAAAACTGAGTCCTAGAAACGGCCTCTTTAACGAGCGCCGGTGTATAAACTAGTCGATTGAGGCACCATTTACTTATTTTCTCTCAGGGCCTAGGGTTCAAATTGATGCTTGACTAGTTGGTGAAGAAGCTAGAGTAGTGTTTTTGCTGACCTGGAGGCATTTTGAATAAACAGGTTGTCGCCCGAAATGAAAACTGAGTCCCAGAAACGGCCTCTTTAATGAGCGCCGGTGTAGAAACTAGTCGATATAGGCACCATTTACTCAGTTTCTCTCAGGGCCTGGGGTTCAAATTGATGCTTGACTAGTTGGTGAAGAAGCTGGAGTAGTGTATTTGCTGACCTGGAGGCATTTTGAATAAACAGGTTGTCGCGCGAAATGAAAACTGAGTCCCAGAAACGGCCTGTTTAACGAGCGCCAGTGTAGAAACTAGTCGATTGAGGCACCATTTACTCAGTTTATCTCAGGGCCTGGGGTTCAAATTGATGCTTGACTAGTTGGTGAAGAAGCTGGAGTAGTGTATTTGCTGACTTTGAGGCATTTTGAATAAACAGGTTGTCACGCGAAATGAAAACTGAGTCCCAGAAACGGCCTCTTTAACGATTACCGGTGTAGAAACTAGTCGATTGAGGCACCATTTACTCAGTTTCTCTCAGGGCCTGGGGTTCAAATTGATGCTTGACTAGTTGGTGAAGAAGCTGGAGTAGTGTATTTGCTGACATGGAGGCATTTTGAATAAACAGGTTGTCGCCCGAAATGAAAACTGAGTCCTAGAAACGGCCTCTTTAACGAGCGCCGGTGTAGAAACTAGTCGATTGAGACACCATTTACGCAGTTTCTCTCAGGACCTGGGGTTCAAATTGAAGCTTAACTAGTTGGTGAAGAAGCTGGAGTAGTGTATTTGCTGACCTGGAGGCATTTTGAATAAACAGGTTGTCGCGCGAAATGAAAACTGAGTCCTAGAAACGGCCTCTTTAACGAGCACCGGTGTAGAAACTAGTCGATTGAGGCACCATTTACTCAGTTTATCTCAGGGCCTGGGGTTCAAATTGATGCTTGACTAGTTGGTGAAGAAGCTGCAGTAGTGTATTTGCTGACTTGGAGGCATTTTGAAAAAACAGGTAGTCACGCGAAATGAAAACTGAGTCCCAGAAACGGCCTCTTTAACGAGCGCCGGTGTAGAAACTAGTCGATATAGGCACCATTTACTCAGTTTCTGTGGGGACCCCGGACTAGCTGTCCGAAATACCCTTGTGCCTACAACATCAGCGATCCCATGATCAGTCTGTCGCTGAGCACAATCAAACTGGTATCAAAAGAACATCCATAAATACCGAATAAAATTTACTTACTTGATTGAAGTCATAACTTCAACAGATACTTGCAGCGGAAATCATCAAACAGCGTGGAGCCCAAGTCATTAGCCATAACCCCACAGGCAGCTGACTGGGAAGCGCCCTAGCTCGCATTGACGTCGTCGATCTCTCGGTCTTCAGCGTACTTCTTGAACTCTGGACATGGGAATATCCAGGGACACAGCCATGAGTACATTTACGTACTCGCAAAACTACCCCCGACATGAGCATGCAATAGCATCATTTTTAGTATAACAAAACCCTTTATTTTGAGAAGACACCTCTATATCTTTGTTGAAAAGAAAAAAAAGAAGGTTTTTAGAACTTTTTCCCATAAACCTATCTTTGTAAGAATTCTCTTTTAAAACCTTTTTCCCTAAAATCCATCTTTGTTGAAGAAGGTAAGAAGTCTCTTTTACAAACATTTTCCCGGAAAATCACCATTTGTTTATTTCTCCAAACTCCTCCTTTTCCGACCAAAACCATTCCTGGTCAAATCATTTTTCCAACAACCTTATACCAACCCTTTGGTATAGTTGCATAAAACATTTCCCACTTTCAGGACACAAAACTTTGCACTTCTCGATCATAGCCCCTCAGGGTCAATCCTTCTCCAGCAACCTCATACCAGCCCGTCGGTAGAGTTGCAGATACAACACATCTCCATTTTATTTTCAAATCTCAAAACATTTCCAAAACTTGCACATGGTCAGAGGACAGCCTCCCAACTGTCCATATCCGAGGACTCGGCTATTCGAATAGTTTTATTACCCTCTGCAGAGGTAGCACGCTTTTCCCACACCCATCCGGTAACTCATCGTGTCAGCCACGTCCCGCCATACAAGGTGTATGCGAAGTTGAGTCACCGACCGTAGCCTGTCCTTTGCTCATGCTAGTATAGGATCCTACCGCTACGAAACCGGTTCCATCGACACTTAAATCCAGCCCATCGGAAACTAAGTGTGAGGTCTTCGTAGTTCTGCCCGGCGACCCAAAGGTGGCGTCTTCAATCCTCTTTCTCCAATACACTCATACCGGCCTCCGGTAGACTTCTCTTAAGAGGACCCAGGTCAGGGGCAGGTCACCAAACCATCCCCTCATGGAACGAGGTCATCCTCGTTGTTGAGGCATCCAGTACTAATATGAGCAAACTATATGACTACGCCCTTTTCCCATATGTGGGTAAATGTGGTCGCACAGGTTATTGGCTGGTCGTCATAGTACAAAGACACAATGTGCATTTTTCATAAACATCTCCATTCACCATTTCTCCATTTCCACACCGACATCTCGGTATTCCACAACCACACACAAGTATTTTCAAAGGAGTTTTGAGTAAACAATAATTTTCCTATCCTATAGTTTGAAAAAATAATTTCCATCTAATATCTCCATATAGAGTGTCAAAATAATATACTTGTATTTTGAAAACAAAAGGGATTTTCAAACTCATAGCTTTAGTGGCAAACACCACATAAATCACTTATGCTCTTTATAAGTAAAACATGTGAACCAAAATAGATGTATAAAAATGCAAGCTCAGAGGATAGCTTGCCTGTCTCAGCAAAGTTCTCGGGGTCTTGCTGTTTAAAGTACTCCCCCTCCTCGTATGATCCGGCAACGTTCTCGTCTAAACGTCAAACAAGCAATACAACAATTACTATACTACTCAATCAAGCATCACACATTACAATCTTAAACATCACAAATAGCTACTGCACACACCAAGCAACACAATTTGGTTTCAATTTTATTGAATTAAACATTATCTACTTATGTCTTGAATATGGCAGAAACTAGTTATTCATGTTTAATTGCATAACTTGAGTTCTGTTGGTCACAAAAATACAAACTAAATTTCTACAGAAAGCTACTGATGTGTGGAAGACAACATAATTTGATTTGGATTAATTGGAGTTACCAAACTTCCTACATAATTGTTTTAATACAGAAACTTATTAACCAAGTTTTGGCTATAACTTAAGTTTTGTTGATCCAAAAATTAAATCCTTTTAGGGGTGTATAACCTTGATTAAATGTGACCTAAAAAAAAAATTAGTTCCAACTCATTTGGATTAACCATTAAACATTTATAATTATTTTAATCCAGAGAGGTTTGTTAATCTTAATCCAAGGCTCAACAAATAATATTGGTTAATTAATGCTACAAAAATTAGGGGAGCTAAAGGATCACAGTACTAAGCTAACAAAATTGGAATCATGCTATTTGGATTAACAGAGCTCCAGAAACAATTTATTTGGTGATTTAAACCCTCTGTAGTAATTTAAATACTGCTCAATATCTATTGTTCTAAACAGGGTGAGGCCAGTGGGGTTCGTCAGACAAGTTTATAAGATTTCTATAGATACTTTATTCATAAATTTTGGACTTGTATAACTCGAGTTATTTAATTTTGACTAAGGTTCCAGAGGTGAATAATTTCACAAAAGAATAAGGCCTGAGTGAAAAAAAAAAAACTTAACGGGCCAGATCTGGGGCTGGACCAAGCCATCCGTGCTGGGCCGGCATGTGAAACTAGGCACTAAAAAAAAAAATACGCTGCTGCTGCTGCTGTGTCTTCTTCCTTGCAACGGACGGAGCCGAGCAGAAAATCTTACGGGGGCTGGGTTCTTGCTTAGCTCACCTAGGGGTGCTGCAACGCGATGGCGAGTGTGGAATCGTGGTGCGGAGCGTTTGGGGTGGTCGGGGAAGGGCTCGGTTCGCGCAGGCGTGTCCTGGAACGACGGCGGGCTCCATGGCTTCCACGGACCCGAGACGACGCCGGCGACCTCTTGGCAGCGTTCCTGTGCAAGAAACGGGGTGCGGGTGAGCGGCCGGTCGTGAAGAAACAGCGCAGAGGCCATAGGAAGAGAAAGAAAGAAACAACGCGTGGCCGTGCGGTCGTCTTCATCCTCGGTGCGGCGGAGCGCAGAGCACTGCCAAGGACAGCAGCGGCTTCGCAGCTGCGGTTCCGCCCTCCTGGCGGTGCACTGAAGAGAGGGGAGTGAGTGGGAGGCAGTGGTGGAGTGTGGAGTTAGCGAGGGCTCGGGGTGGCTTTATATAGCCGAGCTTCAGGCTCACGGTGGTCATGGCGCAGGGAGGGGTTCAGAGGGCGATGGAGCTCGCGATAGGGGGCGGCTATGGTGTGTCTACGGTGCTGGGGAGCTGGGGAGCAGAAGGGGCTGCGTGGCGAGGAGTCGAGCTTGCTCGAGGTGGGGGACGGCTCTGGGCGCACTTGGGCGGCGCACGGCGTGCACGCGCGCGAGCAGAACACGGCGCGGCTGCTTCGGTGCTGGCGTGGTCTCTCCTAGCAGGGGCAGAGGGGAGCGAGGAAAGGGTCGGGCGAGGCAAAGGGGCTAGCTGGGCGGCTACGTGCCTCCTGCACAGCGACGACAAGCACGACATGGCGACAGGAGCGCTGCTCCCTGGCGACGATGATCCAATCCGACCAATTGGCACGCTCCCGAGATGCTCTGGTGCTTCGAGGATGTTCAGCGAGGGGAGAGGAGTAGAGGGGTGCAAGGAATCGAAGAAACTCGCCCGAAATCGATCAATTCGATCGGGTGATCATCGATTTGGGGAAGAACATGGGCACTGCCCTTCCTGTGATCGATGAAATGCTTCAACGAAATTTTTAATTCAAATTTCTTTAAATTAATTTTATAAGGTGCTTCACATATGTTGATCAGGATTTATGGTACTGTGGTGGTTTTGATTTGGCATGTGCATCATAGCATACTTGGTGATTTAAAAAGATAAAGAAAGGTATAGAATTTTGTAATTTGAATTTTTGGAAATATTGAGAGAGAAATTTAGTAGGAATAAAAATAGGAGTGATACATTATCACTTCACTGAATATTATTTTGAATAAAATCAATTTCTCACTTGGAGAAATTTGTGTGACACTTGTCACATAATTTTATGTGTTGATCTTTTTATTTTGTTCCTTTTTCTTTTCTCCAAGTTTTTATTTAGCAAACACACATCACAAGTAATGAAATACATGCAACACACATAAAAATAATGAAAATTTTTGTTGGCCCACATTTTCGGAACTAATAATACTTATTTTAATTCTGGGATGTTACAGTTTCTCTCAGGGCCTGGGGTTCAAATTGATGCTTGACTAGTTGGTGAAGAAGCTGGAGTAGTGTATTTGCTGACCTGGAGGCATTTTGAATAAACAGGTTGTCGCGCGAAATGAAAACTGAGTCCCAGAAACGGCCTCTTTAACAAGCGCCGGTGTAGAAACAAGTCGATTGAGGCACCATTTACTCAGTTTCTCTCAGGGCCTGGGGTTCAAATTGATGCTTGACTAGTTGGTGAAGAAGCTGGAGTAGTGTATTTGCTGACTTGGAGGCATTTTGAATAAACAGGTTGTCACGCGAAATGAAAACTGAGTCCCAGAAACGGCCTCTTTAACGATTACCGGTGTAGAAACTAGTCGATTGAGGCACCATTTACTCAGTTTCTCTCAGGGCCTGGGGTTCAAATTGATGCTTGACTAGTTGGTGAAGAAGCTGGAGTAGTGTATTTGCTGACATGGAGGCATTTTGAATAAACAGGTTGTCGCGCGAAATGAAAACTGAGTCCTAGAAACGGCCTCTTTAACGAGCGCCGGTGTAGAAACTAGTCGATTGAGACACCATTTACGCAGTTTCTCTCAGGACCTGGGGTTCAAATTGAAGCTTAACTAGTTGGTGAAGAAGCTGGAGTAGTGTATTTGCTGACCTGGAGGCATTTTGAATAAACAGGTTGTCACGCGAAATGAAAACTGAGTCCTAGAAACGGCCTCTTTAACGAGCGCCGGTGTAGAAACTAGTCGATTGAGGCACCATTTACTCAGTTCATCTCCGGGCCTGGGGTTCAAATTGATGCTTGACTAGTTGGTGAAGAAGCTGGAGTAGTGTATTTGCTGACTTGGAGGCATTTTGAAAAAACAGGTTGTCACGCGAAATGAAAACTGAGTCCTAGAAACGGCCTCTTTAACGATTACCGGTGTAGAAACTAGTCGATTGAGGCACCATTTACTCAGTTTCTCTCAGGGCCTGGGGTTCAAATTGATGCTTGACTAGTTGGTGAAGAAGCTGGAGTAGTGTATTTGCTGACCTGGAGGCATTTTGAATAAACAGGTTGTCGCGCGAAATGAAAACTGAGTCCTAGAAATGGCCTCTTTAACGAGCGCCGGTGTAGAAACTAGTCGATTGAGACACCATTTACGCAGTTTCTCTCAGGACCTGGGGTTCAAATTGAAGCTTAACTAGTTGTGGAAGAAGCTGGAGTAGTGTATTTGCTGACCTAGAGGCATTTTGAATAAACAGGTTGTCGCACGAAATGAAAACTGAGTCCTAGAAACGGCCTCTTTAACGAGCGCCGGTGTAGAAACTAGTCGATTGAGGCACCATTTACTCATTTTCTCTCAGGGCCTGGGGTTCAAATTGATGCTTGACTAGTTGGTGAAGAAGCTAGAGTAGTGTATTTGCTGACTTGGAGGTATTTTGAATAAACAGGTTGTCGCGCGAAATGAAAACTGAGTCCTAAAAACGGCCTCTTTAACGAGCGCCGATGTAGAAACTAGTCGATTGAGTCACCATTTACTCAGTTTCTCTCAGGGCCTGGGGTTCAAATTGATGCTTAACTAGTTGTGGAAGAAGCTGGAGTAGTGTATTTGCTGACCTGGAGGCATTTTGAATAAACAGGTTGTCGCGCGAAATGAAAACTGAGTCCTAGAAACGACCTCTTTAACGAGCGCCGGTGTAGAAACTACTCGATTGAGGCACCATTTACTCAGTTTCTCTCAGGGCCTGGGGTCCAAATTGAAGCTTGACTAGTTGGTGAAGAAGCTGGAGTAGTGTATTTGCTGACCAGGAGGCATTTTGAATAAACAGGTTGTCACGCGAAATGAAAACTGAGTCCCAGAAACGGCCTCTTTAACGATTACCGGTGTAAAAACTAGTCGATTGAGGCACCATTTACTCATTTTCTCTCAGGGCCTGGGGTTCAAATTGATGCTTGACTAGTTGGTGAAGAAGCTGGAGTAGTGTATTTGCTGACCTGGAGGCATTTTGAATAAACACGTTGTCGCGCGAAATGAAAACTGAGTCCTAGAAACGGCCTCTTTAACGATCGCCGGTGTAGAAACTAGTCGATTGAGACACCATTTACGCAGTTTCTCTCAGTACCTGGGGTTCAAATTGAAGCTTAACTAGTTGGTGAAGAAGCTGGAGTAGTGTATTTGCTGACCTGGAGGCATTTTGAATAAACAGGTTGTCGCGCGAAATGAAAACTGAGTCATAGAAACGGCCTCTTTAACGAGCGCCGGTGTAGAAACTAGTCGATTGAGGCACCATTTACTCAGTTTATCTCAGGGTCTGGGGTTCAAATTGATGCTTGACTAGTTGGTGAAGAAGCTGGAGTAGTGTATTTGCTGACCTGGAGGCATTTTGAATAAACAGGTTGTCGCGCGAAATGAAAACTGAGTCCTAGAAATGGCCTCTTTAACGAGCGCCGGTGTAGAAACTAGTCGATTGAGGCACCATTTACGCAGTTTCTCTCAGGACCTGGGGTTCAAATTGAAGCTTAACTAGTTGGTGAAGAAGCTGGAGTAGTGTATTTGCTGACCTAGAGGCATTTTGAATAAACAGGTTGTCGCGCGAAATGAAAACTGAGTCCTAGAAACGGCCTCTTTAACGATTACCGGTGTAGAAACTAGTCGATTGAGGCACCATTTACTCATTTTCTCTCAGGGCCTGGGGTTCAAATTGATGCTTGACTAGTTGGTGAAGAAGCTGGAGTAGTGTATTTGCTGACTTGGAGGCATTTTGAATAAACACGTTGTCGCGCGAAATGAAAACTGAGTCCTAGAAACGGCCTCTTTAACGATCGCCGGTGTAGAAACTAGTCGATTGAGACACCATTTACGCAGTTTCTCTCAGGACCTGGGGTTCAAATTGAAGCTTAACTAGTTGGTGAAGAAGCTGGAGTAGTGTATTTGCTGACCTGGAGGCATTTTGAATAAACAGGTTGTCGCGCGAAATGAAAACTGAGTCATAGAAACGGCCTCTTTAACGAGCGCCGGTGTAGAAACTAGTCGATTGAGGCACCATTTACTCAGTTTATCTCAGGGCCTGGGGTTCAAATTGATGCTTGACTAGTTGGTGAAGAAGCTGGAGTAGTGTATTTGCTGACCAGGAGGCATTTTGAGTAAACAGGTTGTCACGCGAAATGAAAACTGAGTCCCAGAAACGGCCTCTTTAACGATTACTGGTGTAGAAACTAGTCGATTGAGGCACCATTTACTCATTTTCTCTCAGGGCCTGGGGTTCAAATTGATGCTTGACTAGTTGGTGAAGAAGCTGGAGTAGTGTATTTGCTGACATGGAGGCATTTTGAATAAACAGGTTGTCGCGCGAAATGAAAACTGAGTCCTAGAAACGGCCTCTTTAACGATTGCCGGTGTAGAAACTAGTCGATTGAGACACCATTTACGCAGTTTCTCTCAGGACCTGGGGTTCAAATTGAAGCTTAACTAGTTGGTGAAGAAGTTGGAGTAGTGTATTTGCTGACCTGGAGGCATTTTGAATAAACAGGTTGTCGCGCGAAATGAAAACTGAGTCCTAGAAACGGCCTCTTTAACGAGCGCCGGTGTAGAAACTAGTCGATTGAGGCACCATTTACTCAGTTTATCTCAGGGCCTGGGGTTCAAATTGATGCTTGACTAGTTGGTGAAGAAGCTGGAGTAGTGTATTTGCTGACTTGGAGGCATTTTGAATAAACAGGTTGTCACGCGAAATGAAAACTGAGTCCCAGAAACGGCCTCTTTAACGATTACCGGTGTAGAAACTAGTCGATTGAGGCACCATTTACTCAGTTTCTCTCAGGGCCTGGGGTTCAAATTGATGCTTGACTAGTTGGTGAAGAAGCTGGAGTAGTGTATTTGCTGACCTGGAGGCAATTTGAATAAACAGGTTGTCGCACGAAATGAAAACTGAGTCCTAGAAACGGCCTCTTTAACGAGCGGCGGTGTAGAAACTAGTCGATTGAGACACCATTTACGCAGTTTCTCTCAGGACCTGGGGTTCAAATTGAAGCTTAACTAGTTGGTGAAGAAGCTGGAGTAGTGTATTTGCTGACCTGGAGGCATTTTGAATAAACAGGTTGTCACGCGAAATGAAAACTGAGTCCCAGAAACGGCCTCTTTAACGATTACCGGTGTAGAAACTAGTCGATTGAGGCACCGTTTACTCATTTTCTCTCAGGGCCTGGGGTTCAAATTGATGCTTGACTAGTTGGTGAAGAAGCTGGAGTAGTGTATTTGCTGACCTGGAGGCATTTTGAATAAACACGTTGTCGCGCGAAATGAAAACTGAGTCCTAGAAACGGCCTCTTTAACGATCGCCGGTGTAGAAACTAGTCGATTGAGACACCATTTACGCAGTTTCTCTCAGGACCTGGGGTTCAAATTAAAGCTTAACTAGTTGGTGAAGAAGCTGGAGTAGTGTATTTGCTGACCTGGAGGCATTTTGAATAAACAGGTTGTCGCGCGAAATGAAAACTGAGTCATAGAAACGGCCTCTTTAACGAGCGCCGGTGTAGAAACTAGTCGATTGAGGCACCATTTACTCAGTTTATCTCAGGGGCTGGGGTTCAAATTGATGCTTGACTAGTTGGTGAAGAAGCTGGAGTAGTGTATTTGCTGACTTGGAGGCATTTTGAGTAAACAGGTTGTCACGCGAAATGAAAACTGAGTCCCAGAAACGGCCCCTTTAACGATTACCGGTGTAGAAACTAGTCGATTGAGGCACCATTTACTCAGTTTCTCTCAGGGCCTGGGGTTCAAATTGATGCTTGACTAGTTGGTGAAGAAGCTGGAGTAGTGTATTTGCTGACATGGAGGCATTTTGAATAAACAGGTTGTCGCGCGAAATGAAAACTGAGTCCTAGAAACGGCCTCTTTAACGAGCGCCGGTGTAGAAACTAGTCGATTGAGACACCATTTACGCAGTTTCTCTCAGGACCTGGGGTTCAAATTGAAGCTTAACTAGTTGGTGAAGAAGCTGGAGTAGTGTATTTGCTGACCTGGAGGCATTTTGAATAAACAAGTTGTCGCGCGAAATGAAAACTGAGTCCTAGAAACGGCCTCTTTAACGAGCGCCGGTGTAGAAACTAGTCGATTGAGGCACCATTTACTCAGTTTATCTCAGGGCCTGGGGTTCAAATTGATGCTTGACTAGTTGGTGAAGAAGCTGGAGTAGTGTATTTGCTGACTTGGAGGCATTTTGAATAAACAGGTTGTCACGCGAAATGAAAACTGAGTCCCAGAAACGGCCTCTTTAACGATTACCGGTGTAGAAACTAGTCGATTGAGGCACCATTTACTCAGTTTCTCTCAGGGCCTGGGGTTCAAATTGAAGCTTAACTAGTTGGTGAAGAAGCTGGAGTAGTGTATTTGCTGACCTGGAGGCATTTTGAATAAACAGGTTGTCGCACGAAATGAAAACTGAGTCCTAGAAACGGCCTCTTTAACGAGCGCCGGTGTAGAAACTAGTCGATTGAGACACAATTTACGCAGTTTCTCTCAGGACCTGGGGTTCAAATTGAAGCTTAACTAGTTGGTGAAGAAGCTGGAGTAGTGTATTTGCTGACCTGGAGGCATTTTGAATAAACAGGTTGTCGCGCGAAATGAAAACTAAGTCCTAGAAACGGCCTCTTTAACGAGCGCCGGTGTAGAAACTAGTCGACTGAGGCACCATTTACTCAGTTTATCTCAGGGCCTGGGGTTCAAATTGATGCTTGACTAGTTGGTGAAGAAGCTGGAGTAGTGTATTTGCTGACTTGGAGGCATTTTGAATAAACAGGTTCTCACGCGAAATGAAAACTGAGTCCCAGAAACGGCCTCTTTAACGATTACCGGTGTAGAAACTAGTCGATTGAGGCACCATTTACTCAGTTTCTCTCAGGGCCTGGGATTCAAATTGATGCTTGACTAGTTGGTGAAGAAGCTGGAGTAGTGTATTTGCTGACCTGGAGGCATTTTGAATAAACAGGTTGTCGCGCGAAATGAAAACTGAGTCCTAGAAACGGCCTCTTTAACGAGCGCCGGTGTAGAAACTAGTCGATTGAGACACCATTTACGCAGTTTCTCTCAGGACCTGGGGTTCAAATTGAAGCTTAACTAGTTGGTGAAGAAGCTGGAGTAGTGTATTTGCTGACCTGGAGGCATTTTGAATAAACAGGTTGTCGCGCGAAATGAAAACTGAGTCCTAGAAACGGCCTCTTTAACGAGCGCCGGTGTAGAAACTAGTCGATTGAGGCACCATTTACTCAGTTTATCTCAGGGCCTGGGGTTCAAATTGATGCTTGACTAGTTGGTGAAGAAGCTGGAGTAGTGTATTTGCTGACTTGGAGGCATTTTGAATAAACAGGTTGTCACGCGAAATGAAAACTGAGTCCCAGAAACGGCCTCTTTAACGATTACTGGTGTAGAAACTAGTCGATTGAGGCACCATTTACTCAGTTTCTCTCAGGGCCTGGGGTTCAAATTGATGCTTGACTAGTTGGTGAAGAAGCTGGAGTAGTGTATTTGCTGACCTGGAGGCATTTTGAATAAACACGTTGTCGCGCGAAATGAAAACTGAGTCCTAGAAACGGCCTCTTTAACGATCGCCGGTGTAGAAACTAGTCGATTGAGACACCATTTACGCAGTTTCTCTCAGGACCTGGGGTTCAAATTGAAGCTTAACTAGTTGGTGAAGAAGCTGGAGTAGTGTATTTGCTGACCTGGAGGCATTTTGAATAAACAGGTTGTCGCGCGAAATGAAAACTGAGTCATAGAAACGGCCTCCTTAACGAGCGCCGGTGTAGAAACTAGTCGATTGAGGCACCATTTACTCAGTTTATCTCAGGCGCTGGGGTTCAAATTGATGCTTGACTAGTTGGTGAAGAAGCTGGAGTAGTGTATTTGCTGACTTGGAGGCATTTTGAGTAAACAGGTTGTCACGCGAAATGAAAACTGAGTCCCAGAAACGGCCTCTTTAACGATTACCGGTGTAGAAACTAGTCGATTGAGGTACCATTTACTCAGTTTCTCTCAGGGCCTGGGGTTCAAATTGATGCTTGACTAGTTGGTGAAGAAGCTGGAGTAGTGTATTTGCTGACATGGAGGCATTTTGAATAAACAGGTTGTCGCGCGAAATGAAAACTGAGTCCTAGAAACGGCCTCTTTAACGAGCGCCGGTGTAGAAACTAGTCGATTGAAAAACCATTTACGCAGTTTCTCTCAGGACCTGGGGTTCAAATTGAAGCTTAACTAGTTGGTGAAGAAGCTGGAGTAGTGTATTTGCTGACCTGGAGGCATTTTGAATAAACAGGTTGTCGCGCGAAATGAAAACTGAGTCCTAGAAACGGCCTCTTTAACGAGCGCCGGTGTAGAAACTAGTCGATTGAGGCACCATTTACTCAGTTTATCTCAGGGCCTGGGGTTCAAATTGATGCTTGACTAGTTGGTGAAGAAGCTGGAGTAGTGTATTTGCTGACTTGGAGGCATTTTGAATAAACAGGTTGTCACGCGAAATGAAAATTGAGTCCCAGAAACGGCCTCTTTAACGATTACCGGTGTAGAAACTAGTCGATTGAGGCACCATTTACTCAGTTTCTCTCAGGGCCTGGGGTTCAAATTGAAGCTTAACTAGTTGGTGAAGAAGCTGGAGTAGTGTATTTGCTGACCTGGAGGAATTTTGATTAAACAGGTTGTCGCACGAAATGAAAACTGAGTCCTAGAAACGGCCTCTTTAACGAGCGCCGGTGTAGAAACTAGTCGATTGAGACACAATTTACGCAGTTTCTCTCAGGGCCTGGGGTTCAAATTGAAGCTTAACTAGTTGGTGAAGAAGCTGGAGTAGTGTATTTGCTGACCTGGAGGCATTTTGAATAAACAGGTTGTCGCGCGAAATGAAAACTAAGTCCTAGAAACGGCCTCTTTAACGAGCGCCGGTGTAGAAACTAGTCGACTGAGGCACCATTTACTCAGTTTATCTCAGGGCCTGGGGTTCAAATTGATGCTTGACTAGTTGGTGAAGAAGCTGGAGTAGTGTATTTGCTGACTTGGAGGCATTTTGAATAAACAGGTTCTCACGCGAAATGAAAACTGAGTCCCAGAAACGGCCTCTTTAACGATTACCGGTGTAGAAACTAGTCGATTGAGGCACCATTTACTCAGTTTCTCTCAGGGCCTGGGGTTCAAATTGATGCTTGACTAGTTGGTGAAGAAGCTGGAGTAGTGTATTTGCTGACCTGGAGGCATTTTGAATAAACAGGTTGTCGCGCGAAATGAAAACTGAGTCCTAGAAACGGCCTCTTTAACGAGCGCCGGTGTAGAAACTAGTCGATTGAGACACCATTTACGCAGTTTCTCTCAGGACCTGGGGTTCAAATTGAAGCTTAACTAGTTGGTGAAGAAGCTGGAGTAGTGTATTTGCTGACCTGGAGGCATTTTGAATAAACAGGTTGTCGCGCGAAATGAAAACTGAGTCCTAGAAACGGCCTCTTTAACGAGCGCCGGTGTAGAAACTAGTCGATTGAGGCACCATTTACTCAGTTTATCTCAGGGCCTGGGGTTCAAATTGATGCTTGACTAGTTGGTGAAGAAGCTGGAGTAGTGTATTTGCTGACTTGGAGGCATTTTGAATAAACAGGTTGTCACGCGAAATGAAAACTGAGTCCCAGAAACGGCCTCTTTAACGATTACCGGTGTAGAAACTAGTCGATTGAGGCACCATTTACTCAGTTTCTCTCAGGGCCTGGGGTTCAAATTGATGCTTGACTAGTTGGTGAAGAAGCTGGAGTAGTGTATTTGCTGACCTGGAGGCATTTTGAATAAACAGGTTGTCGCACGAAATGAAAACTGAGTCCTAGAAACGGCCTCTTTAACGACCGCCGGTGTAGAAACTAGTCGATTGAGACACCATTTACGCAGTTTCTCTCAGGACCTGGGGTTCAAATTGAAGCTTAACTAGTTGGTGAAGAAGCTGGAGTAGTGTATTTGCTGACCTGGAGGCATTTTGAATAAACAGGTTGTCGCGCGAAATGAAAACTGTGTCCAAGAAACGGCCTCTTTAACGAGCGTCGGTGTAGAAACTAGTCGATTGAGGCACCATTTACTCAGTTTATCTCAGGGCCTGGGGTTCAAATTGATGCTTGACTAGTTGGTGAAGAAGCTGGAGTAGTGTATTTGCTGACTTGGAGGCATTTTGAATAAACAGGTTGTCACGCGAAATGAAAACTGAGTCCCAGAAACGGCCTCTTTAACGATTTCCGGTGTAGAAACTAGTCGATTGAGGCACCATTTACTCAGTTTCTCTCAGGGCCTGGGGTTCAAATTGATGCTTGACTAGTTGGTGAAGAAGCTGGAGTAGTGTATTTGCTGACCTGGAGGCATTTTGAATAAACAGGTTGTCGCGCGAAATGAAAACTGAGTCCTAGAAACGGCCTCTTTAACGAGCGCCGGTGTAGAAACTAGTCGATTGAGGCGCCATTTACTCAGTTTCTCTCAGGGCCTGGGGTCCAAATTGAAGCTTGTAACCCTAGCCCCGAGTATTAAACCGTTAAACTCTTTTCCTCCAGCTACAAAAGGGGAACCTATTTCCATAGCCAAATAAATTCCACCAAAAATACCAGAGTACTCCCATATCCATATAAAGACCATCCATGCAAGAATACTGCATACTCCAATGCAATGTTCTCAAGTTAGCCAATATTTTCCGAAATGCCATTTCTGATCCAGAAATGTTTGAGACAAGCTATACATCTCCATAAATTCTGATAAATTTAGGGAATGAATATTTTGGCATTCCCTACCCTTCATCTTTTTGTCCCAAACCCATTTGAGCATTATTTGGGATACTTCCTTTGTAATGCTCTTTTCCGGCCTTTCTGCAATTTCCGAAGGAACCCTATTCTTTATGTCTCCAAAAATTCTACCAAAATTAGGGGATGATCCCTAGACATTATGTAACCCATTTATACAAAAATATTGGATACCTTCTTAAGAAAGTATTTGACTTTTCCACGGCCCAAGTTTCTGCCCGGATTTTCAAACGTTTCAAAACCAAGCCAAATAATTTTTGTACCGAGAGGAGAACCCCCAGATGCAAGCCCTGGGTGTGTTGACACCTCTGGGCAAAGTCTCGACCAAACCAAAAATCATTTGCCTCCTCAACGAGCAATTTCGAATTTAGACCAGTACTGTTTTTCAAAACTTCTAGTCGCGCGAAGTTTCGAATTTGCGAAAACGTTAGTCACCGAAGTTGTAGAGTTCTGAGTGTTACGTGCAGTGGCGAAAACCTATTCGCGTTTGGACCCCCGAGTCACCGGGAACGCGACGATGTCGTCCGTGTCGCACCCTAAACGCCGTTTAGGCGTGACCTAAAAACCGTTTAGCGCAAAACCGATGCCAAACCCCTCTTCTGCAGGGCACACCCGTGCTCCACTGCACAACCAGCTCAGCTCACCCCCACCCGTTCTTATCCACTCTTAACCATGGTTGTCGGTGACCATAGTTGGGCTTACCCCAGGTCAACCTCTCCCTCCGGCTCTATAAATTCTCTCCAAGCAGCAGCTTGAGCAAACAGCAACCATTCCACACTTTCTCCCCTCCCTCCTATCCTCTCCTCTGCATCCAGAGGCAGTGGTGACCACGGCTCCGTCAAGGGCAGCACGGCCACCACACTTCTCCTCCTCCATTTGCTCTCCTCTCTGGATGCACCACCATTTGCTTCCCACTCTAGCTGCTCTCCCCACTGCCCACACTCCCTTTCCTCTCCATTCCTCCACCACAGCCCAGAGGAACCAGAGACGAACTCGAGTTCGTGCTCACCACCATGGCCGAGCCGCGGCCAAGCCCGTGGTGCCGCCTCTGCCCTCCCCCCCCCTCCAGACGAAGCAGCCTGTGGACGCGGTGCAACCCCGTGGTTCCATCCCCGCCGTCCTTGACTGGTCGCCGGGCCGCCTGCCGCAGCTGGCCGGCGCCACCGCCGTGCCCCGTGCGTGCTCGAAAGGATGAAGATGTCAACGATGCCCAATGCCGCAGCCACCGCTTCCGGCCTCCACCTTGGCCAGCTGCCGGAGTACCTCCCCCCCCCCCCGCTGTCGCCGTTGATGAGCTCCCCGGACCCGCCCGTCACCGGCGAGCATCGACCTCCCCGTACGCCTCCGTGCGGGCTCGTGTGGAGAGAGGCGTTGACCTCGCCCCGCTGCCGTCTCCGCCACCCCCCTGGCCGCGGAAGGCCACCTCCGGCCATCCCCGCCGCCTCCTGCCGCCGTGGCCCTCCCCAGCTCCGGCGCCGGCAGGCGCCCATGCCGCCATGCTGCCGCTCGTGCACTGAAGAAGGCGACCGCGTCGATCCGTTCATGGATCCTTTTCTCCGTCCCGTACCGTTTCAACCAGCCCAGTGGGCTCATCCGGTGGAAGTGGCCCAGCCCAGCCCAGCCCATCTAGCTCTGTTTTTTTCCCAGCCAGAGCAGCAGGGCAGCAGTGGACCGCAGCCTGCCAGCGGCCCAGCAAGGCGCGGCGCAGTGCACAGCGCAGTGCACAGCGCAGCCCCGGCCCGTCACGGCCCATCCAGTTTTTTTCTGGAAATTCTTTTTCCTTTTTCCTGCTGGTGAGTTTTCGAATGCCCGTAGTTTTCAAACCGTAACTCCGATTTAGGTGATTCAAATTTCTAAATTTGAATCTCGACGAGACCTATCCAGTAGTGTTGGTTTTGTTAATTTTAGAGCAAATTATTTTCACTGCCTTTATTTAATACGGCGTCAGTTGTTTCGAGGAGTAGGCGTTTCCCGGGACTTCCGACCCCCGACGAGTTCGAGACCTCCCGACCCTTTCGAGACCCGTCATCTAAGGCAAGCTAACCCCTTGCTATAAACCATCCAGCAGTGTTAGTTTGTTGTTTTGATTATTGCTTGCCGAGTATTATATGCTTGTCTGTTATATTATTATTGCTGCCTGTCTGTTTGTTTGTCTGTTTAATTATTGCATGCCTGAGTGTCGTTCTTGTTCAGTATGAAACTTGTTATATTATTACTGCCTCGTTGCTTATGTCATGTTGTATTTAAATTGTTGCATTACCTTAAATTATTTATCTGTGCACACTCACACTTCCGGGGCAATGGCCGGGCCTCCCGCCTCAGCCGAGGAAGTGGGGGAAATTATTACAACTGTGCGTCTCGCTTTGCGGGGCTTTGTTTGGTTTTTCCACTTCTTCAACGCCGAGGTGAGGTGCGGACGAATGTCGGCTTATGATCCTCGGGGTTGGGGGCATTCGTGTTAGTTGCCTCTTGTCCCACCGTCGGATATGGTTGGCTTAGGCCATCCGGACTGCGATGCTGGGAGCTGACTTTTCCGCGGTTTTATTTGCCGGGATTGCTGACACCACGTCGGGGTAAACCCCGAGTGGAATGGATGCTCTCTCATTCTTATGAGTGCTTTTCGGTTTATTTTGGAGACTATATGCCCAAGTACCCACTTCCTGGTCAACGGTCGGTCGGTATCGCCGCCAAAGACCTGCGCATGGAGGAACGGATGCGTAGCAAACTCCGCATACCTGTGCTTGAATTATTATTATTATTCTATCACTAACCCCCGAGTGACTCCGGCCGGGTCTCCCGCCACCGTCATCTGGGTATTATTGTCATTATTGTTATTATTGTTATTGTTATTATTGCTGCCGCCGTCTCACCAAAACATCAACGTCGATCTGTGATGATGCTTGTTGGCGGGATCGCCACTATAGTCACCCGGTCGACGCTAACCAACTAGTCGATCTGTGATGACGCTTGTTGGCGGAATCGCCACGACAGTCACCCGGTCGACGCAAACCAACTAAATTATATTGTGCAGTTGATCTTTATTTTGTTGCTAATGCCTTGTTGGTTGTTGATGCTGATATATGCAGGTTCTTATGTTTGTTGTTTGATATTGATGTTGTGATTATTATGCTGGACTAATCCTCTGTTTTGTGAATTGTTGTGTTGAAAACTTGAATAAATTGAAACAACCCTCCAAGCTTCGATAGGGTCAGTCCATAGTGCCACTAATCTGAACATTGAACGCACTGCCACTGCCGCTCACATGGGCGGGCCTTGGCCTACGTAACCTATCAAGCCTCCTTTGATGCCACCCTTTTGGCAAGTCTAGTCGGTTACCATAGTTGGTCGGGGCTAGTCTTGCGAAGGTTCCAGAGCTAGGCGTTGCCCATAGTTGGGGACGTGCCGGATTCACTTCTGCATAAGGCATAGAGATATGTCGGTGGCTATACGGGGAGTGTCTTGGTAGCGTGAACAGTCAGGTGAGTGTATCTTGCTGAGTTCGCCTTAAGGATGTTGTCCCAAAGTACCGGCTCAGTGTGGTGCACTTAGGTGAGTGGTATTTGCAACCTCTCGAGAGTGTCTAATATAGATGTCTAGCCTTGTTCCAAGGTTATGGAACAACAGTTCAGAGTGGGTCACACTGTGTGTCCTCGTCGAGTCCGGGGGCTAAACTTAAGTGTTGTTTGAAATAAAGATGAACAACCTGATTCACTAAATGAACAGTAAGTTGATGCAGGGAATGTTACTTGAGATGCGATTGTGAACCAAGGTTAGGGATGGCGGTGTGATGCGTTGGGAGGCCTATAGTTAGGCCAGAGCCCACGTCAACCGTGCATGCCCAGATTGGAAAGTTGAGGCCAGAGTGCCTAGCAGTGATCACAGGTTTTGTGTGTATTATTTGGCACCCTTTGGTGCACTCGTCTACTCGTCACAGGTAAGCTCGTTGTGTGATTGCCGGTGTACGATCCAACCCCACCTGGCTTGGACTCTGCACTGGTGATACCCAATTGTTTGCTTATGCCATGTCTTGCTTGTGATGCCATGCTACTTTTATGTCATGAACCTGGAGTAGATGCTTGCCATGTGTAGGATTTTATTTACAGTGCATGTCTTGTTGCATGATTGTTGGATTGTTTGTAGTAAGGGGCAATATTTGCTGAGTGCATATTTAATGTACTCACGGGCCTCGTGTTTTGGCCAGATTTCAGCGAGGATTCATCTTCTACCTTAGCAAGGAGATGGAGCAAAAGCGTGCTAGGATCAGTAGCCCAGCCAGATGCCTGTGGAGTGGAGCCGCTGCCTTAGTCGTCTTCCGCTGCCAGTTAAACCCTGTCCTGAGCCACGCTTGGCATGATTTCCTATAATGCCTTGGTGGCCTTGTAAACCATCTGTAGCACTTCTTGTGCCTGATTGTGTAATAATTTCCATTATGTTACACTATCACGACGTGCGTCCAGATATCCTGGGCTGGCGCACGGGACGACCGCCTCTCTGGAGACTTGTTCCAGGGAGGGGTGTCACAGACAATGGTATCAGAGCACCAGGCTGGCTGTAGACTACCCTAGCCTGGAAAGCCCAGCCTTACTTTTGCCCGACAGTGAGCCCGATGGATTTAACCCATCTCCGCCTAACTGGCATGGCTAGTGTCGGTCCACAGTAAGGTGCAGTAGGACTCGTCCCATTCCCTGAGAGAGGCTCGCCGGTTTCTTCCAAGAGAAGGAGCCGACACAACCAAGTATATGAGACCCAGTCCTAGCTGCCATTTATCCCCACCCTTGCCTGCTATCCTTAGCAACCCAAACTCTCTTGAAGCAGGATCCCGCAAAGGAATCCCGCGTTCTCATCTCATCCTACACCCAGAGCTAGAGGCCGTCAAGCGGCGTAAAACCCGTGTTTAGTTAGCCTGAGCGGCGCTTGTATGTTGGTAGGTGAGAAGCAGCGAGGTTGTTTGTTTTCTTGTGTTGGCTTGTGATGCAAGTTCTTGTCTGTTTCCTGGTTGATGTCAAATCAGCCATAATAAAACTTGATGTTCTGATTTCCTTGTTAACCACTTGGTTGACGTGGGATGGAATATCATGTCCTTTTCTTCAGTTGAAAAGTTTTAAAGAAATGACAGATCACATAAAAACAGAAGTGGTATACGTGAACCCAGACGCATATACCCACCTGTAAAATTAATACAAACTTTGATTGGGACTATTTCGAGTAAGAAAAGTATTTTTGCGTGTGTTGCACAAGTTAGCCATTAAGTGAGAGTATTTCATACCGTACTCCACGGTACCCGGCTTGCTTATTGCTGACTTGTGTGTAGGTTGGGAAAATCACCTGCTTGTTGCTATACATGGTTCATCACTTGGATGTTTTGTGTGTCGCATACAAGTGGGGAAAATTTTGCTATGTTATTCTAATAATTGTTTGATTGTGCTGGCTTATTCGGTATGGTTGAAATGATTATGCCATACCACTGAAATTGATCTTCAGAATAGCCCTATCCCACGGTGTCTGTGAGCCAATTATTGGTGGCACAGATATTTTCTTTTAAAAGAAACCTTGTTATTTTCTAAAACCTGTGTACGCATGAAAATGAGTATACAGCTTTTCTAAAATAAAACCGTAAACCGTTGTGTTTCCAAACTTGAGCTAATTATTTGCCCAAGGTAAATCCTTGGTTGTTGATTGATAGTCTGGTTGTAGATCTTGTTTGATCTTGCCATGTTTATGTCTGCTTGCGCAAAATCTTAGATTTAATTTTCATAAACCTGCTAGTAGACCCTATATTGATTGATTGATTGAGCTCCTGCCATGTCATCTTTTAGATGCGTTGAGTGTGGTAGAAATACCATACTTTTAAAAAAAATATCGGATTTTAATAAAATAAACCTTGTTGAGTGGCGATCCTTTCGTAGGACAAACCATAGAATTTTGTAGAAAAAGTTTTTCCCTGAAGGGTATTATGGATCGTGCAAGAAATGTCTTGTATAACTCCCCGAATCTCGGGACGAGATTCTTTTTAAGGGGGGAAGGTCTGTAACACCCCAAAATTTGGAACCTAATTTTAGCGGTGTTTTTCGACACCTGGAAAACTTTTTCTTCTTATCCTAAATTTTTCTTCAAGTCTCTGCGGATGTTTTGACCTTGGGATTGCCCTCCCCAAAATTTCCCAGTGATCCACGAACCACCCCAACAACCGTGACAATTTTGTACTTAGGTTTTCTCTCGAAAACCCTAGCCCCGAGTATTAAACCGTTAAACTCTTTTCCTCCAGCTACAAAAGGGGAACCTATTTCCATAGCCAAATAAATTCCACCAAAAATACCAGAGTACTCCCATATCCATATAAAGACCATCCATGCAAGAATACTGCATACTCCAATGCAATGTTCTCAAGTTAGCCAATATTTTCCGAAATGCCATTTCTGATCCAGAAATGTTTGAGACAAGCTATACATCTCCATAAATTCTGATAAATTTAGGGAATGAATATTTTGGCATTCCCTACCCTTCATCTTTTTGTCCCAAACCCATTTGAGCATTATTTGGGATACTTCCTTTGTAATGCTCTTTTCCGGCCTTTCTGCAATTTCCGAAGGAACCCTATTCTTTATGTCTCCAAAAATTCTACCAAAATTAGGGGATGATCCCTAGACATTATGTAACCCATTTATACAAAAATATTGGATACCTTCTTAAGAAAGTATTTGACTTTTCCACGGCCCAAGTTTCTGCCCGGATTTTCAAACGTTTCAAAACCAAGCCAAATAATTTTTGTACCGAGAGGAGAACCCCCAGATGCAAGCCCTGGGTGTGTTGACACCTCTGGGCAAAGTCTCGATAAAACCAAAAATCATTTGCCTCCTCAACGAGCAATTTCGAATTTAGACCAGTACTGTTTTTCAAAACTTCTAGTCGCGCGAAGTTTCGAATTTGCGAAAACGTTAGTCACCGAAGTTGTAGAGTTCTGAGTGTTGCGTGCAGTGGCGAAAACCTCTTCGCGTTTGGACCCCCGAGTCACCGGGAACGCGACGATGTCGTCCGTGTCGCACCCTAAACGCCGTTTAGGCGTGACCTAAAAACCGTTTACCGCAAAACCGATGCCAAACCCCTCTTCTGCAGGGCACACCCGTGCTCCACTGCACAACCAGCTCAGCTCACCCCCACCCGTTCTTATCCACTCTTAACCATGGTTATCGGTGACCATAGTTGGGCTTACCCCGGGTCAACCTCTCCCTCCGGCTCTATAAATTCTCTCCAAGCAGCAGCTTGAGCAAACAGCAACCATTCCACACTTTCTCCCCTCCCTCCTATCCTCTCCTCTGCATCCAGAGGCAGTGGTGACCACGGCTCCGTCAAGGGCAGCACGGCCACCACCCTTCTCCTCCTCCATTTGCTCTCCTCTCTGGATGCACCACCATTTGCTTCCCACTCTAGCTGCTCTCCCCACTGCCCACACTCCCTTTCCTCTCCATTCCTCCACCACAGCCCAGAGGAACCAGAGACGAACTCGAGTTCATGCTCACCACCATGAACGAGTCGCGGCCAAGCCCGTGGTGCCGCCTCTGCCCTCCCCCCCAGACGAAGCAGCCTGTGGACGCGGTGGAACCCCGCGGTTCCATCCCCGCCGTCCTTGACTGGTCGCCGGGCTGCCTGCCGCAGCTGGCCGGCGCCACCGCCGTGCCCCGTGCGTGCTCGAAAGGATGAAGATGTCAACGATGCCCAACGCCGCAGCCACCGCTTCCGGCCTCCACCTTGGCCAGCTGCCGGAGTACCTCCCCCCCCCCCTGCCGCCGTTGATGAGCTCCCCGGACCCGCCCGTCACCGGCGAGCATCGACCTCCCCGTACGCCTCCGTGCGGGCTCGTGTGGAGAGAGGCGTTGACCTCGCCCCGCTGCCATCTCCGCCACCCCCCTGGCCGCGGAAGGCCACCTCCGGCCATCCCCTCCGCCTCCTGCCGCCGTGGCCCTCCCCAGCTCCGGCGCCGGCAGGCGCCCGTGCCGCCGTGCTGCCGCTCGTGCACTGAAGAAGGCGACCGCGTCGATCCGTTCGTGGATCCTTTTCTCCGTCCCGTACCGTTTCAACCAGCCCAGTGGGCTCATCCGGTGGAAGTGGCCCAGCCCAGCCCATCTAGCTCTGTTTTTTTCCCAGCCGGAGCAGCAGGCCAGCAGTGGACCGCGGCCTGCCAGCGGCCCAGCAAGACGCGGCGCAGTGCACAGCGCAGTGCACAGCGCAGCCCCGGCCCGTCACGGCCCATCCAGTTTTTTTTTCTGGAAATTCTTTTTCCTTTTTCCTGCTGGTGAGTTTTCGAATGCCCGTGGTTTAATCTCGACGAGACCTATCCAGTAGTGTTGGTTTTGTTAATTTTAGAGCAAATTATTTTCACTGCCTTTATTTAATACGGCGTCAGTTGTTTCGAGGAGTAGGCGTTTCCCGGGACTTCCGACCCCCGACGAGTTCGAGACCTCCCGACCCTTTCGAGACTCGTCATCTAAGGCAAGCTAACCCCTTGCTATAAACCGTCCAGCAGTGTTAGTTTGTTGTTTTGATTATTGCTTGCCGAGTATTATATGCTTGTCTGTTATATTATTATTGCTGCCTGTCTGTTTGTTTGTCTGTTTAATTATTGCATGCCTGAGTGTCGTTCTTGTTCAGTATGAAACTTGTTATATTATTACTGCCTCGTTGCTTATGTCATGTTGTATTTAAATTGTTGCATTACCTTAAATTATTTATCTGTGCACACTCACACTTCCGGGGCAATGGCCGGGCCTCCCGCCTCAGCCGAGGAAGTGGGGGAAATTATTACAACTGTGCGTCTCGCTTTGCGGGGCTTTGTTTGGTTTTTCCACTTCTTCAACGCCGAGGTGAGGTGCGGACGAATGTCGGCTTATGATCCTCGGGGTTGGGGGCATTCGTGTTAGTTATCTCTTGTCCCACCGTCGGATATGGTTGGCTTAGGCCATCCGGACTGCGATGCTGGGAGCTGACTTTTCCGCGGTTTTATTTGCCGGGATTGCTGACACCATGTCGGGGTAAACCCCGAGTGGAATGGATGCTCTCTCATTCTTATGAGTGCTTTTCGGTTTATTTTGGAGACTATATGCCCAAGTACCCACTTCCTGGTCAACGGTCGATCGGTATCGCCGCCAAAGACCTGCGCGTGGAGGAACGGATGCGTAGCAGACTCCGCATACCTGTGCTTGAATTATTATTATTATTCTATCACTAACCCCCGAGTGACTCCGGCCGGGTCTCCCGCCACCGTCATCCGGGTATTATTGTTATTATTGCTGCTGCCGTCTCACCAAAACATCAACGTCGATCTGTGATGACGCTTGTTGGCGGGATCGCCACTATAGTCACCCGGTCGACGCTAACCAACTAGTCGATCTGTGATGACGCTTGTTGGCGGAATCGCCACGACAGTCACCCGGTCGACGCAAACCAACTAAATTATATTGTGCAGTTGATCTTTATTTTGTTGCTAATGCCTTGTTGGTTGTTGATGCTGATATATGCAGGTTCTTATGTTTGTTGTTTGATATTGATGTTGTGATTATTATACTGGACTAATTCTCTGTTTTGTGAATTGTTGTGTTGAAAACTTGAATAAATTGAAACAACCCTCCAAGCTTCGATAGGGTCAGTCCATAGTGCCACTAATCTGAACATTGAACGCACTGCCACTGCCGCTCACATGGGCGGGCCTTGGCCTACGTAACCTATCAAGCCTCCTTTGATGCCACCCTTTTGGCAAGTCTAGTCGGTTACCATAGTTGGTCGGGGCTAGTCTTGCGAAGGTTCCGGAGCGAGGCGTTGCCCATAGTTGGGGACATGCCGGATTCACTTCTGCATAAGGCATAGAGATATGTCGGTGGCTATACGGGGAGTGTCTTGGTAGCGTGAACGGTCAGGTGAGTGTATCTTGCTGAGTTCGCCTTAAGGATGTTGTCCCAAAGTACCGGCTCAGTGTGGTGCACTTAGGTGAGTGGTATTTGCAACATCTCGAGAGTGTCTAATCTAGATGTCTAGCCTTGTTCCAAGGTTATGGAACAACAGTTCAGAGTCGGTCACACTGTGTGTCCTCGTCGAGTCCGGGGGCTAAACTTAAGTGTTGTTTGAAATAAAGATGAACAACCTGATTCACTAAATGAACAATAAGTTGATGCAGGGAATGTTAGTTGAGATGCGATTGTGAACCAAGGTTAGGGATGGTGGTGTGATGCGTTGGGAGGCCTATAGTTAGGCCAGAGCCCACGTCAACCGTGCATGCCCAGATTGGAAAGTTGAGGCCAGAGTGCCTAGCAGTGATCACAGGTTTTGTGTGTATTATTTGGCACCCTTTGGTGCACTCGTCTACTCGTCACAGGGAACCTCGTTGTGTGATTGCCGGTGTACGATCCAACCCCACCTGGCTTGGACTCTGCACTGGTGATACCCAATTGTTTGCTTATGCCATGTCTTGCTTGTGATGCCATGCTACTTTTATGTCATGAACCTGGAGTAGATGCTTGCCATGTGTAGGATTTTATTTACAATGCATGTCTTGTTGCATGATTGTTGGATTGTTTGTAGTAAGGGGCAATATTTGCTGAGTGCATATTTAATGTACTCACGGGCCTCTTGTTTTGGCCAGATTTCAGCGAGGATTCATCTTCTACCTTAGCAAGGAGATGGAGCAAAAGCGTGCTAGGATCAGTAGCCCAGCCAGATGCCTGTGGAGTGGAGCCGCTCCAAGCCGCTGCCTTAGTCGTCTTCCGCTGCCAGTTAAACCCTGTCCTGAGCCACGCTTGGCATGATTTCCTATAATGCCTTGGTGGCCTTGTAAACCATCTGTAGCACTTCTTGTGCCTGATTGTGTAATGATTTCCATTATGTTACACTGTCGCGACGTGCGTCCAGATATCCTGGGCTGGCGCACGGGACGACCGCCTCTCTGGAGACTTGTTCCAGGGAGGGGTGTCACAAAGCTTAACTAGTTGGTGAAGAAGCTGGAGTAGTGTATTTGCTGACCAGGAGGCATTTTGAATAAACAGGTTGTCACGCGAAATGAAAACTGAGTCCCAGAAACGGCCTCTTTAACGATTACCGGTGTAGAAACTAGTCGATTGAGGCACCATTTACTCATTTTCTCTCAGGGCCTGGGGTTCAAATTGATGCTTGACTAGTTGTTGAAGAAGCTGGAGTAGTGTATTTGCTGATCTAGAGGCATTTTGAATAAACAGGTTGTCGCGCGAAATGAAAACTGAGTCCTAGAAACGGCCTCTTTAACGAGCGCCGGTGTAGAAACTAGTCGATTGAGGCACCATTTACTCAGTTTATCTCAGGGCCTGGGGTTCAAATTGATGCTTGACTAGTTGGTGAAGAAGCTGGAGTAGTGTATTTGCTGACTTGGAGGCATTTTGAATAAACAGGTTGTCGCGCGAAATGAAAACTGAGTCCTAAAAACGGCCTCTTTAACGAGCGCCGATGTAGAAACTAGTCGATTGAGACACCATTTACGCAGTTTCTCTCAGGGCCTGGGGTTCAAATTGAAGCTTAACTAGTTGGTGAAGAAGCTGGAGTAGTGTATTTGCTGACCTGGAGGCATTTTGAATAAACAGGTTGTCGCGCGAAATGAAAACTGAGTCCTAGAAACGGCCTCTTTAACGAGCGCCAGTGTAGAAACTAGTCGATTGAGGCACCATTTACTCAGTTTATCTCAGGGCCTAGGGTTCAAATTGATGCTTGACTAGTTGGTGAAGAAGCTGGAGTAGTGTATTTGCTGACTTGGAGGCATTTTGAATAAATAGGTTGTCACGCGAAATGAAAACTGAGTCTCAGAAACGGCCTCTTTAACGATTACCGGTGTAGAAACTAGTCGATTGAGTCACCATTTACTCAGTTTCTCTCAGGGCCTGGGGTTCAAATTGATGCTTGACTAGTTGGTGAAGAAGCTGGAGTAGTGTATTTGCTGACCTGGAGGCATTTTGAATAAACAGGTTGTCGCGCGAAATGAAAACTGAGTCCTAGAAACGGCCTCTTTAACGAGCGCCGGTGTAGAAACTAGTCGATTGAGACACCATTTACGCAGTTTCTCTCAGGACCTGGGGTTCAAATTGAAGCTTAACTAGTTGGTGAAGAAGCTGGAGTAGTGTATTTGCTGACCTGGAGGCATTTTGAATAAACAGGTTGTCGCGCGAAATGAAAACTGAGTCCTAGAAACGGCCTCTTTAACGAGCGCCGGTGTAGAAACTAGTCGATTGTGGCACCATTTACTCAGTTTATCTCAGGGCCTGGGGTTCAAATTTATGCTTGACTAGTTGGTGAAGAAGCTGGAGTAGTGTATTTGCTGACTGGAGGCATTTTGAATAAACAGGTTGTCACGCGAAATGAAAACTGAGTCCCAGAAACGGCCTCTTTAACGATTACCGGTGTAGAAACTAGTCGATTGAGGCACCCTTTACTCAGTTTCTCTCAGGGCCTGGGGTTCAAATTGATGCTTGACTAGTTGGTGAAGAAGCTGGAGTAGTGTATTTGCTGACCTGGAGGCATTTTGAATAAACAGGTTGTCGCGCGAAATGAAAACTGAGTCCAAGAAACGGCCTCTTTAACGAGCGCCGGTGTAGAAACTAGTCGAGAGGCACCATTTACTCAGTTTCTCTCAGGACCTGGGGTTCAAATTGAAGCTTAACTAGTTGGTGAAGAAGCTGGAGTAGTGTATTTACTGACCTGGAGGCATTTTGAATAAACAGGTTGTCGCGCGAAATGAAAACTGAGTCCTAGAAACGGCCTCTTTAACGAGCGCCGGTGTAGAAACTAGTCGATTGAGGCACCATTTACTTAGTTTCTCTCAGGGCCTGGGGTTCAAATTGATGCTTGACTAGTTGGTGAAGAAGCTGGAGTAGTGTATTTGCTGACTTGGAGGCATTTTGAATAAACAGGTTGTCACGCGAAATGAAAACTGAGTCCCAGAAACGGCCTCTTTAACGATTACCGGTGTAGAAACTAGTCGATTGAGGCACCATTTACTCAGTTTCTCTCAGGGCCTGGGGTTCAAATTGATGCTTGACTAGTTGGTGAAGAAGCTGGAGTAGTGTATTTGCTGACCTGGAGGCATTTTGAATAAACAGGTTGTCGCGCGAAATGAAAACTAAGTCCTAGAAATGGCCTCTTTAACGAGCGCCGGTGTAGAAACTAGTCGATTGAGACACCATTTACGCAGTTTCTCTCAGGACCTGGGGTTCAAATTGAAGCTTGACTAGTTGGTGAAGAAGCTGGAGTAGTGTATTTGCTGACCTGGAGGCATTTTGAATAAACAGGTTGTCGCGCGAAATGAAAACTGAGTCCAAGAAACGACCTCTTTAACGAGCGCCGGTGTAGAAACTAGTCGATTGAGGCACCATTTACTCAGTTTCTCTCAGGGCCTGGGGTTCAAATTGATGCTTGACTAGTTGGTGAAGAAGCTGGAGTAGTGTATTTGCTGACTGGAGGCATTTTGAATAAACAGGTTGTCACGCGAAATGAAAACTGAGTCCTAGAAACGGCCTCTTTAACGAGCGCCGGTGTAGAAACTAGTCGATTGAGACACCATTTACTCAGTTTCTCTCAGGACCTGGGGTTCAAATTGAAGCTTAACTAGTTGGTGAAGAAGCTGGAGTAGTGTATTTGCTGACCTGGAGGCATTTTGAATAAACAGGTTGTCGCGAAATGAAAACTGAGTCCTAGAAACGGCCTCTTTAACGAGCGCCGGTGTAGAAACTAGTCGATTGAGGCACCATTTACTCAGTTTATCTCAGGGCCTGGGGTTCAAATTGATGCTTGACTAGTTGGTGAAGAAGCTGGAGTAGTGTATTTGCTGACTTGGAGGCATTTTGAATAAACAGTTGTCGCGCGAAATGAAAACTGAGTCCTAGAAACGACCTCTTTAACGAGCGCCGGTGTAGAAACTAGTCGATTGAGGCACCATTTACTCAGTTTCTCTCAGGGCCTGGGGTTCAAATTGATGCTTGACTAGTTGGTGAAGAAGCTGGAGTAGTGTATTTGCTGACCTGGAGTCATTTTGAATAAACAGTTTGTCGCGCGAAATGAAAACTAAGTCCTAGAAACGGCCTCTTTAACGAGCGCCGGTGTAGAAACTAGTCGATTGAGGCACCATTTACTCAGTTTCTCTCAGGGCCTGGGGTTCAAATTGATGCTTGACTAGTTGGTGAAGAAGCTGGAGTAGTGTATTTGCTGACCTGGAGGCATTTTGAATAAACAGGTTGTCACGCGAAATGAAAACTGAGTCCAAGAAACGACCTCTTTAACGAGCGCCGGTGTAGAAACTAGTCGATTGAGGCACCATTTACTCAGTTTCTCTCAGGGCCTGGGGTTCAAATTGATGCTTGACTAGTTGGTGAAGAAGCTGGAGTAGTGTATTTGCTGACTTGGAGGCATTTTGAATAAACAGGTTGTCACGCGAAATGAAAACTGAGTCCTAGAAACGGCCTCTTTAACGAGCGCCGGTGTAGAAACTAGTCGATTGAGCACCATTTACTCAGTTTCTCTCAGGGCCTGGGTTCAAATTGATGCTTGACTAGTTGGTGAAGAAGCTGGAGTAGTGTATTTGCTGACCTGGAGGCATTTTGAATAAACAGGTTGTCACGCGAAATGAAAACTGAGTCCTAGAAACGGCCTCTTTAACGAGCGCCGGTGTAGAAACTAGTCGATTGAGGCACCATTTACTCAGTTTCTCTCAGGGCCTGGGGTTCAAATTGATGCTTGACTAGTTGGTGAAGAAGCTGGAGTAGTGTATTTGCTGACCTGGAGGCATTTTGAATAAACAGGTTGTCGCGCGAAATGAAAACTGAGTCCTAGAAACGGCCTCTTTAACGAGCGCCGGTGTAGAAACTAGTCGATTGAGGCACCATTTACTCAGTTTATCTCAGGGCCTGGGGTTCAAATTGAAGCTTAACTAGTTGGTGAAGAAGCTGGAGTAGTGTATTTGCTGACCAGGAGGCATTTTGAATAAACAGGTTGTCGCGCGAAATGAAAACTGAGTCTAGAAACGGCCTCTTTAACGAGCGCCGGTGTAGAAACTAGTCGATTGAGGCACCATTTACTCAGTTTCTCTCAGGGCCTGGGGTTCAAATTGAAGCTTGACTAGTTGGTGAAGAAGCTGGAGTAGTGTATTTGCTGACCAGGAGGCATTTTGAATAAACAGGTTGTCGCGCGAAATGAAAACTGAGTCCAGAAACGGCCTCTTTAACGAACGCCGGTGTAGAAACTAGTCGATTGAGGCACCATTTACTCAGTTTCTCTCGGGCCTGGGTTCAAATTGAAGCTTGACTAGTTGGTGAAGAAGCTGGAGTAGTGTATTTGCTGACCAGGAGGCATTTTGAATAAACAGGTTGTCGCGCGAAATGAAAACTGAGTCCAGAAACGGCCTCTTTAACGAGCGCCGGTGTAGAAACTAGTCGATTGAGGCACCATTTACTCAGTTTCTCTCAGGGCCTGGGGTTCAAATTGATGCTTGACTAGTTGGTGAAGAATCTAGAGTAGTGTATTTGCTGACCTGGAGGCATTTTGAATAAACAGGTTGTCGCGCGAAATGAAAACTGAGTTCTAAAACGGCCTCTTTAACGAGCGCCGGTGTAGAAACTAGTCGATTGAGGCACCATTTACTCAGTTTCTCTCAGGGCCTGGGGTTCAAATTGAAGCTTAACTAGTTGGTGAAGAAGCTGGAGTAGTGTATTTGCTGACCAGGAGGCATTTTGAATAAACAGGTTGAATAAACGGCGTCTTTAACGAGCGCCGGTGTAGAAACTAGTCGATTGAGGCACCATTTACTCAGTTTCTCTCAGGGCCTGGGGTTCAAATTGAAGCTTAACTAGTTGGTGAAGAAGCTGGAGTAGTGTATTTGCTGACCAGGAGGCATTTTGAATAAACAGGTTGTCGCGCGAAATGAAAACTGAGTCCAGAAACGGCCTCTTTAACGAGCGCCGGTGTAGAAACTAGTCGATTGAGACACCATTTATGCAGTTTCTCTTAGGACCTGGGGTTCAAATTGAATCTTAACTAGTTGGTGAAGAAGATGGAGTAGTGTATTTGCTGACCTGGAGGCATTTTGAATAAACAGGTTGTCGCGCGAAATGAAAATTGAGTCTAAAAACGGCCTCTTTAACGAGCGCCGATGTAGAAACTAGTCGATTGAGTCACCATTTACTCAGTTTCTCTCAGGGCCTGGGTTCAAATTGAAGCTTAACTAGTTGTGGAAGAAGCTGGAGTAGTGTATTTGCTGACCTGGAGGCATTTTGAATAAACAGGTTGTCGCGCGAAATGAAAACTGAGTCCTAGAAACAGCCTCTTTAACGAGCGCCGGTGTAGAAACTAGTCGATTGAGGCACCATTTACTCAGTTTCTCTCAGGGCCTGGGGTTCAAATTGAAGCTTAACTAGTTGGTGAAGAAGCTGGAGTAGTGTATTTGCTGACCAGGAGGCATTTTGAATAAACAGGTTGTCGCGCGAAATGAAAACTGAGTCTCAGAAACGGCCTCTTTAACGAGCGCCGGTGTAGAAACTAGTCGATTGAGTCACCATTTACTCAGTTTCTCTCGGGGCCTGGGGTTCAAATTGAAGCTTAACTAGTTGGTGAAGAAGCTGGAGTAGTGTATTTGCTGACCAGGAGGCATTTTGAATAAACAGGTTGTCGCGCGAAATGAAAACTGAGTCCCAGAAACGGCCTCTTTAACGAGCGCCGGTGTAGAAACTAGTCGATTGAGGCACCATTTACTCAGTTTCTCTCAGGGCCTGGGGTTCAAATTGATGCTTGACTAGTTGGTGAAGAATCTAGAGTAGTGTATTTGCTGACCTGGAGGCATTTTGAATAAACAGGTTGTCGCGCGAAATGAAAACTGAGTCCTAGAAACGGCCTCTTTAACGAGCGCCGGTGTAGAAACTAGTCGATTGAGGCACCATTTACTCAGTTTCTCTCAGGGCCTGGGTTCAAATTGAAGCTTAACTAGTTGGTGAAGAAGCTAGAGTAGTGTATTTGCTGACCAGGAGGCATTTTGAATAAACAGGTTGTCGCGCGAAATGAAAACTGAGTCTCAGAAACGGCCTCTTTAACGAGCGCCGGTGTAGAAACTAGTCGATTGAGTCACCATTTACTCAGTTTCTCTCAGGGCCTGGGGTTCAAATTGAAGCTTAACTAGTTGGTGAAGAAGCTGGAGTAGTGTATTTGCTGACCAGGAGGCATTTTGAATAAACAGGTTGTCGCGCGAAATGAAAACTGAGTCCCAGAAACGGCCTCTTTAACGAGCGCCGGTGTAGAAACTAGTCGATTGAGGCACCATTTACTCAGTTTCTCTCAGGGCCTGGGGTTCAAATTGATGCTTGACTAGTTGGTGAAGAATCTAGAGTAGTGTATTTGCTGACCTGGAGGCATTTTGAATAAACAGGTTGTCGCGCGAAATGAAAACTGAGTCGAAGAAACGGCCTCTTTAACGAGCGCCGGTGTAGAAACTAGTCGATTGAGGCACCATTTACTCAGTTTATCTCAGGGCCTGGGGTTCAAATTGATGCTTGACTAGTTGGTGAAGAAGCTGGAGTAGTGTATTTGCTGACTTGGAGGCATTTTGAATAAACAGGTTGTCACGCGAAATGAAAACTGAGTCCCAGAAACGGCCTCTTTAACGATTACCGGTGTAGAAACTAGTCGATTGAGGCACCCTTTACTCAGTTTCTCTCAGGGCCTGGGGTTCAAATTGATGCTTGACTAGTTGGTGAAGAAGCTGGAGTAGTGTATTTGCTGACCTGGAGGCATTTTGAATAAACAGGTTGTCACGCGAAATGAAAACTGAGTCCTAGAAACGGCCTCTTTAACGAGCGCCGGTGTAGAAACTAGTCGATTGAGACACCATTTACGCAGTTTCTCTCAGGACCTGGGGTTCAAATTGAAGCTTAACTAGTTGGTGAAGAAGCTGGAGTAGTGTATTTGCTGACCTGGAGGCATTTTGAATAAACAGGTTGTCGCGCGAAATGAAAACTGAGTCCTAGAAACGGCCTCTTTAACGAGCGCCGGTGTAGAAACTAGTCGATTGAGGCACCATTTACTCAGTTTATCTCAGGGCCTGGGGTTCAAATTGATGCTTGACTAGTTGGTAAAGAAGCTGGAGTAGTGTATTTGCTGACTTGGAGGCATTTTGAATAAACAGGTTGTCACGCGAAATGAAAACTGAGTCCCAGAAACGGCCTCTTTAACGATTACCGGTGTAGAAACTAGTCGATTGAGTCACCATTTACTCAGTTTCTCTCAGGGCCTGGGGTTCAAATTGAAGCTTAACTAGTTGTGGAAGAAGCTGGAGTAGTGTATTTGCTGACCTGGAGGCATTTTGAATAAATAGGTTGTCGCGCGAAATGAAAACTGAGTCCTAGAAACGACCTCTTTAACGAGCGCCGGTGTAGAAACTAGTCGATTGAGACACCATTTATGCAGTTTCTCTAGGACCTGGGGTTCAAATTGAATCTTAACTAGTTGGTGAAGAAGATGGAGTAGTGTATTTGCTGACCTGGAGGTATTTTGAATAAACAGGTTGTCGCGCGAAATGAAAACTGAGTTCTAAAAACGGCCTCTTTAACGAGCGCCGATGTAGAAACTAGTCGATTGAGTCACCATTTACTCAGTTTCTCTCAGGGCCTGGGGTTCAAATTGAAGCTTAACTAGTTGTGGAAGAAGCTGGAGTAGTGTATTTGCTGACCTGGAGGCATTTTGAATAAACAGGTTGTCGCGCGAAATGAAAACTGAGTCCTAGAAACGGCCTCTTTAACGAGCGCCGGTGTAGAAACTAGTCGATTGAGGCACCATTTACTCAGTTTCTCTCAGGGCCTGGGGTTCAAATTGAAGCTTAACTAGTTGGTAAAGAAGCTGGAGTAGTGTATTTGCTGACCAGGAGGCATTTTGAATAAACAGGTTGTCGCGCGAAATGAAAACTGAGTCTCAGAAACGGCCTCTTTAACGAGCGCCGGTGTAGAAACTAGTCGATTGAGTCACCATTTACTCATTTTCTCTCATCTGAGAAAGTAGGTCACCTGGGTCGGGTAAACAGCGTAGATAAGGCTGGAGTTTATGAACAAGTTGATGTCTACTAGGGCATTGACCGTACAAGGTTTTTTCGACTATAGGGGTTTTGTAGCAGCCCAGCAGCATCCGTGTGACAGAGAGTCATATTAAGGATAGGGTTATGCTTTCCCCTTGAACCCTTGCAGAAAAAGTAGGAAAATGGACTAAAATTGTTGGATAAGTGGATTTGCAGTATCTCAACAATCAGAACTGCGAATATTCCCTGGGTTTCAAATTGATGCTTGACTAGTTGGTGAAGAAGCTGGAGTAGTGTATTTGCTGACCTGGAGGCATTTTGAATAAACAGGTTGTCGCGCGAAATGAAAACTGAGTCCCAGAAATGGCCTCTTTGACGAGCGCAGGAGTAGAAACTAGTCGATTGAGGCACCATTTACTCAGTTTCTCTCGGGGCCTGGGGTTCAAATTGAAGCTTAACTAGTTGGTGAAGAAGCTGGAGTAGTGTATTTGCTGACCAGGAGGCATTTTGAATAAACAGGTTGTCGCGCGAAATGAAAACTGAGTCCCAGAAACGGCCTCTTTAACGAGCGCCGGTGTAGAAACTAGTCTATTGAGGCACCATTTACTCAGTTTCTCTCAGGGCCTGGGGTTCAAATTGATGCTTGACTAGTTGGTGAAGAATCTAGAGTAGTGTATTTGCTGACCTGGAGGCATTTTGAATAAACAGGTTGTCGCGCGAAATGAAAACTGAGTCCAAGAAACGGCCTCTTTAACGAGCGCCGGTGTAGAAACTAGTCGATTGAGGCACCATTTACTCAGTTTATCTCAGGGCCTGGGGTTCAAATTGATGCTTGACTAGTTGGTGAAGAAGCTGGAGTAGTGTATTTGCTGACTTGGAGGCATTTTGAATAAACAGGTTGTCACGCGAAATGAAAACTGAGTCCCAGAAACGGCCTCTTTAACGATTACCGGTGTAGAAACTAGTCGATTGAGGCACCATTTACTCAGTTTCTCTCAGGGCCTGGGGTTCAAATTGATGCTTGACTAGTTGGTGAAGAAGCTGGAGTAGTGTATTTGCTGACCTGGAGGCATTTTGAATAAACAGGTTGTCGCGCGAAATGAAAACTGAGTCCTAGAAACGGCCTCTTTAACGAGCGCCGGTGTAGAAACTAGTCGATTGAGACACCATTTACGCAGCTTCTTTCAGGACCTGGGGTTCAAATTGAAGCTTAACTAGTTGGTGAAGAAGCTAGAGTAGTGTATTTGCTGACCTGGAGGCATTTTGAATAAACAGGTTGTCGCGCGAAATGGAAACTGAGTCCTAGAAACGGCCTCTTTAACGAGCGCCGGTGTAGAAACTAGTCGATTGTGGCACCATTTACTCAGTTTATCTCAGGGCCTGGGGTTCAAATTGATGCTTGACTAGTTGGTGAAGAAGCTGGAGTAGTGTATTTGCTGACTTGGAGGCATTTTGAATAAACAGGTTGTCACGCGAAATGAAAACTGAGTCCCAGAAACGGCCTCTTTAACGATTACCGGTGTAGAAACTAGTCGATTGAGGCACCCTTTACTCAGTTTCTCTCAGGGCCTGGGGTTCAAATTGATGCTTGACTAGGTGGTGAAGAAGCTGGAGTAGTGTATTTGCTGACCTGGAGGCATTTTGAATAAACAGGTTGTCACAAGAAATGAAAACTGAGTCCTAGAAACGGCCTCTTTAACGAGCGCCGGTGTAGAAACTAGTCGATTGAGACACCATTTACGCAGTTTCTCTCAGGACCTGGGGTTCAAATTGATGCTTAACTAGTTGGTGAAGAAGCTGGAGTAGTGTATTTGCTGACCTGGAGGCATTTTGAATAAACAGGTTGTCGCGCGAAATGAAAACTGAGTCGTAGAAACGGCCTCTTTAACGAGCGCCGGTGTAGAAACTAGTCGATTGAGCCACCATTTACTCAGTTTATCTCAGGGCCTGGGGTTCAAATTGATGCTTGACTAGTTGGTGAAGAAGCTGGAGTAGTGTATTTGCTGACTTGGAGGCATTTTGAATAAACAGGTTGTCACGCGAAATGAAAACCGAGTCCCAGAAACGGCCTCTTTAACGATTACCGGTGTAGAAACTAGTCGATTGAGGCACCATTTACTCAGTTTCTCTCAGGGCCTGGGGTTCAAATTGATGCTTGACTAGTTGGTGAAGAAGCTGGAGTAGTGTATTTGCTGACCTGGAGGCATTTTGAATAAACAGGTTGTCGCGCGAAATGAAAACTGAGTCCTAGAAACGGCCTCTTTAACGAGCACCGGTGTAGAAACTGGTCGATTGAGACACCATTTACGCAGTTTCTCTCAGGACCTGGGGTTCAAATTGAAGCTTACCTAGTTGGTGAAGAAGCTGGAGTAGTGTATTTGCTGACCTGGAGGCATTTTGAATAAACAGGTTGTCGCGCGAAATGAAAACTGAGTCCAAGAAACGGCCTCTTTGACGAGCGCCGGTGTAGAAACTAGTCGATTGAGGCACCATTTACTCAGTTTATCTCAGGGCCTGGGGTTCAAATTGATGCTTGACTAGTTGGTGAAGAAGCTGGAGTAGTGTATTTGCTGACTTGGAGGCATTTTGAATAAACAGGTTGTCACGCGAAATGAAAACCGAGTCTCAGAAACGGCCTCTTTAACGATTACCGGTGTAGAAACTAGTCGATTGTGGCACCATTCACTCAGTTTCTCTCAGGGCCTGGGGTTCAAATTGATGCTTGACTAGTTGGTGAAGAAGCTGGAGTAGTGTATTTGCTGACCTGGAGGCATTTTGAATAAACAGGTTGTCGCGCGAAATGAAAACTGAGTCCTAGAAACGGCCTCTTTAACGAGCACCGGTGTAGAAACTGGTCGATTGAGACACCATTTACGCAGTTTCTCTCAGGACCTGGGGTTCAAATTGAAGCTTACCTAGTTGGTGAAGAAGCTGGAGTAGTGTATTTGCTGACCTGGAGGCATTTTGAATAAACAGGTTGTCGCGCGAAATGAAAACGGAGTCCAAGAAACGGCCTCTTTGACGAGCGCCGGTGTAGAAACTAGTCGATTGAGGCACCATTTACTCAGTTTATCTCAGGGCCTGGGGTTCAAATTGATGCTTGACTAGTTGGTGAAGAAGCTGGAGTAGTGTATTTGCTGACTTGGAGGCATTTTGAATAAACAGGTTGTCACGCGAAATGAAAACTGAGTCTCAGAAACGGCCTCTTTAACGATTACCGGTGTAGAAACTAGTCGATTGTGGCACCATTCACTCAGTTTCTCTCAGGGCCTGGGGTTCAAATTGATGCTTGACTAGTTGGTGAAGAAGCTGGAGTAGTGTATTTGCTGACCTGGAGGCATTTTGAATAAATAGGTTGTCGCGCGAAATGAAAACTGAGTCCTAGAAATGACCTCTTTAACGAGCGCCGGTGTAGAAACTAGTCGATTGAGACACCATTTATGCAGTTTCTCTCAGGACCTGGGGTTCAAATTGAAGCTTAACTAGTTGGTGAAGAAGCTGGAGTAGTGTATTTGCTGACCTGGAGGCATTTTGAATAAACAGGTTGTCGCGCGAAATGAAAACTGAGTATTAGAAACGGCCTCTTTAACGAGCGCCGGTGTAGAAACTAGTCGATTGAGGCACCATTTACTCAGTTTATCTCAGGGCCTGGGGTTCAAATTGATGCTTGACTAGTTGGTGAAGAAGCTGGATTAGTGTATTTGCTGACTTGGAGGCATTTTAAATAAACAGGTTGTCACGCGAAATGAAAACTGAGTCCCAGAAACGGCCTCTTTAACGATTACCAGTGTAGAAACTAGTCGATTGAGGCACCATTTACTCAGTTTCTCTCGGGGCCTGGGGTTCAAATTGATGCTTGACTAGTTGGTGAAGAAGCTGGAGTAGTGTATTTGCTGACCTGGAGGCATTTTGAATAAACAGGTTGTCGCGCAAAATGAAAACTGAGTCCTAGAAACGGCCTCTTTAACGAGCGCCGGTGTAGAAACTAGTCGATTGAGACACCATTTACGCAGTTTTCTCAGGACCTGGGGTTCAAATTGAATCTTAACTAGTTGGTGAAGAAGATGGAGTAGTGTATTTGCTGACCTGGAGGCATTTTGAATAAACAGGTTGTCGCGCGAAATGAAAACTGAGTCCTAGAAACGGCCTCTTTAACGAGCGCCGGTGTAGAAATTAGTCGATTGAGGCACCATTTACTCAGTTTATCTCAGGGCCTGGGGTTCAAATTGATGCTTGACTAGTTGGTGAAGAAGCTGGAGTAGTGTATTTGCTGACTTGGAGGCATTTTGAATAAACAGGTTGTCGCGCGAAATGAAAACTGAGTCCTAAAAACGGCCTCTTTAACGAGCGCCGATGTAGAAACTAGTCGATTGAGTCACCATTTACTCAGTTTCTCTCAGGGCCTGGGGTTCAATTGAAGCTTAACTAGTTGTGGAAGAAGCTGGAGTAGTGTATTTGCTGACCTGGAGGCATTTTGAATAAACAGGTTGTCACGCAAAATGAAAACTGAGTCCTAGAAACGGCCTCTTTAACGAGCGCCGGTGTAGAAACTAGTCGATTGAGGCACCATTTACTCAGTTTCTCTCACGGCCTGGGGTTCAAATTGAAGCTTAACTAGTTGGTGAAGAAGCCGGAGTAGTGTATTTGCTGACCAGGAGGCATTTTGAATAAATAGGTTGTCGCGCGAAATGAAAACTGAGTCTCAGAAACGGCCTCTTTAACGAGCGCCGGTGTAGAAACTAGTCGATTGAGTCACCATTTACTCATTTTCTCTCATCTGAGAAAGTAGGTCACCTGGGTCGGGTAAAGCAGCGTAGATAAGGCTGGAGTTTATGAACAAGTTGATGTCTACTAGGGCATTGACCGTACAAGGTTTTTTCGACTCTAGGGGTTTTGTAGCAGCCCAGCAGCATCCGTGTGACAGAGAGTCATATTAAGGATAGGGTTATGCTTTCCCCTTGAACCCTTGCAGAAAAAGTAGGAAAATGGACTAAAATTGTTGGATAAGTGGATTTGCAGTATCTCAACAATCAGAACTGCGAATATTCCCTGGGTTTCAAATTGATGCTTGACTAGTTGGTGAAGAAGCTGGAGTAGTGTATTTGCTGACCTGGAGGCATTTTGAATAAACAGGTTGTCGCGCGAAATGAAAACTGAGTCCCAGAAACGGCCTCTTTAACGAGCGCCAGAGTAGAAACTAGTCGATTGAGGCACCATTTACTCAGTTTCTCTCGGGGCCTGGGGTTCAAATTGAAGCTTAACTAGTTGGTGAAGAAGCTGGAGTAGTGTATTTGCTGACCAGGAGGCATTTTGAATAAACAGGTTGTCGCGCGAAATGAAAACTGAGTCCCAGAAACGGCATCTTTAACGAGCGCCGGTGTAGAAACTAGTCGATTGAGGCACCATTTACTCAGTTTCTCTCAGGGCCTGGGGTTCAAATTGATGCTTGACTAGTTGGCGAAGAAGCTGGAGTAGTGTATTTGCTGACCTGGAGGCATTTTGAATAAACAGGTTGTCGCGCGAAATGAAAACTGAGTCCTAGAAACGGCCTCTTTAATGAGCGCCGGTGTAGAAAATAGTCGATTGAGGCACCATTTACTCAGTTTCTCTCAAGGCCTGGGGTTCAAATTGATGCTTGACTAGTTGGTGAAGAAGCTAGAGTAGTGTATTTGCTGACCTGGAGGCATTTTGAATAAACAGGTTGTCGCGCGAAATGAAAACTGAGTGCTAGAAGCGGCCTCTTTAACGAGCGCCGGTGTAGAAACTAGTCGATATAGGCACCATTTACTCAGTTTCTCTCAGGGCCTGGGGTTCAAATTGATGCTTGACTAGTTGGCGAAGAAGCTGGAGTAGTGTATTTGCTGACTTGGAGGCATTTTGAATAAACAGGTTGTCGCGCGAAATGAAAACTGAGTCCTAGAAACGGCCTCTTTAACGAGCGCCGGTGTAGAAATTAGTCGATTGAGGCACCATTTACTCAGTTTCTCTCAGCGCCTGGGGTTCAAATTGATGCTTGACTAGTTGGTGAAGAAGCTGGAGTAGTGTATTTGCTGACCTGGAGGCATTTTGAATAAACAGGTTGTCGCGCGAAATGAAAACTGAGTCCTAGAAACGGCCTCTTTAACGAGCGCCGGTGTAGAAATTAGTCGATTGAGGCACCATTTACTCAGTTTCTCTCAGCGCCTGGGGTTCAAATTGATGCTTGACTAGTTGGTGAAGAAGCTGGAGTAGTGTATTTGCTGACCTGGAGGCATTTTGAATAAACAGGTTGTCGCGCGAAATGAAAACTGAGTCCTAGAAACGGCCTCTTTAACGAGCGCCGGTGTAGAAATTAGTCGATTGAGGCACCATTTACTCAGTTTCTCTCAGCGCCTGGGGTTCAAATTGATGCTTGACTAGTTGGTGAAGAAGCTGGAGTAGTGTATTTGCTGACCTGGAGGCATTTTGAATAAACAGGTTGTCGCGCGAAATGAAAACTGAGTCCTAGAAACGGCCTCTTTAACGAGCGCCGGTGCAGAAACTAGTCGATTAAGGCACTATTTACTCAGTTTCTCTCAAGGCCCGGGTTCAAATTGATGCTTGACTAGTTGGTGAAGAAGCTGGAGTAGTGTATTTGCTGACGTGGAGGCATTTTGAATAAACAGGTTGTCACGCGAAATGAAAACTGAGTCCCAGAAACGGCCTCTTTAACGATTACCGGTGTAGAACTAGTCGATTGAGGCACTATTTACTCAGTTTCTCTCAGGGCCCGGGGTTCAAATTGATGCTTGACTAGTTGGTGAAGAAGCTGGAGTAGTGTATTTGCGGACGTGGAGGCATTTTGAATAAACAGGTTGTCACGCGAAATGAAAACTGAGTCCCAGAAACGGCCTCTTTAACGATTACCGGTGTAGAAACTAGTCGATTGAGGCACCATTTACTCAGTTTCTCTCAGGGCCTGGGGTTCAAATTGATGCTTGACTAGTTGGTGAAGAAGCTGGAGTAGTGTATTTGCTGACCTGGAGGCATTTTGAATAAACAGGTTGTCGCGCGAAATGAAAACTGAGTCCTAGAAATGGCCTCTTTAACGAGCGCCGGGTAGAAACTAGTCGATTGAGGAACCATTTACTCAGTTTCTCTCAGGGCCCGGGGTTCAAATTGAAGCTTAACTAGTTGGTGAAGAAGCTGGAGTAGTGTACTTGCTGACCTAGAGGCATTTTGAATAAACAGGTTGTCGCGCGAAATGAAAACTGAGTCCTAGAAACGACCTCTTTAACGAGCGCCGGTGTAGAAACTAGTCGATTGAGGCACCATTTACTCAGTTTCTCTCAGGGCCTGGGGTTCAAATTGATGCTTGACTAGTTGGTGAAGAAGCTGGAGTAGTGTATTTGCTGACCTGGAGGCATTTTGAATAAACAGGTTGTCGCGCGAAATGAAAACTGAGTCCTAGATACGGCCTCTTTAACGAGCGCCGGTGTAGAAACTAGTCGATTGAGACACCATTTACGCAGTTTCTCTCAGGACCTGGGGTTCAAATTGAATCTTAACTAGTTGGTGAAGAAGATGGAGTAGTGTATTTGCTGACCTGGAGGTATTTTGAATAAACAGGTTGTCGCGCGAAATGAAAACTGAGTCCTAGAAACGGCCTCTTTAACGAGCGCCGGTGTAGAAACTAGTCGATTGAGGCACCATTTACTCAGTTTATCTCAGGGCCTGGGGTTCAAATTGATGCTTGACTAGTTCGTGAAGAAGCTGGAGTAGTGTATTTGCTGACCAGGAGGCATTTTGAATAAACAGGTTGTCGCGCGAAATGAAAACTGAGTCCTAGAAACGGCCTCTTTAACGAGCGCCGGTGTAGAAACTAGTCGATTGAGGCACCATTTACTCAGTTTCTCTCAGGGCCTGGGGTTCAAATTGAAGCTTAACTAGTTGGTGAAGAAGCTGGAGTAGTGTATTTGCTGACCAGGAGGCATTTTGAATAAACAGGTTGTCGCGCGAAATGAAAACTGAGTCTCAGAAACGGCCTCTTTAACGAGCGCCAGTGTAGAAACTAGTCGATTGAGTCACCATTTACTCATTTTCTCTCATCTGAGAAAGTAGGCCACCTGGGTCGGGTAAAGCAGCGTAGATAAGGCTGGAGTTTATGAACAGGTTGATGTCTACTAGGGCATTGACCGTACAAGGTTTTTTCGACTATAGGGTTTTTGTAGCAGCCCAGCAGCATCCGTGTGACAGAGAGTCATATTAAGGATAGGGTTATGCTTTCCCCTTGAACCCTTGCAGAAAAAGTAGGAAAATGGACTAAAATTGTTGGATAAGTGGATTTGCAGTATCTCAACAATCAGAACTGCGAATATTCCCTGGGTTTCAAATTGATGCTTGACTAGTTGGTGAAGAAGCTGGAGTAGTGTATTTGCTGACCTGGAGGCATTTTGAATAAACAGGTTGTCGCGCGAAATGAAAACTGAGTCCCAGAAACGGCCTCTTTAACGAGCGCCGGAGTAGAAACTAGTCGATTGAGGCACCATTTACTCAGTTTCTCTCGGGGCCTGGGGTTCAAATTGAAGCTTAACTAGTTGGTGAAGAAGCTGGAGTAGGGTATTTGCTGACCAGGAGGCATTTTGAATAAACAGGTTGTCGCGCGAAATGAAAACTGAGTCCCAGAAACGGCCTCTTTAACGAGCGCCGGTGTAGAAACTAGTCGATTGAGGCACCATTTACTCAGTTTCTCTCAGGGCCTGGGGTTCAAATTGATGCTTGACTAGTTGGCGACGAAGCTGGAGAAGTGTATTTGCTGACCTGGAGGCATTTTGAAAAAACAGGTTGTCGCGCGAAATGAAAACTGAGTCCTAGAAACGGCCTCTTTAACGAGCGCCGGTGTAAAAATTAGTCGATTGAGGCACCATTTACTCAGTTTCTCTCAGCGCCTGGGGTTCAAATTGATGCTTGACTAGTTGGTGAAAAAGCTGGAGTAGTGTATTTGCTGACCTGGAGGCATTTTGAATAAACAGGTTGTCGCGCGAAATGAAAACTGAGTCCTAGAAACGGCCTCTTTAACGAGCACCGGTGTAGAAACTAGTCGATTGAGGCACCATTTACTCAGTTTCTCTCAGGGCCTGGGGTTCAAATTGAAGCTTAACTAGTTGGTGAAGAAGCTGGAGTAGTGTATTTGCTGACCAGGAAGCATTTTGAATAAACCGGTTGTCGCGCGAAATGAAAACTGAGTCTCAGAAACGGCCTCTTTAACGAGCGCCGGTGTAGAAACTAGTCGATTGAGTCACCATTTACTCATTTTCTCTCATCTGAGAAAGTAGGTCACCTGGGTCGGGTAAAGCAGCGTAGATAAGGCTGGAGTTTATGAACAAGTTGATGTCTACTAGGGCATTGACCGTACAAGGTTTTTTCGACTATAGGGTTTTTGTAGCAGCCCAGCAGCATCCGTGTGACAGAGAGTCATATTAAGGATAGGGTTATGCTTTCCCCTTGAACCCTTGCAGAAAAAGTAGGAAAATGGACTAAAATTGTTGGATAAGTGGATTTGCAGTATCTCAACAATCAGAACTGCGAATATTCCCTGGGTTTCAAATTGATGCTTGACTAGTTGGTGAAGAAGCTGGAGTAGTGTATTTGCTGACCTGGAGGCATTTTGAATAAACAGGTTGTCGCGCGAAATGAAAACTGAGTCCCAGAAACGGCCTCTTTAACGAGCGCCAGAGTAGAAACTAGTCGATTGAGGCACCATTTACTCAGTTTCTCTCGGGGCCTGGGGTTCAAATTGAAGCTTAACTAGTTGGTGAAGAGGCTGGAGTAGTGTATTTGCTGACCAGGAGGCATTTTGAATAAACAGGTTGTCGCGCGAAATGAAAACTGAGTCCCAGAAACGGCATCTTTAACGAGCGCCGGTGTAGAAACTAGTCGATTGAGGCACCATTTACTCAGTTTCTCTCAGGGCCTGGGGTTCAAATTGATGCTTGACTAGTTGGCGAAGAAGCTGGAGTAGTGTATTTGCTGACCTGGAGGCATTTTGAATAAACAGGTTGTCGCGCGAAATGAAAACTGAGTCCTAGAAACGGCCTCTTTAATGAGCGCCGGTGTAGAAAATAGTCGATTGAGGCACCATTTACTCAGTTTCTCTCAAGGCCTGGGGTTCAAATTGATGCTTGACTAGTTGGTGAAGAAGCTAGAGTAGTGTATTTGCTGACCTGGAGGCATTTTGAATAAACAGGTTGTCGCGCGAAATGAAAACTGAGTGCTAGAAGCGGCCTCTTCAACGAGCGCCGGTGTAGAAACTAGTCGATATAGGCACCATTTACTCAGTTTCTCTCAGGGCCTGGGGTTCAAATTGATGCTTGACTAGTTGGCGAAGAAGCTGGAGTAGTGTATTTGCTGACTTGGAGGCATTTTGAATAAACAGGTTGTCGCGCGAAATGAAAACTGAGTCCTAGAAACGGCCTCTTTAACGAGCGCCGGTGTAGAAATTAGTCGATTGAGGCACCATTTACTCAGTTTCTCTCAGCGCCTGGGGTTCAAATTGATGCTTGACTAGTTGGTGAAGAAGCTGGAGTAGTGTATTTGCTGACCTGGAGGCATTTTGAATAAACAGGTTGTCGCGCGAAATGAAAACTGAGTCCTAGAAACGGCCTCTTTAACGAGCGCCGGTGTAGAAATTAGTCGATTGAGGCACCATTTACTCAGTTTCTCTCAGCGCCTGGGGTTCAAATTGATGCTTGACTAGTTGGTGAAGAAGCTGGAGTAGTGTATTTGCTGACCTGGAGGCATTTTGAATAAACAGGTTGTCGCGCGAAATGAAAACTGAGGCCTAGAAACGGCCTCTTTAACGAGCGCCGGTGTAGAAATTAGTCGATTGAGGCACCATTTACTCAGTTTCTCTCAGCGCCTGGGGTTCAAATTGATGCTTGACTAGTTGGTGAAGAAGCTGGAGTAGTGTATTTGCTGACCTGGAGGCATTTTGAATAAACAGGTTGTCGCGCGAAATGAAAACTGAGTCCTAGAAACGGCCTCTTTTACGAGCGCCGGTGTAGAAACTAGTCGATTGAGGCACCATTTACTCAGTTTCTCTCAGGGCCTGGGGTTCAAATTGATGCTTGACTAGTTGGTGAAGAAGCTGGAGTAGTGTATTTGCTGACCTGGAGGCATTTTGAATAAACAGGTTTTCGCGCGAAATGAAAACTGAGTCCCAGAAACGGCCTCTTTAACGAGCGCCGGAGTAGAAACTAGTCGATTGAGGCACCATTTACTCAGTTTCTCTCGGGGCCTGGGGTTCAAATTGAAGCTTGACTAGTTGGTGAAGAAGCTGGAGTAGTGTATTTGCTGACCAGGAGGCATTTTGAATAAACAGGTTGTCGCGCGAAATGAAAACTGAGTCCCAGAAACGGCCTCTTTAACGAGCGCCAGTGTAGAAACTAGTCGATTGAGGCACCATTTACTCAGTTTCTCTCAGGGCCTGGGGTTCAAATTGATGCTTGACTAGTTGGTGAAGAAGCTAGAGTAGTGTATTTGCTGACCTGGAGGCATTTTGAATAAACAGGTTGTCGCGCGAAATGAAAACTGAGTGCTAGAAGCGGCCTCTTTAACGAGCGCCGGTGTAGAAACTAGTCGATATAGGCACCATTTACTCAGTTTCTCTCAGGGCCTGGGGTTCAAATTGATGCTTGACTAGTTGGCGAAGAAGCTGGAGTAGTGTATTTGCTGACTTGGAGGCATTTTGAATAAACAGGTTGTCGCGCGAAATGAAAACTGAGTCCTAGAAACGGCCTCTTTAACGAGCGCCGGTGTAGAAATTAGTCGATTGAGGCACCATTTACTCAGTTTCTCTCAGCGCCTGGGGTTCAAATTGATGCTTGACTAGTTGGTGAAGAAGCTGGAGTAGTGTATTTGCTGACCTAGAGGCATTTTGAATAAACAGGTTGTCGCGCGAAATGAAAACTGAGTGCTAGAAGCGGCCTCTTTAACGAGCGCCGGTGTAGAAACTAGTCGATATAGGCACCATTTACTCAGTTTCTCTCAGGGCCTGGGGTTCAAATTGATGCTTGACTAGTTGGCGAAGAAGCTGGAGTAGTGTATTTGCTGACTTGGAGGCATTTTGAATAAACAGGTTGTCGCGCGAAATGAAAACTGAGTCCTAGAAACGGCCTCTTTAACGAGCGCCGGTGTAGAAATTAGTCGATTGAGGCACCATTTACTCAGTTTCTCTCAGCGCCTGGGGTTCAAATTGATGCTTGACTAGTTGGTGAAGAAGCTGGAGTAGTGTATTTGCTGACCTGGAGGCATTTTGAATAAACAGGTTGTCGCGCGAAATGAAAACTGAGTCCTAGAAACGGCCTCTTTAACGAGCGCCGGTGTAGAAATTAGTCGATTGAGGCACCATTTACTCAGTTTCTCTCAGCGCCTGGGGTTCAAATTGATGCTTGACTAGTTGGTGAAGAAGCTGGAGTAGTGTATTTGCTGACCTGGAGGCATTTTGAATAAACAGGTTGTCGCGCGAAATGAAAACTGAGTCCTAGAAACGGCCTCTTTAACGAGCGCCGGTGTAGAAATTAGTCGATTGAGGCACCATTTACTCAGTTTCTCTCAGCGCCTGGGGTTCAAATTGATGCTTGACTAGTTGGTGAAGAAGCTGGAGTAGTGTATTTGCTGACCTGGAGGCATTTTGAATAAACAGGTTGTCGCGCGAAATGAAAACTGAGTCCTAGAAACGGCCTCTTTTACGAGCGCCGGTGTAGAAACTAGTCGATTGAGGCACCATTTACTCAGTTTCTCTCAGGGCCTGGGGTTCAAATTGATGCTTGACTAGTTGGTGAAGAAGCTGAAGTAGTGTATTTGCTGACCTGGAGGCATTTTGAATAAACAGGTTTTCGCGCGAAATGAAAACTGAGTCCCAGAAACGGCCTCTTTAACGAGCGCCGGAGTAGAAACTAGTCGATTGAGGCACCATTTACTCAGTTTCTCTCGGGGCCTGGGGTTCAAATTGAAGCTTGACTAGTTGGTGAAGAAGCTGGAGTAGTGTATTTGCTGACCAGGAGGCATTTTGAATAAACAGGTTGTCGCGCGAAATGAAAACTGAGTCCCAGAAACGGCCTCTTTAACGAGCGCCAGTGTAGAAACTAGTCGATTGAGGCACCATTTACTCAGTTTCTCTCAGGGCCTGGGGTTCAAATTGATGCTTGACTAGTTGGTGAAGAAGCTAGAGTAGTGTATTTGCTGACCTGGAGGCATTTTGAATAAACAGGTTGTCGCGCGAAATGAAAACTGAGTGCTAGAAGCGGCCTCTTTAACGAGCGCCGGTGTAGAAACTAGTCGATATAGGCACCATTTACTCAGTTTCTCTCAGCGCCTGGGGTTCAAATTGATGCTTGACTAGTTGGCGAAGAAGCTGGAGTAGTGTATTTGCTGACTTGGAGGCATTTTGAATAAACAGGTTGTCGCGCGAAATGAAAACTGAGTCCTAGAAACGGCCTCTTTAACGAGCGCCGGTGTAGAAATTAGTCGATTGAGGCACCATTTACTCAGTTTCTCTCAGCGCCTGGGGTTCAAATTGATGCTTGACTAGTTGGTGAAGAAGCTGGAGTAGTGTATTTGCTGACCTGGAGGCATTTTGAATAAACAGGTTGTCGCGCGAAATGAAAACTGAGTCCTAGAAACGGCCTCTTTAACGAGCGCCGGTGTAGAAATTAGTCGATTGAGGCACCATTTACTCAGTTTCTCTCAGCGCCTGGGGTTCAAATTGATGCTTGACTAGTTGGTGAAGAAGCTGGAGTAGTGTATTTGCTGACCTGGAGGCATTTTGAATAAACAGGTTGTCGCGCGAAATGAAAACTGAGTCCTAGAAACGGCCTCTTTTACGAGCGCCGGTGTAGAAACTAGTCGATTGAGGCACCATTTACTCAGTTTCTCTCAGGGCCTGGGGTTCAAATTGATGCTTGACTAGTTGGTGAAGAAGCTGGAGTAGTGTATTTGCTGACCTGGAGGCATTTTGAATAAACAGGTTTTCGCGCGAAATGAAAACTGAGTCCCAGAAACGGCCTCTTTAACGAGCGCCGGAGTAGAAACTAGTCGATTGAGGCACCATTTACTCAGTTTCTCTCGGGGCCTGGGGTTCAAATTAAAGCTTGACTAGTTGGTGAAGAAGCTGGAGTAGTGTATTTGCTGACCAGGAGGCATTTTGAATAAACAGGTTGTCGCGCGAAATGAAAACTGAGTCCCAGAAACGGCCTCTTTAACGAGCGCCAGTGTAGAAACTAGTCGATTGAGGCACCATTTACTCAGTTTCTCTCAGGGCCTGGGGTTCAAATTGATGCTTGACTAGTTGGTGAAGAAGCTAGAGTAGTGTATTTGCTGACCTGGAGGCATTTTGAATAAACAGGTTGTCGCGCGAAATGAAAACTGAGTGCTAGAAGCGGCCTCTTTAACGAGCGCCGGTGTAGAAACTAGTCGATATAGGCACCATTTACTCAGTTTCTCTCAGGGCCTGGGGTTCAAATTGATGCTTGACTAGTTGGCGAAGAAGCTGGAGTAGTGTATTTGCTGACTTGGAGGCATTTTGAATAAACAGGTTGTCGCGCGAAATGAAAACTGAGTCCTAGAAACGGCCTCTTTAACGAGCGCCGGTGTAGAAATTAGTCGATTGAGGCACCATTTACTCAGTTTCTCTCAGCGCCTGGGGTTCAAATTGATGCTTGACTAGTTGGTGAAGAAGCTGGAGTAGTGTATTTGCTGACCTGGAGGCATTTTGAATAAACAGGTTGTCGCGCGAAATGAAAACTGAGTCCTAGAAACGGCCTCTTTAACGAGCGCCGGTGTAGAAATTAGTCGATTGAGGCACCATTTACTCAGTTTCTCTCAGCGCCTGGGGTTCAAATTGATGCTTGACTAGTTGGTGAAGAAGCTGGAGTAGTGTATTTGCTGACCTGGAGGCATTTTGAATAAACAGGTTGTCGCGCGAAATGAAAACTGAGTCCTAGAAACGGCCTCTTTTACGAGCGCCGGTGTAGAAACTAGTCGATTGAGGCACCATTTACTCAGTTTCTCTCAGGGCCTGGGGTTCAAATTGATGCTTGACTAGTTGGTGAAGAAGCTGGAGTAGTGTATTTGCTGACCTGGAGGCATTTTGAATAAACAGGTTTTCGCGCGAAATGAAAACTGAGTCCCAGAAACGGCCTCTTTAACGAGCGCCGGAGTAGAAACTAGTCGATTGAGGCACCATTTACTCAGTTTCTCTCGGGGCCTGGGGTTCAAATTAAAGCTTGACTAGTTGGTGAAGAAGCTGGAGTAGTGTATTTGCTGACCAGGAGGCATTTTGAATAAACAGGTTGTCGCGCGAAATGAAAACTGAGTCCCAGAAACGGCCTCTTTAACGAGCGCCAGTGTAGAAACTAGTCGATTGAGGCACCATTTACTCAGTTTCTCTCAGGGCCTGGGGTTCAAATTGATGCTTGACTAGTTGGTGAAGAAGCTAGAGTAGTGTATTTGCTGACCTGGAGGCATTTTGAATAAACAGGTTGTCGCGCGAAATGAAAACTGAGTGCTAGAAGCGGCCTCTTTAACGAGCGCCGGTGTAGAAACTAGTCGATATAGGCACCATTTACTCAGTTTCTCTCAGGGCCTGGGGTTCAAATTGATGCTTGACTAGTTGGCGAAGAAGCTGGAGTAGTGTATTTGCTGACTTGGAGGCATTTTGAATAAACAGGTTGTCGCGCGAAATGAAAACTGAGTCCTAGAAACGGCCTCTTTAACGAGCGCCGGTGTAGAAATTAGTCGATTGAGGCACCATTTACTCAGTTTCTCTCAGCGCCTGGGGTTCAAATTGATGCTTGACTAGTTGGTGAAGAAGCTGGAGTAGTGTATTTGCTGACCTGGAGGCATTTTGAATAAACAGGTTGTCGCGCGAAATGAAAACTGAGTCCTAGAAACGGCCTCTTTAACGAGCGCCGGTGTAGAAATTAGTCGATTGAGGCACCATTTACTCAGTTTCTCTCAGCGCCTGGGGTTCAAATTGATGCTTGACTAGTTGGTGAAGAAGCTGGAGTAGTGTATTTGCTGACCTGGAGGCATTTTGAATAAACAGGTTGTCGCGCGAAATGAAAACTGAGTCCTAGAAACGGCCTCTTTTACGAGCGCCGGTGTAGAAACTAGTCGATTGAGGCACCATTTACTCAGTTTCTCTCAGGGCCTGGGGTTCAAATTGATGCTTGACTAGTTGGTGAAGAAGCTGGAGTAGTGTATTTGCTGACCTGGAGGCATTTTGAATAAACAGGTTTTCGCGCGAAATGAAAACTGAGTCCCAGAAACGGCCTCTTTAACGAGCGCCGGAGTAGAAACTAGTCGATTGAGGCACCATTTACTCAGTTTCTCTCGGGGCCTGGGGTTCAAATTAAAGCTTGACTAGTTGGTGAAGAAGCTGGAGTAGTGTATTTGCTGACCAGGAGGCATTTTGAATAAACAGGTTGTCGCGCGAAATGAAAACTGAGTCCCAGAAACGGCCTCTTTAACGAGCGCCAGTGTAGAAACTAGTCGATTGAGGCACCATTTACTCAGTTTCTCTCAGGGCCTGGGGTTCAAATTGATGCTTGACTGGTTGGTGAAGAAGCTAGAGTAGTGTATTTGCTGACCTGGAGGCATTTTGAATAAACAGGTTGTCGTGCGAAATGAAAACTGAGTCCTAGAAACGGCCTTTTTAACGAGCGCCGGTGTAGAAACTAGTCGATATAGGCACCATTTACTCAGTTTCTCTCAGGGCCTGGGGTTCAAATTGATGCTTGACTAGTTGGCGAAGAAGCTGGAGTAGTGTATTTGCTGGCCTGGAGGCATTTTGAATAAACAGGTTGTCGCGCGAAATGAAAACTGAGTCCTAGAAACGGCCTCTTTAACGAGCGCCGGTGTAGAAATTAGTCGATTGAGGCACCATTTACTCAGTTTCTCTCAGCGCCTGGGGTTCAAATTGATGCTTGACTAGTTGGTGAAGAAGCTGGAGTAGTGTATTTGCTGACCTGGAGGCATTTTGAATAAACAGGTTGTCGCGCGAAATGAAAACTGAGTCCTAGAAACGGCCTCTTTTACGAGCGCCGGTGTAGAAACTAGTCGATTGAGGCACCATTTACTCAGTTTCTCTCAGGGCCTGGGGTTCAAATTGATGCTTGACTAGTTGGTGAAGAAGCTGAAGTAGTGTATTTGCTGACCTGGAGGCATTTTGAATAAACAGGTTTTCGCGCGAAATGAAAACTGAGTCCCAGAAACGGCCTCTTTAACGAGCGCCGGAGTAGAAACTAGTCGATTGAGGCACCATTTACTCAGTTTCTCTCGGGGCCTGGGGTTCAAATTGAAGCTTGACTAGTTGGTGAAGAAGCTGGAGTAGTGTATTTGCTGACCAGGAGGCATTTTGAATAAACAGGTTGTCGCGCGAAATGAAAACTGAGTCCCAGAAACGGCCTCTTTAACGAGCGCCAGTGTAGAAACTAGTCGATTGAGGCACCATTTACTCAGTTTCTCTCAGGGCCTGGGGTTCAAATTGATGCTTGACTAGTTGGTGAAGAAGCTAGAGTAGTGTATTTGCTGACCTGGAGGCATTTTGAATAAACAGGTTGTCGCGCGAAATGAAAACTGAGTGCTAGAAGCGGCCTCTTTAACGAGCGCCGGTGTAGAAACTAGTCGATATAGGCACCATTTACTCAGTTTCTCTCAGGGCCTGGGGTTCAAATTGATGCTTGACTAGTTGGCGAAGAAGCTGGAGTAGTGTATTTGCTGACTTGGAGGCATTTTGAATAAACAGGTTGTCGCGCGAAATGAAAACTGAGTCCTAGAAACGGCCTCTTTAACGAGCGCCGGTGTAGAAATTAGTCGATTGAGGCACCATTTACTCAGTTTCTCTCAGCGCCTGGGGTTCAAATTGATGCTTGACTAGTTGGTGAAGAAGCTGGAGTAGTGTATTTGCTGACCTGGAGGCATTTTGAATAAACAGGTTGTCGCGCGAAATGAAAACTGAGTCCTAGAAACGGCCTCTTTAACGAGCGCCGGTGTAGAAATTAGTCGATTGAGGCACCATTTACTCAGTTTCTCTCAGCGCCTGGGGTTCAAATTGATGCTTGACTAGTTGGTGAAGAAGCTGGAGTAGTGTATTTGCTGACCTGGAGGCATTTTGAATAAACAGGTTGTCGCGCGAAATGAAAACTGAGTCCTAGAAACGGCCTCTTTTACGAGCGCCGGTGTAGAAACTAGTCGATTGAGGCACCATTTACTCAGTTTCTCTCAGGGCCTGGGGTTCAAATTGATGCTTGACTAGTTGGTGAAGAAGCTGGAGTAGTGTATTTGCTGACCTGGAGGCATTTTGAATAAACAGGTTTTCGCGCGAAATGAAAACTGAGTCCCAGAAACGGCCTCTTTAACGAGCGCCGGAGTAGAAACTAGTCGATTGAGGCACCATTTACTCAGTTTCTCTCGGGGCCTGGGGTTCAAATTAAAGCTTGACTAGTTGGTGAAGAAGCTGGAGTAGTGTATTTGCTGACCAGGAGGCATTTTGAATAAACAGGTTGTCGCGCGAAATGAAAACTGAGTCCCAGAAACGGCCTCTTTAACGAGCGCCAGTGTAGAAACTAGTCGATTGAGGCACCATTTACTCAGTTTCTCTCAGGGCCTGGGGTTCAAATTGATGCTTGACTGGTTGGTGAAGAAGCTAGAGTAGTGTATTTGCTGACCTGGAGGCATTTTGAATAAACAGGTTGTCGTGCGAAATGAAAACTGAGTCCTAGAAACGGCCTTTTTAACGAGCGCCGGTGTAGAAACTAGTCGATATAGGCACCATTTACTCAGTTTCTCTCAGGGCCTGGGGTTCAAATTGATGCTTGACTAGTTGGCGAAGAAGCTGGAGTAGTGTATTTGCTGGCCTGGAGGCATTTTGAATAAACAGGTTGTCGCGCGAAATGAAAACTGAGTCCTAGAAACGGCCTCTTTAACGAGCGCCGGTGTAGAAATTAGTCGATTGAGGCACCATTTACTCAGTTTCTCTCAGCGCCTGGGGTTCAAATTGATGCTTGACTAGTTGGTGAAGAAGCTGGAGTAGTGTATTTGCTGACCTGGAGGCATTTTGAATAAACAGGTTGTCGTGCGAAATGAAAACTGAGTCCTAGAAACGGACTCTTTAACGAGCGCCAGTGTAGAAACTAGTCGATTAAGGCACTATTTACTCAGTTTCTCTTAGGGCCCGGGGTTCAAATTGATGCTTGACTAGTTGGTGAAGAAGCTGGAGTAGTGTATTTGCTGACGTGGAGGCATTTTGGATAAACAGGTTGTCACGCGAAATGAAAACTGAGTCCCAGAAACGGCCTCTTTAAGGATTACCGGTGTAGAAACTAGTCGATTGAGGCACCATTTACTCAGTTTCTCTTAGGGCCTGGGGTTCAAATTGATGCTTGACTAGTTGGTGAAGAAGCTGGAGTAGTGTATTTGCTGACCTGGAGGCATTTTGAATAAATAGGTTGTCGCGGGAAATGAAAACTGAGTCCTAGAAATGGCCTCTTAAACGAGCGCCGGGGTAGAAACTAGTCGATTGAGGCACCATTTACTCAGTTTCTGTCAGGGCCCGGGGTTCAAATTGAAGCTTAACTGGTTGGTGAAGAAGCTGGAGTAGTGTATTTGCTGACCTAGAGGCATTTTGAATAAACAGGTTGTCGCGCGAAATGAAAACTGAGTCCCAGAAACGGTCTCTTTAACGAGCGACGGTGTAGAAACTAGTCGATTGAGGCACCATTTACTCAGTTTCTCTCAGGGCCTGGGGTTCAAATTGATGCTTGACTAGTTGGTGAAGAAGCTGGAGTAGTGTATTTGCTGACCTGGAGGCATTTTGAATAAACAGGTTGTCGCGCGAAATGAAAACTGAGTCCTAGATACGGCCTCTTTAACGAGCGCCGGTGTAGAAACTAGTCGATTGAGACACCATTTACGCAGTTTCTCTCAGGACCTGGGGTTCAAATTGAATCTTAACTAGTTGGTGAAGAAGATGGAGTAGTGTATTTGCTGAGCTGGAGGTATTTTGAATAAACAGGTTGTCGCGCGAAATGAAAACTGAGTCCTAGAAACGGCCTCTTTAACGAGCGCCGGTGTAGAAACTAGTCGATTGAGGCACCATTTACTCAGTTTATCTTAGGGCCTGGGGTTCAAATTGATGCTTGACTAGTTGGTGAAGAAGCTGGAGTAGTGTATTTGCTGACTTGGAGGCATTATGAATAAACAGGTTGTCGCGCGAAATGAAAACTGAGTCCTAAAAACGGCCTCTTTAACGAGCGCCGATGTAGAAACTAGTCGATTGAGTCACCATTTACTCAGTTTCTCTCAGGTCCTGGGGTTCAAATTGAAGCTTAACTAGTTGTGGAAGAAGCTGGAGTAGTGTATTTGCTGACCTGGAGGCATTTTGAATAAACAGGTTGTCGCGCGAAATGAAAATTGAGTCCTAGAAACGGCCTCTTTAACGAGCGTCGGTGTAGAAACTAGTCGATTGAGACACCATTTACTCAGTTTCTCTCATGGCCTGGGGTTCAAATTGAAGCTTAACTAGTTGGTGAAGAAGCTGGAGTAGTGTATTTGCTGACCAGGAGGCATTTTGAATAAACAGGTTGTCGCGCGAAATGAAAACTGAGTCTCAGAAACGGCCTCTTTAACGAGCGGCGGTGTAGAAACTAGTCGATTGAGTCACCATTTACTCATTTTCTCTCATCTGAGAAAGTAGGTCACCTGGGTCGGGTAAAGCAGCGTAGATAAGGCTGGAGTTTATGAACAAGTTGATGTCTACTAGGGCATTGACCGTACAAGGTTTTTTCGACTATAGGGTTTTTGTAGCAGCCCAGCAGCATCCGTGTGACAGAGAGTCATATTAAGGATAGGGTTATGCTTTCCCCTTGAACCCTTGCAGAAAAAGTAGGAAAATGGACTAAAATTGTTGGATAAGTGGATTTGCAGTATCTCAACAATCAGAACTGCGAATATTCCCTGGGTTTCAAATTGATGCTTGACTAGTTGGTGAAGAAGCTGGAGTAGTGTATTGGCTGACCTGGAGGCATTTTGAATAAACAGGTTGTCGCGCGAAATGAAAACTGAGTCCCAGAAACGGCCTCTTTAACGAGCGCCGGAGTAGAAACTAGTCGATTGAGGCACCATTTACTCAGTTTCTCTCGGGGCCTGGGGTTCAAATTGAAGCTTAACTAGTTGGTGAAGAAGCTGGAGTAGTGTATTTGCTGACCAGGAGGCATTTTGAATAAACAGGTTGTCGCGCGAAATGAAAACTGAGTCCCAGAAACGGCCTCTTTAACGAGCGCCGGTGTAGAAACTAGTCGATTGAGGCACCATTTACTCAGTTTCTCTCAGGGCCTGGGGTTCAAATTGATGCTTGACTAGTTGGTGAAGAAGCTAGAGTAGTGTATTTGCTGACCTGGAGGCATTTTGAATAAACAGGTTGTCGCGCGAAATGAAAACTGAGTCCTAGAAACGGCCTCTTTAACGAGCGCCGGTGTAGAAACTAGTCGATATAGGCACCATTTACTCAGTTTCTCTCAGGGCCTGGGGTTCAAATTGATGCTTGACTAGTTGGCGAAGAAGCTGGAGTAGTGTATTTGCTGACTTGGAGGCATTTTGAATAAACAGGTTGTCGCGCGAAATGAAAACTGAGTCCTAGAAACGGCCTCTTTAACGAGCGCCGGTGTAGAAATTAGTCGATTGAGGCACCATTTACTCAGTTTCTCTCAGCGCCTGGGGTTCAAATTGATGCTTGACTAGTTGGTGAAGAAGCTGGAGTAGTGTATTTGCTGACCTGGAGGCATTTTGAATAAACAGGTTGTCGTGGTGGTGTCACGGCAGATGCCATAGGATGGCTTAAGTGTGGGCTCGCTTGGGCGTTGGGGGAACCGGGGAGGGTTTGCGCTCTCACGAAGCACGCATGAAGAACAAGGAAGAACTCTCAAGAATCAGCGAGAACAAGCAAGAACAAGAAACACCAAAGCACACCACGATGTACCCTGCTTCGGGGCCCTTCTTGAGAAGGTAACACCCCTACTGCAGCTCTAGCCTACTCTCTTTATATCTCAAGTGTTTACAAGTACAGTGTGCTCCTCGAGCTGTATGAAGCAAGAATGGAGAGAGCTCTAGGAAGAAGATGAAGCAAGCGCTGTTCTGGTGATCGTCCCTCGCACTGGAGGAGGAGGTAGCTTACTTATACACTATCCGAATTACCATATTGCCCCTGGCCGCAGAGCACAATGGCATGGACAAGGAGAACAGGACAAACACCGGCCACTGTCACTCAGCCCAGCTCACCCTCTGTCCACCACAGGCCTGTCTTTACCTCTTTGAGCTTAAGGCCGCGTAGACCACAGAGGCCTAGCCACTGCCCCTTTCCCGAATTAGCCGAGTCAGCGCCTAGGGCCTTGCGACCCGGAAAACCTGTGGCTTGACCTGGTTGTCTTCTGAATCCCGGGCAGTAGAACTGCAGGACCCGTGACCTTACTGACATTACTTGGCCCTTGTGCAATATCCGGATCACCTTATCCGGGTCCTTCCTGACCAATCCGGCTAACCCAGCCGACACTTCTTCCTCGGATCCGGTTAGACCTCACCGGATCCCCTTTGGTCTTTCCCCTTACTCTGGCTTGATGTAGAACTAACCGAATCTCCAAGAGATCTGGCCCAAGCGACCCGGCTAACATTGATCCGGCCAGTACTTCATAACTCTTAAGACCACATCTTTGCCCTACCCGGGGGCAGCCCCCCGACAGTAGTCCCCGAAGCTGGTGCGGTCCTACAGCCTCGGCTGGAGGGCCGTGCCAGGTTCAAAACCAATACCATTAACCGAATCACGTTAACTTACTCCCGAATTCCCGGGACACTTGGCAGGAAATCTCTGCGCAAAGCCGTGTAATCCGGGTCTCTGATGTGACCAGTTACTGTCAGCACATTATCCGGATCCACCGGGTATTCGAGTGCGTTTGACCAAACGACCGCGTCTCTTCAATTTCTTCGCTGACCTGCGCACACGATCCGTGCCACCGCTTCCAATTCTGTGGCCCAACATGTGTTTGAAATACACGGCCACACTTGCAGCCACAAAGTTCCAGGGCGCAAGTGATCTGGCCATGCTCCGGAAACCGTTCGGTAGTGCGCCAGTTACCGCTCGGTGCTATAAATAGGGGCGCTAGAGGTTTCCTCTTCTTCTTCCTCGTATTCTCCACTCCAAGAACTCCATCTGCATCATCGCCGCCGCCGCAATCTTGCCCCTTGCGAGTTCGCCGCGCCGGAGAAGGATCGCCGGAGCTGCGCACTGCGCCGCGCACTGCCCTCCATTCACCGAGCATTCTCTTCGAGGAACGACCACCGTGAGTTCTTTCTTCTCGGGCCATGGCCACCGCGAGCAAGTTCATACCCACGGGGAACTTAGGCCTGTTTTTGATAGATTCATGCGCACATGAACCCATGTTCATGCCTTAGCACACTCCGTAGATTTCCTTTCTAGGTTTTCTACTAGATTGCCTTAGACTTGCTTCCCACCGTATGAGCAGTTCAACCAGATTTTACTCGTGATTTCCTCTCTTTTTTACTGCCGCGATAGATCTTGGGTAACCCTAGACTTTTATGGAAGGTGTTTGTGACTGCCACCCGGATCACCTTCTCTGCTGAATCCGGCTAACCTTATCCGAGACAATATCAGCCGAATCCGATTCGTTTATACCATCATCCGATTCGTTTTGACTCGGCCCCATCCGACCTCTTGCAGGATCGATCCGGATATGGCGAAGCTTCCTCCCAGTAGATGGGAGGGTTCTGATGTGACAAGGGACGATCTGGAATGATTATTAAGCACCCGGCGGATAACCTCTCAAGTCATATGCCACAGACCGGGGAAGGAACTTGCCCCGGTTACCGAACCCGGTGAACGTGTGGTGTTCTTAGCGCATTTTGAGCGCGGATTCGGATTGCCAGCAAGTGATTTCTTCCGGGCATTCCTGGACTTCTTTGGTCTACAACTTCACCATCTCCCGGCTAATGCCTTCGTCTCTCTATCAGCCTTTACTTCCTTCTGCGAAGGCTATCTCGGTCTCTGGCCGACTGTTGATATATGGGCAAAATACTTCCACCTCCGCAAGCAAACCATTCCAGGCACCAAGCCGAAGCAGATGACTGCTTGTGGTTCGGTCAGCATAACGCCGAGGCAGGGATCCATCTTCCCCCGTATCACCGGCCTGGACACCGTCAAGAAGTGGCAAAGGACCTGGTTTTACACAAAGAGTGCTGAAGGCCATGATGCTCTCAACTTGCCCGAGTTCACGATCGAGCCACCCACAGCCGAACTGAACTTCGGATACAATCCGGCTGAGACTATTGTAGAACTTCAGACAGTACATAGTACTCTGGAGGATTTTCTGAAGAGGGACATGACCTCTGATGATCTGGTTCGGACCTTCATCTCTCGCCGGGTCAGCCCTCTTCAAAGGCGTGCACACAAGATATGCCACATGGGTGGTCCGTTAGACCCTACCCGGATCAGCAGGCATGACCTTAGCAAAGTTTCCGTCAGGCGACGGGTAAACGCCATTGCCGCCAATGAGATGTCGGACAAATGGCGGTGGGGTGTCAAGCCATTTTACCGAGAAAGCCTTCCTCCACAGGTTAGTTCACCATTTTCCGAATCTAACCATATCTCATCCAAATAGCCTCGGACTAATCCGGATTTGTATTGACTTTTCTGTAGCTGTTTGACCGCCAACTTATTGAAGATGGAGACCTCTCCACGAAAGAATGGGAACCGGATCTCAGCCCGCTGCGCGAGGGCGAGGAAGATCCGGATACGGATGATTATTTGCCGATTCCCCGCGCCAGGCCAGCTCGCAAGGGTAAGCAACCGCCTATTCACAACATTTCCGACGAGGAAGATGAAGATTGCTGCATCTTAGAACCCATCAACGCTATTCCGATTTCATGGTCACCACCTTGTGTTCCAGCCAAAGAAGATACTCAAGGGACATCTCGGAAGCGTGATGATGCGCCCGAATCCGATGCTCCAAAAGCCAAGAGAGCCAAGAAGGCTGGCATCAAGCCGAGTCGCACCAAGCAAATGCCTACCCCCAAGGGGTAAGGCCAACTGAACTTCCTTTGTTTTCCACCTCTATTAACCGAATCATCTTCGTCCGAATTAATTGTTTGCTTTGTTCTATGCAGTGATGTCCTCACCACCGAGCAAACACATTCATCCATCTCTTCTCCTATTCCTCCACTGGACATAGCTATGGAGAACCAATCTCCTGAAAGAGTTGTTAACTCTCCACCACGTACTACAACCGCCAGTACTCCTCAGCCGACTCCCATTTCCGAGCCGGTTATTGACTTGGAGAGTGAAGAAACTCCTGTTCCAGTCCGAGATTCAAATTGGCCACGCCCTCTGAAGGAACTGGAGAAGGAAAAGGCTAAGACATCGGCTAAGCCCTTGCCTAAGCCGGATTCTTGCCCTACTTCCGCAGCTCAAGCCTTGCTGAACCAAGAGCAGCAGAAGAAGAAGAAGCAGAAGCAGCCACAGCCACAAGAAACTCCTGAGAAGCAGCAACAGCAGCAACATCCGAAGCAAACTCCGCGTGCGTCACCTCAACCCAAACCGAGTCAAGTTGCCGCTGGCACAACCTTCACCACCTCGGATAAGCAGGTGGTTGCTGGCAAGAAAGTCTCTGCTAACCCATCAGCGATTCGATTCAGCCAGGCGTTGACGAAACCAAGCAGTGAGAAGCTCAGCTCCGCCGACCAATTTATTGAAGCCTGGAATGCCATGGACGTTGCGAAAGGTTCCTCCACCTCTGCATCACCACATCCTGCTGGCCCCAGCCGAATGGTTCAAACACTTTATTCTGTGAAGGTCTTAGCTACTGACTCTTACCGAGTCTTCGAGGTAACTTTACCGAATCTTGTTTTTATTTCCACATGATCAAATAGTATTATACCCAGTCCCCGAGATTCGGGTCGAACGACTGATACTCCTCCGAGTAAGAAAGTCATTCGGCTTGAATCTCTAAAAACTTGATCGTGATCCTCGCCTTAGCCGAAGAAATTGTGGGACTCCTAGTCCCCGAGTCTCTTTTTCAATTGATTCGGTTAGCCTCGGGCCAGTCCCCGAGATTCGTTTTGTCTCCACCTTGCCTCGGGTGCCAGTCCCCGAGACCCTTTTGACACCATCTGCCTTATTTCTTTCAGGAAACCATGACCGCTCGCAGCGATCTCTTTGAGCAGCTCGCCCGTCAACACCATAAGCTCCAAAAATCCTTCGATGGGCTTATTCTCAAGATGAATAACAAAGAAGAAGAGCAGAAGCGTGCTTTAGCGGAGGAAAAGTCAGAGGTGACTCGGCTCCAGCGCGAGCTTGACCGGGTTGAAAGAGTGAAAAACAAGGTCAAAGCAGAGCGGGATACACTGCGGAAGGAGAAAGACACGATTGAAAAGGAGCGAGACGTCTGCAAAGCCGGACTAGCAGAACGGGCCAAACTGGACAAGAAAATTCAAACGGCCATTACCGAATCTGAGGCCGAAGCTAAAGCGGCTAAAGAAGAATTGGCTGCCCACAAGGAGAACAACACAAAATGGCTGGCCGAACTTGCTAGCCTCAACGACGATATGGATCGTAAGTTTACCGAATCTCTTCTTATCTTTCTTGCTCTTTAACCGACATATATTCTTGTGTTTCTCTTTGCTGAACTCAGTGTTAGCTTATTTGTTTGTAGGAGAGTTCACCCACATCCGGCTTCAAGCCGCCAAGACTGTGCGAGACGCCAGAGCTGAAAGAGTTAAGCTAACCGGAGCTCCCCTACCAGAGGAATGGGACATTGAAGACCACATTACCGCGCTTAAGGCTCGGATTGCTCCTCTCAAGGATTCCCACATTGGGCTGCTCAACGCCAGCATCAAAGCTCACAACGCCCTGTTTCCTGAAGCTCGGCAAGTCCGGTCTGCAGAGGAGCTAACCAAAGCTTTAGACGATGCCCAGACTCGGCTAAAGCAATGGAGATCTTCATCCGCCCGGGCTGGTGCTGATACAGCCTTGCTATTCATTATGTCTTGGTATGAATTGCTCGATCTCGCCTCAGTGCGTTCACTCCGCGAGGGATCTCCATGGGCTATAGACCCTAGCCGGATCAAGATCCGCGAAGAAGCTGCCAACTTCATGGCTGAATTTGCAAACACCAAATATCTTGACCTGGACGCTCCGGTCTACTCGGATGGAGAAGAAACTGAAGAAGAGGAGTCAAACGATTCCTCCCGTGAAGAGTACGCCAATTCTGAGGGCGAATCTGGTGATTCGGCTAAGTCCACCAAGGAACCAGCTTCTGATTCGGCCAAGATCACCGAACAAACTCCAGCCCAGACGTCGGAGATTCCAGCCACCGATTCGGCTGAAATTACCGAACAAGCTTCAGCTGATCCGGATATTTCCGAATCTACCCAGCCTTCAAACTCTCCAACCAAGATTACTCCATCTTCTGAGTCCACTCCAGCAACAGAAGCCCCTGCAACCGAGTGTAGCGTCCCAAATTTTGGAAGCAAGAAAGACGTTGTTATTAGTGACCCAAAATTTAGAACCAACAAAAACTTTTTGAATTGTATTGTTTGTGGATGTGTTTCACCCATGTTTGCACTGTTTGACTTGTTGATTAAGTTGTTTGACCAATAAATATTAGCCTAAGTAAAAATATATCAAATCTTGGTGATCATGTCATGACAAGAAATATTTCATATATCTTCTCCACTCTAATTTTGGCAAAAACTCATTTCAAAGCTACTTTGATTTTTGCGACAACCAAAAAAATATTTTTTGGGAAAGCAAAAGTATCTCTAAAAAAATATATATCTTTCTAAAACTATGGGGATCTATATAATATCTACAACCTTGATAATTCCCTTGTATTAGTAGCTCTTCTTTTAAAACTCTTACTTTCTTCCTTTTGAAAACAATAAAGGTGGGAAGTATACTACCCATATATTTTTTTTAGCAACCTTTTGAAAAATATCAAGTTGTGGAGTCAAGCTTTTCCAACATCATACTTGTCACGATGATACTTGATCACCATCCCACCACATAACTAAGTATTTTATAGTTGCTTGAGAACCTATTTCGTTACTTGTTTGACTTATGTTGTGTTGATTGATTTTACCTTGTTGTGTTTGTTGTTTGTGTGGATTTTTAATCAAGAATTGTTGATCAGTAAATTAAACACACACTCACAACAAACAGGGCTTGTGACTTGAATAAAAACAAACTCCTAAAATTATCATCAAATTGAAATTAAGATCATAAGTTAAGTAAATGATCTTATCAAATCTCTACCTAACTCTCTATTTCTGTCAAACAAATATCTTATTTATGAAAATAATTCCATGGATGAGGTGGAATAACAATCATCTCATTTTCATACCCCTCTTTTCTCAAAATTATATTTTGAAAATAAATATATTTCAAATACTTATTATTTCTTTACTTCTTTGGTTTCTCAAAAATCCAAATTTACACTTACACCAAAAATTTACCCAATGAACCACAAACATTGATGAATTTATTTAAACCAATACTTGGACAGAATTCACCCAAATTTGAATTTAAATCTTGTTCAGGCATTATGTCGAATACCTGGTGGGCAGAAACTGTGTAAACTCGAGTTCAAGCCATATTTGATAAGATTCGATCGATTCTTCACTCAAACCTCACCCCTGTCACTCTCTCTCACGCCCCAGACCACACAACACTCGATTGGCCGAGATTATTTGGCAGCTAGCTGCTGGCCTCACCTCCCTCTCTCCCCTCCCATCAACTCGACCTGCAAAAGAGAAGAAAAGCGGGCGCCGGACTGGCCGACGCCGCGCCACCCCCCTCTGCCATGTCCCCTTCCCCCGTTGGGCAGTGCCAGAGCCCACGGCTCGCCTCCTGTAGCACGCCCAGCTCGCCCAACCCATGGCACCCGAGCACGTCGACGCCCACACCATCGGCCGCCACCTCAGCACCCCGGCAAGCACCACTCGCCTCGGCCACTCCCTAGCTCCCCCTCGACCCCACGGACATGCTCGCGACACGTACCCTGCCCCGCACTGCCGCCAGCATACCGTCGAGCACCGTTCGTGCGTCAATGGCCACCTACCGCCCGAGCTAGCGCCTAACCCTCCCTCTGCTCTCACCTCGCTCCCCCAAGCCCTAACGTCGTTACCAGACGGTGCTGCACCGCACAGACCACCAATGGCGAGCTAACTCGGCCCCTAGCCACCTCTTACGCCCCGACCACCATGCACCGGCCCTCGGTCTATGAAAAACCAGCCCGACCCTCTCCTTCTCACCACACTCCACCACTGCCTCTCCCTCGCTTCACTCTCTCTTCCTTGCACCGCCAGGAGATCGGAGACGTAGCCGCAGCCCATGCTGCCATGGTGTCGAGCACGACCAAGCTCGGCTAAGGCCAAAGTTGCCGTCGAGCGTCGACCAAGCGGCCGTGCCCCTGCCCTCTCCTCTCTCTGTTGTTTTTCCCTATTTCTCTCGCTCCCCACGGCACTGCCGCAACCCCGCACTCACACGCCCCTATTCTTGCACAGGAACGACGCCGGAGCTCGCTGGCGACGTCTCGCGTCCGTGGAACCCGTGCAGCTCGCCGTGGCCCTTCTGGACGTTTCCCGAGCCGTTCAACGCCGCCAGATAGCCGCCCCAGACCTCCTCCACCGTCCTGCATCATCGCCGTCGACTCCCAGCCACCCCTATGTGAGCTCCCAGCCCTCCCGAGACCTCTCTGTCTCTCTCGTTTCTGTACGTGCATGTGTTTGGAGGTTGAGGACGCTCCAGCGGAGTGGGCCGGTTTGGCCAGCCCATCTGTGCCCAGCACGGATCTGGGCCAAATCTGGCCCACGTATTATTTTGTTTTCCTGTAGGTTTATTATTTTCGGTGTAGATCTGTTTCTGGTTTGTTAGTTTAAATCTAAATAAAATAGGTAAACTTGGAATTTGTGTAAACCAAAAATCACAGTGGTAAAGAATTAAGTTTAGAATCATTTCCAACTTGCAGATCTCAAAAATATTAATTTCTGTATCCATGAAAAATGTTTTGCTGTCACTGGTCTAAAACACTGTTTCATCAATAACTTGAGTTTTGTTAATCCAAATTGAGTGAATCCAATTGTTTTGGAATGCTAAGGACAGTAGCATTCAGTAGAAATTAACCCGTGTGTTTGTGATGCATAGATTTGTTTTGGCATGTGTTTGAAGTTTGGACCAGTAGGGTTTTCTAGCATTTATTTAATTTTCTGTGAATAAGATTTTGGACTAAATCCAATTGTTTTAAAATACTTACTTAGAACCTAAACCTAGTTTTGCATAACTTTTGGTTGAACAGAACACCCTGGACTTAATAAACACTAAAAATGGTGTTTTCTGCCTTTTAAAAAGTGATAAAATAAATATTTGGTCCTTTATGAAATTGTTGCTTTTGTTGTTTGTGAAGTGTTAAGGTACTTTAGATCACATCTTAATGTTGTTCTCAATGGGTTAGTACTGTTAGTGCTTAAGTAAAAGCAAAATGAAGTTAGGTGTAAAATGCTATTAGTGCCTAAGGAAGTAAATTAAATTGATCATGCTTGTTTGCTTAATTACATAATTAGTGGATTAAAGAAAACTTCACTAATTAAGTTCTTCATAGCTATTGGTTGTTTCAAGTTTATTAGTGATGTTTAGTTTTTCAAATTGAAAGTGTTTCAAAAGGGTTGTCTAATTATCACCTTAACCTTATTTTGTAAATAAATGGTATTGTAGTTGCCAAAAATGGTTGTGTGGTTTGGTATGTTTGCCTTGTTGGTTGAACTTGGTAGTTCTTAAGTTTAATACTAGCATGAGTTGTTTGTTAAATATCTCCATCTTAACTTGGTGGAATAAGTTAATAATAGAAATTAATTAGTAACTTAACTTTTGTCTGAAGTATTTCCTGAAAACTAAAGAGATGCTTTTGTCTGAAGTATTTCCTAAACTTTGGTAACAGCCCTTGTTAAGTGACCTAATCACCCTAAGTGGAGTTTTGTTTTAGGGTTTAGTAAAAACCACCTTCTTAACTATTAGGGTTGTTGTGTATACTTTCTTAGGTGTGTTTGTTGCTTGACTTAGGCTTTTGGACTTTCTGCTTGTTATTGTATAACTAAGTGAATTGCTTGCTCTTGTTAGCTAGCTTAGTGTTTCGTGCAATGTTTGTTGTTTGTTATGTCCCGATGCTATTGTCCTGAGTGTTGTTCCCTTTTTCCTGTTTACGACGTTAGATACGATCCGGAAGGAAACTAGAAGTGAGGAGTGAACCTGAGGAACCTCAAGGTCAAGTCCCAGGGACATATTGCTGAGCCAGGCAAGCCACCTCACCACTCTAATGAAATCCTATTATTTGTACAAGCATGTTTTGGTTTCAAAATAAAGTAATGCATGTTTTATTTCTTCCGTGGCATTTTGCCACCCAAAAACTATTTTACAAAATATTGTTTGGCCAAAAGACATCTACTAGTATATAATAGATTTTATAGGAATAAGTCTTTACTTGAGAAGTCTTCTGCTGAAGGCGCTATCAAGAAAATTATATTTTCTAGAAGTATATCCTTATAACCTTACCCCAAAACTATAGGATGGGAGCCTGGATTTGCTGAAATGTTTTTAAAAGAAAACCCGAGTCGCTGGGAGCGATCGGCGAGAAAGTGTTTTATAAAACCCATGTTGCTGGGAGCAAATGGAGAAGTTTATAAAAACCCGAAGTGCTGGGAGCATTCGGTGAGTTTACGAAAACCCGAGCTGCTGGGAGCAGACGGAGATGGAGGTTTATTTACGAAGTCCCTGCTGCCGCCCGAACAATTAACCCGTACAACCACATTACCTCAAAATGGGCATGGGGCTTAGCGGAAGCTTGTTGGTGTTAGTATTCGAATACTCCTCAATTGGCTAGAAGGGGTTAGAGTCCCCGGAACCGAATGCTGCAAGGGAATGGTCATACAAAGAGTGGACTGCGTGTGCCACCGGGAAGCAACGGTGGGTCTCCAGTCATGGCGGTGTGAGGCTAGGGGAACCGGATCGATACGGCTAGCTCACTCGGTGCCGGGGAGAACAAACCCACTCGAAGAGGATATTCTTATACTAGCGCTGACATAGTGGAAGTTAGGATCGGCCGTCTGATGTGTGCATGCTATCTCTGTACAGTCCGTGGTTGATCCACGGCAGACCATCCGAATCTTGTGGTGAAAGTGTACCACCTCTGCAGAGTGTAAAACTATTCGAATAGCCGTGTCCGCGGTCATGGACGGTTGCAAAGGCCACACTGGGCGACTGGTGAAAGAAGAAAAGATGTTTTCTGTTTTGGACTAAAAGAAGGATCAAAAGGTACCTGGGAGGTACGGATTTTGGGAGAAGATGGTTGGTCTCGGGGAGTCAACCAGTCGGAACCCGGAAAGGAAAAAGGGGGCATCCCTATCCTAGTGTTTTGAAAAAGTTCTACAAAAGTGTTTTCAAACGTGGAATTGGTTTTCTGCCATTTCTAAAAGAAGGAGAATTATGCCTCCAAATGCCTTTTTCAACAAAGATATAGAGATGTTGTATTCTCTATGTCTAAAAGCATCGTTTGCGAAAATTAAGCCCTATAGTCATATATAGCAGCTATCCCAGTTTTCGAAAAGGCTTGTATTGCATTACCATGAAAACTTAAGCCTGGTGGTGGTCTTGCGAGTACGTAATTGTACTCATGGCTGTGTCCCTGGATATTCCAATGTCCAGATTTTTCAACGAGAAGATCTACGCTCAAGAGGAGGAGTATGCTGACGACTACGCCAACTGAGTGTCACCGGTCAACTGCTCTGTGGGAATGCGTCCGGTTGTGACGAGGGCCAACGCTAGCCGAAAGCTTCTGCTGTACCATAGTTAATTCCGTCCTGCGCGACGATAGTTTGCAGACTTGGTCATGTGACCACTTTGTGTTGTAAGACTATTATTCGTACGACTTGAATGATGTAACTCTTGATACCATGTTGGTTATGTGATTGTGATGCACTAATCATTGGGATCGTGATCTAATTTACATAACGTGGACATCTCGGACTTCGGTACGAGGGGTCCTTACAGACTTGGTATCAGAGCCATCGTTGACCTTAGGAGACCTTAGTTAGCATGGCCGTTAGCTTAGGAAGGAAATACTTTGCTAAAACCCTATTTCTACAGAAATCTATTTTCTTCTAGGTAAGCCTAGTATGGCTTCCACTCCTCACCTATTCTCAAAAATATCTTGATCTTAACTTTCGAATTTCAGAGTATTTCAAAAGAGTTTTCTCTACTCTCTTGTCCCTATTCAAAACTTGTTTACGCTTGACGATGGACCCAAGTGAGACCTAAGTAGCTAGAGCCAAGACGGAGACAAGAGTCCTCAGATGCCCAGTCCACAAGACCAAAATCGTCGATGACAGCAAAGCCAGGACCTTCAAATACCTCGGATGTGTAGAATGCAAGACCAAAATGCAAAATCACCTTTGCTCCCTCGACTCAACCACAACAATGTTACTCCATCAGCAAACCGGACAATCTCAAACTTTTCGGCAAGATCCCAAGGTGATCCAATGAGGACTTCGGTAACCATGTGACACCAAACCCCATTGGATGAAGTAGGATATGACCCTTGGTTGGATTACCCAACTATCACGATTGTTGAGTGCCCTTTTGGTACTATAGGTGTTTCGTGTGTTGTTTGACTGGTATGCTTTTTGCTTGTGTGTGTCTTGTTTGTGTGTTTGTTGTTGGTGTGTCGTTTTCTGGTATGTTTCACAAGCACGCCTTGTCGGCAACACATATTAGGCACATACTTCCCTTTTGTTTAAACATCTTTTTGCCCCTACACAAAATACCTTTTTGGCCCTTTAAGTGTTAGATGCATCGTGATGCATTTCAGAACTTGTTTAGAAAACCTCTCTAAAATGTTTTGCCTCTGATCTAAACTTTGGCACGTGAGAGCTTTTAACCGCACCTGATACAGAAGACCACCCCGAGAAAGCCCATCCCCGTGATGTGACGAGCCTTACCTGGTTTAATTAAATTTTTGAATTACCAGTATTCCATCACTAACTTAGCGTATCTAACTTTAGAGTAACATCTAACACCAGTGACTTGTTACTAGCTAACCTCTTTGAAACCTACAAACGGCAACAAGAGAAGGACTCGAAGATCGGCTAGAGCCACTACTTTTTGAAGATTTTATGAAGCCCTCAAGCCGTGACACACAAAGAAGATCAACGTCAGCAACAACGAAGACAACCAGAACTGAAGATCGTCTACATCAAGATGTACCCGAAGCAAGAGTCATAAGTGCCTTCTATGCGCCAACCTTATTAACTCGACTTGCCCGACTTGAGACTGATAACACTAAGTATCTCAACTAATCTTCTAGGCTAACTAAGATCCAACCGACCTCTGAAGGATAGTGTGTGGCGTCATGAAGTCAACGAACCAAGGGAGTCTTCATCAACTTTGTTCGTCAGCTAAACCGAAGGTGGGCACAATAGAAGACATCATATCTAACAAGACGCCAAGAACGATGAAAGTCCCGAAGACTGTGCTGTTGACAACACACTAAGCAAGTTAGACACATTTAGTAGCTTGTAGCACCCTTTGACTTTTTAGGAAAAAAACGGAGAGAGTCAAGCCTACGGACTTGACACCTCTGTGAGGCTTGAAAACCGTTGGCGGATATTTAACTGCTAACCCCTCGAGACGGCAATATCTGGACAAGTGTCTACATCAATCGCAAGCACCGCGGAGCTACGACCAAGATGAAGATCGTCATGATACTCAAGACCAACAACACCTTGAAGTCGGCAACAATCTATACCATCAATATCAACCCTTCAAGGCCTCCTTTTTAAGGGGGGAAGACGTATGCTAGTTTTATTAGGTTGTTTTGACAAAACTGTTCTTTGCGCCCCGACCCTTGAGTATTCAAAGTTAACCCATCAAGAATGCGGATCAGCAGCGCCCAACATGAAGATACTGTCAGCAAAGACCAAAGCCTTCTAGAAGAAGTCAGATGCTTTACCCGTAAGGAAACCGTTGGAAATCAACAACCGTGGATGATGAAGGAGCATCACACCCTCTGTCTTTGCACTCTTTTAGTACCCGCTTAGGAATCTCGGGACGAGATTCTTTCAAGGGGGGAAGGTCTGTAGCGTCCCAAATTTTGGAAGCAAGAAAGACGTTGTTATTAGTGACCCAAAATTTAGAACCAACAAAAACTTTTTGAATTGTATTGTTTGTGGATGTGTTTCACCCATGTTTGCACTGTTTGACTTGTTGATTAAGTTTTTTGACCAATAAATATTAGCCTAAGTAAAAATATATCAAATCTTGGTGATCATGTCATGACAAGAAAATATTTCATATATCTTCTCCACTCTAATTTTGGCAAAAATTCATTTCAAAGCTACTTTGATTTTTGCGACAACCAAAAAAATATTTTTTGGGAAAGCAAAAGTATCTCTAAAAAAATATATATCTTCCTAAAACTATGGGGATCTATATAATATCTACAACCTTGATAATTCCCTTGTATTAGTAGCTCTTCTTTTAAAACTCTTACTTTCTTCCTTTTGAAAACAATAAAGGTGGGAAGTATACTACCCATATATTTTTTTTAGCAACCTTTTGAAAAATATCAAGTTGTGGAGTCAAGCTTTTCCAACATCATACTTGTCACGATGATACTTGATCACCATCCCACCACATAACTAAGTATTTTATAGTTGCTTGAGAACCTATTTTGTTACTTGTTTGACTTATGTTGTGTTGATTGATTTTACCTTGTTGTGTTTGTTGTTTATGTGGATTTTTAATCAAGAATTGTTGATCAGTAAATTAAACACACACTCACAACAAACAGGGCTTGTGACTTGAATAAAAACAAACTCCTAAAATTATCATCAAATTGAAATTAAGATCACAAGTTAAGTAAATGATCTTATCAAATCTCTACCTAACTCTCTATTTCTGTCAAACAAATATCTTATTTATGAAAATAATTCCATGGATGAGGTGGAATAACAATCATCTCATTTTCATACCCCTCTTTTCTCAAAATTATATTTTGAAAATAAATATATTTCAAATACTTATTATTTCTTTACTTCTTTGGTTTCTCAAAAATCCAAATTTACACTTACACCAAAAATTTACCCAATGAACCACAAACATTGATGAATTTATTTAAACCAATACTTGGACAGAATTCACCCAAATTTGAATTTAAATCTCGTTCAGGCATTATGTCGAATACCTGGTGGGCAGAAACTGTGTAAACTCGAGTTCAAGCCAAATTTGGTAAGATTCGATCGATTCTTCACTCAAACCTCACCCCTGTCACTCTCTCTCACGCCCCAGACCACGCAACACTCGATTGGCCGAGATTATTTGGCAGCTAGCTGCTGGCCTCACCTCCCTCTCTCCCCTCCCATCAACTCGACCTGCAAAAGAGAAGAAAAGCGGGCGCCGGACTGGCCGACGCCGCGCCACCCCCCTCTGCCATGTCCCCTTCCCCCGTTGGGCAGTGCCAGAGCCCACGGCTCGCCTCCTGTAGCACGCCCAGCTCGCCCAACCCATGGCACCCGAGCACGTCAACGCCCACACCATCGGCCGCCACCTCAGCACCCCGGCAAGCACCACTCGCCTCGGCCACTCCCTAGCTCCCCCTCGACCCCACGGACATGCTCGCGACACGTACCCTGCCCCGCACTGCCGCCAGCATACCGTCGAGCACCGTTCGTGCGTCAATGGCCACCTACCGCCCGAGCTAGCGCCTAACCCTCCCTCTGCTCTCACCTCGCTCCCCCAAGCCCTAACGTCGTTACCAGACGGTGCTGCACCGCACAGACCACCAATGGTGAGCTAACTCGGCCCCTAGCCACCTCTTACGCCCCGACCACCATGCACCGGCCCTCGGTCTATGAAAAACCAGCCCGACCCTCTCCTTCTCACCACACTCCACCACTGCCTCTCCCTCGCTTCACTCTCTCTTCCTTGCACCGCCAGGAGATCGGAGACGCAGCCGCAGCCCATGCTGCCATGGTGTCGAGCACGACCAAGCTCGGCCAAGGCCAAAGTTGCCATCGAGCGTCGACCAAGCGGCCGTGCCCCTGCCCTCTCCTCTCTCTGTTGTTTTTCCCTTTTTCTCTCGCTCCCCACGGCACTGCCGCAACCCCGCACTCACACGCCCCTATTCTTGCACAGGAACGACGCCGGAGCTCGCCGGCGACGTCTCGCGTCCGTGGAACCCGTGCAGCTCGCCGTGGCCGTTCTGGACGTTTCCCGAGCCGTTCAACGCCGTCAGATAGCCGCCCCAGACCTCCTCCACCGTCCTGCATCATCGCCATCGACTCCCAGCCACCCCTATGTGAGCTCCCAGCCCTCCCGAGACCTCTCTCTCTCCCTCGTTTCTGTACGTGCATGTGTTTGGAGGTTGAGGACGCTCCAGCGGAGTGGGCCGGTTTGGCCAGCCCATCTGTGCCCAGCACGGATCTGGGCCAAATCTGGCCCATGTATTATTTTGTTTTCCTGTAGGTTTATTATTTTCGGTGTAGATCTGTTTCTGGTTTGTTAGTTTAAATCTAAATAAAATAGGTAAACTTGGAATTTGTGTAAACCAAAAATCACAGTGGTAAAGAATTAAGTTTAGAATCATTTCCAACTTGCAGATCTCAAAAATATTAATTTCTGTATCCATGAAAAATGTTTTGCTATCACTGGTCTAAAACACTGTTTCATCAATAACTTGAGTTTTGTTAATCCAAATTGAGTGAATCCAATTGTTTTGGAATGCTAAGGACAGTAGCATTCAGTAGAAATTAACCCGTGTGTTTGTGATGCATAGATTTGTTTTGGCATGTGTTTGAAGTTTGGACCAGTAGGGTTTTCTAGCATTTATTTAATTTTCTGTGAATAAGATTTTGGACTAAATCCAATTGTTTTAAAATACTTACTTAGAACCTAAACCTAGTTTTGCATAACTTTTGGTTGAACAGAACACCCTGGACTTAATAAACACTAAAAATGGTGTTTTCTGCCTTTTAAAAAGTGATAAAATAAATATTTGGTCCTTTATGAAATTGTTGCTTTTGTTGTTTGTGAAGTGTTAAGGTACTTTAGATCACATCTTAATGTTGTTCTCAATGGGTTAGTACTGTTAGTGCTTAAGTAAAAGCAAAATGAAGTTAGGTGTAAAATGCTATTAGTGCCTAAGGAAGTAAATTAAATTGATCATGCTTGTTTGCTTAATTACATAATTAGTGGATTAAAGAAAACTTCACTAATTAAGTTCTTCATAGCTATTGGTTGTTTCAAGTTTATTAGTGATGTTTAGTTTTTCAAATTGAAAGTGTTTCAAAAGGGTTGTCTAATTATCAACTTAACCTTATTTTGTAAATAAATGGTATTGTAGTTGCCAAAAATGGTTGTGTGGTTTGGTATGTTTGCCTTGTTAGTTGAACCTGGTAGTTCTTAAGTTTAATACTAGCATGAGTTGTTTGTTAAATATCTCCATCTTAACTTGGTGGAATAAGTTAATAATAGAAATTAATTAGTAACTTAACTTTTGTCTGAAGTATTTCCTGAAAACTAAAGAGATGCTTTTGTCTGAAGTATTTCCTAAACTTTGGTAACAGCCCTTGTTAAGTGACCTAATCACCCTAAGTGGAGTTTTGTTTTAGGGTTTAGTAAAAACCACCTTCTTAACTATTAGGGTTGTTGTGTATACTTTCTTAGGTGTGTTTGTTGCTTGACTTAGGCTTTTGGACTTTCTGCTTGTTATTGTATAACTAAGTGAATTGCTTGCTCTTGTTAGCTAGCTTAGTGTTAGCTAGCCACCTTCTTAACTATTAGCTAAGGGAATGCGTCCGGTGGTGACGAGGGCCAACGCTAGCCGAAAGCTTCTGCTGTACCATAGTTAATTCCGTCCTGCGCGACGATGGTTTGCAGACTTGGTCATGTGACCACTTTGTGTTGTAAGACTATTATTCGTACGACTTGAATGATGTAACTCTTGATACCATGTTGGTTATGTGATTGTGATGCACTGATCATTGGGATCGTGATCTAATTTACATAACGTGGACATCTCGGACTTCGGTACGAGGGGTCCTTACACCGAGTCCACTCCAACCGAAGTTCCTGTGACCGAGGCTCACGCGCCCGAGGTTCCTTCAACCGAAGCTCCTGCAACCGAATCTGCTACGACCGAGTCTGCCGCTGCCTGAAGTACTTAGTGAAAAAACGTTAAATCCCCGGTATGCCGGGAGCATATGTAATAGACTATTTTAAGTTCTTTCCGAGACTATTTCTATTTGCCTAAAGCGATCCGGACGAGGTTTATGTCGGATCATTTTAAACCGAGTCCCCGAGTCTGTTTTCTTGTTTACTATTTTTGCCGGATCTTTGCTCTTGTCTACCTCTTGGGTGTTTTGACAGTCGAGTCACAAGATAGGAATCATAGCATACAATACTTGAAACATGCGAGTTGCGGTTTAGAATCATTCAACATAAACTAAAAGTAAAATGCAGGGGTTAGTAAACGACATGTGCCGAATCGGTTTTGGACCGAGTCCCCGAGTCCATTTTCATGTTTCCCATATTCCTCATCTCTGCTCTTGACTACCATTTTGGTGTTTGTCAGTCGAGTCACAAGATCAACAACACAACATACATTACTTGAAGTTTGAGACGAGGTTCAAAGCAATTCGGCACACGAACGGTACGGACAAAACAGTAATAAAAACACATGCATAAGGACGAAGCAGTCCCCGAGTCCAGACTCGGATTACTGCGATTTCATTTATGATAAACTGAAATACATACATTGCGCCCTTAAGAGTAAAAGGGTCGAAGCAGAGCTACATTCCACGGTCGTTTGGTTTCTTGTCCGGGTCTGTCCAGGCCATCGCTCCTTGGTTCCTGTGCATCTACAAGATAATACGAATCATTGTGCATAGCCCTGCTCACAATGAATGGCCCCTCCCATGGAGGTGACAACTTGTGTCGGCCTTTGCTGCGCTGCACCAGCCTTAATACTAGATCTCCTTCATGAAACACACGAGGACTGATTTTTCGACTATGATAACGCTGGAGATTTTGCTGGTATATTGCTGACCGAGATAGGGCCAATTATCTTGCTTCTTCTAGCAGATCCACTGCATCTTCCCGGGCCTCTTTTGCCTCGGTTTCAGTATACAGTGCCACCCTTGGTGCATCATATTCTATGTCAGTGGGTAGCACAGCTTCTGCCCCATAAACCAGAAAGAATGGCGTATAGCCAGTTGACCGATTCGGCGTGGTCCTTAGACCCCACAGTACTGATGGTATCTCATCTATCCAGCATCCCGGAGTTTTCATCAGAGGTTCAATTAACCGAGCTCGTATTCCAGCTAACACCAAAGCATTTGATCTTTCCACTTGTCCATTGGACTCTGGGTGTGCCACTGAGACTATATCTAACCGGATCCCTTTATTCATACAGAACCGGGCAAACTCTCCCACGGCAAAGTTCGTGCCGTTATCCGAGATGATACTATGAGGATAACCGTATCGCAAAATGATTTCTTTCAGGAAAGTTACAGCCGAACGGCCATCCACTTTCCGGATTGGTTTCACCTCTATCCACTTAGTGAACTTATCCACCATCACCAGCATATGTGTCATGTTACCCCTAGCCGGCTTGAATTCTCCCACCATATCCAAACACCACACAGCAAATGGCCAAGTGATAGGAATTGTTTTAAGCGCCGATGCGAGTAGGTGTGTCTGCTTGGAAAACCTTTGGCATCCTTCACATCTTCGGACTATGTCCTCTGCATCTGCATGAGCAGTGGGCCAATAAAATCCATGGCGGAACACCTTGGCCACCAGAGCCCTTGTACTGCAATGATGCCCACACTCCCCTTGGTGTATCTCCAAGAGCATCTCCTTGCCCTCGGCTGGTTCAACGCAGCGTAGCAACACCTCGGTTACGCTTCTTTTATAGAGTTCCTTGTTTATGATAGTGTAACCCTTGGACCTCCTCTGCACTCGCCTAGCTTCGGTTTCATCACTTGGCAAAGTCCCCTCCGACATGAACTTCATGATTTCTTCAGCCCACTCCGGTACTGGGTGCAAAGGGAATAAATGCTCATTCACTTCCACTGGTTCGGCCGCCATTATTTCTTCTATCAACTTCTGTCCATTCCCTATGATTTGGTTATCACCACCTTCTCTGCTCCTCTTTCCTAAGATCTGGTTAACATTTTCCGGGTCTTGGTGCACAGTCCCCGAGTCTCGCCATGCAGTCCCCGGGTCTTCTCCAATGTACTCGACATTAACATTCATAGGAACAGCTTCGGATTCTTGCTTTGGGATAAAAATTGACTCGAAATCAGGCGAAGGCTTGATTGAAGGGACCCTTAGGTGATTCAAGGATATCCCGGGTGGAATTGCGTCCCTAGACGACCCGAGCTTTGATAGAATATCAGCAGCTTCATTTTCCAGCCGAGGTATGTGCTTGTACTCACAGCCTTCGAAAAATCCCGAAATTTTCTGGACATGAAATCGATAAAGTGCCATGTTGGCATCAAGGGCATCCCAATTTCCAGAAGATTGCTGCACCACCAAATCCGAATCTCCAAAACACTCTATTCGGCGGATGCCGATGTCTCTAGCCACATTAAGCCCATGGACCAGTGCCTCATATTCGGCCACATTGTTTGATGCAGAGAAATGAATTTGCAACACATATCGCAACTGATCTTGCTTTGGCGACGTGAGTACTACTCCAGCACCTAGTCCGATTTTGGTTTTGGAACCATCAAAGTGCAACTTCCAGTAATTGTAATCTGGTTTGGGTGGCTCATATTGCATCTCGGCCCAATCACAAAGGAAATCCGGTAAAGCTTGAGATTTGATTGCATCCCTTCTCTCATAATGTGGAGTGTAAGGAGATACTTCTATTGCCCACTTGGCAACTCAGCCAGTCGCATCTTTGCACCCAATGATCTCCGAGATTGGGGCTTCACACACTACGGTGATCGGGTGCTCCTGGAAGTAATGTTTCAACTTCTTAACCACCAGGTATACGCCGTATGTCATTTTCTGGTAGTGAGGATAGTTCTGCTTTGAGGTTGAGATCACCTCACTTAAATAGTACACCGGCCTCTGCACGGATTTACCCTCCTCTTCTCGTTCAACCACTATTACCACACTTACGACTCGGTTAGTGGCCGCAATGTAAAGTAACATTGGCTCACTCGGTAAAGGTGATGCCAAAACTGGCGCGGTGGACAACATCTTTTTTAACTCATTGAAAGCCGAATCTGCCTGCGGGGTCCACGTGAACCCGGTACTCTTTTTCATCAATTGATACAAGGGCAAGGCTTTTTCTCCTAACCGACTCACAAATCGGCTCAACGATGCTAGACATCCGGTGAACTTTTGCACATCTTTGAGACACTTAGGCAATTTCATGTTTTCTATGGCTCTTATCTTAGCCGGATTCACTTCTATACCTCGGCTTGATACAAGGAAGCCGAGCAACTTTCCAGCCGGGACACCAAAGGTGCACTTATCCGGATTCAATTTCAACCTGTATTTTCTCAAGTTCACAAATTTTCCTCGAGATCCTCGAGGAGAGTACGTTTCTCTTTGGTTTTGATGACGATATCATCGACATACACCTGCACATTTTTGCCCATTTGAGAATGCAAGCATTTCTGCATACACCTCTGATAAGTGGCACCAGCATTTCTCAAACCAAAAGTCATGACACGATAGCAATACGCCCCATATGGGGTAATAAAGGCAGTCTTTATTTGATCTTTAGGGTTCAGTGGGATCTGGTGAAAACCAGAGTACGCATCAATAAAAGACAACAACTCACACCCAGCAGTGGAATCGATCACTTGATCTATCCGAGGTAAAGGAAACGGATCCTTCGGATATGCCTTGTTCAAATTGGTAAAGTCAATGCACATGCGCCACACCTTGACCACCGCTGGTTCGTCCTTCTTCTTCTCTACCAGAACCGGATTGGATATCCAGTCTGGATGCAACACCTCCATAATGAATCCGGCTGCAAGCAGCTTAGCCAGCTCATCAAGCACCACTTTTCTTCGATCATCTGATAGACGCCGAGTCGGTTGCCTAACCGGTTTCACCTCCGGCCTGACAAATAAAGAGTGCTCTGCCAACTCCCTCGGAACACCAGGCAGGTCCTTAGCCGACCATGCAAAGATATCCCGATTCTCACGGAGGAATTGACAGAGCGCGCTTTCCTATTTCTCGCCCAAACCGGCTCCAATAATGGCCATGTGCTCCGGGTTCTCCGGGTCAATGGGGATCTTCTTTGTCTCCTTGGGCACCTCAAATGTTGCACCTCCATCCGGATTAGTCATTGCTAGCACGCCGAGCTGAGCCGACTTCGCCATTGCCACCACTTCATGCATCTTGCTTTTCTCAGCTTGGATCACAAGTGGTTCGGCTAAGTTGGAACCAACTGTGGCACACTATATGGCCTTCTTGTAATCTCCCGCAACGGTGATGATCCCATTCGGGCCAGGCATTTTCATCTTCAGGTATGCCACATGAGTGAAAATCATGAACTTGGCTAACGCCGGCCTGCCAAGCAGAGCATGGTATGGGCTCTCCAAATCTACCACTTCAAATTCGAGGCTCTCCAATCTGTGATTATCCTTGTTACCAAACAACACATCTATCCAGATCTTCCCCATTGGAGCACAAGACACCCCGGGTACGATGCCATGGAAAGTACAACTGTTCTGCTGCAACTGATTCGGCGAAATGCCCAACTTGACCATTGTGTCCCGATACATGATGTTTATGGCACTGCCATTGTCAATCAAGACTCGGCTAACTCTCACGTTAAGCTTGGGTCCAACCAGAGTCGGATCCACCACCAATGCATAGTTTCCTGGGCTTGGCATAATTCTAGGGTTATCCGCCCTGCTCCAAGTGATCTCCTGCTCGGACCAGTTCAGGTACTTTGGGACTGCTGGCATTACTGCATTCACCTCCTTTGCTCTTCGCAGCTGACTTTTCTTGTCAGTTGGTTCGGTCACAAAGACCACATAGCTCTGATGAGCCTCCTTGTATTCATTTCCGGGGTATCCACCTTGCCTGCTTGGACCAGCACCGTTGTCATTTACCAGATTAACCGGTTTTGCAGCTACCGGCCTGGAAGCTCCTGCGTTCACCGGGGTTGTATTGGCTCCGGTTAGCGGCATGTTCTGTCTGAAATTCGGTCTAGGAGCACCTCTCTGAGGTGGTCCTCTTTGACCTTCCGCCTGAATGCGGTGATGCCAGCTGCAATTCTGGGTTGAATGATTAGCCGGTTTGCGTGGGTCTGTTGTGTGATAACAGCAAGGCCCGTCTAATCTTGATTCAAAAGTCAAAGGCGGACTTGGTCCTTCCCACACTTTCTTTGGCCAGGTATTTTGATTCGGCCTCCAAGCCGGACCCTCAGTTTTTTGCCTCTGGCTATCTCCTGCTCCAGGGTGGTCCATGTTCACTGCAGCCACCTGATCTGAACCGTATCTATAATCCGGATCTCTTCTTTTGTAACCGAATTCATGTCGGTCACTGGGCCTCAATGGTCCAACCCGGTTATTGACCGGTTGCCTCCTGCTTGCTCCCATCGCATCCAATGCGGGCTGTGTCGGATCACCAAGTGCATATACATCGGCTATCCGGATCATATCCGCCAATGTTTTTGGCATATCTCTCTGGAGCTTCCGCCAAAGCGGGGTGCCATGCCGGCAACCTTGCGCAAACCAAGAAATGGCCTGTTCCTCCACCACACCTTCACAAGAATTGCGAATGTTGCTCCACCGAGTCAAATACTCTCGGTCAGTTTCCCTTTCTTCCTGCTTGCACGCTGCCAGAAGCTGAGGTCGGTTTGGCCTCTTGTAAGTGCTAGAGAAGTTGCTGGTAAACGCCTGCTCCAAATCCATCCAGGAGTTAATGCTACCCTCGGGTAAATTGTTCAGCCAAATCCGGGCTGGACCTTCTAACATGTGCGGGAGATACCGGACCGCCCATCGGCGATTGCCCCCCGCAATGTGCACTGAAGATACATAATCCGTTAGCCAATCCTGTGGCTTAGTGCTGCCGTTATATGGCTTCGTGTTTCGGCCAAGCTGGAACAACGGCACGCACGGCTCGTTCATTATCAGAGGTCCAAAGCATGGAGGACCTGGTGGGCCTTGCTCTTCCAACTTCTCGGACTGGTAAATCCTGTCCAACCTGAGACGCTGATCATCCGGATACAGTGTCCGAGGTCCCAGCCTAGATGCAAGTGCATTATCATATGTTTGGTATCCGGCTCGCGCCATAGCCGAATTTCCATCATCATAGCGGTAGCCCGCCTGGCCACCACTTTGCTGCTGCGCTTGCATCACCACTTGCTGCCCGGGATGGCGAGGTGGTTGACCTCGGCCAGCCGAATTTCCCCTTCCAGCACCCGGATTGGCTTGACCGCCATTTCTGCTCTGTCCGCCTCTTCCTTGAGCTGCCAGCTGCTTGCCTGCATACTCTGCATCATAGGTTTGCAGCTGCTTGCTTTTGCCCGAATTGACACTCTGGGCCCGGTCAACTCCAACATGTGGGGACGATGCTTGTCCCTTGGATCTCTGGCTAACAGCCTTAGCCGACACAACCACTCGTGAACCACCCGCATCCGGATTGGCTTTCCGGTAAGCTTCGTTCTGCCTGTTACACACATCTACTAACTCATTGACTCTCTCCGCCTGCTTGCGCCAAGCGTCCCCGGTTAACGTACTCAACTCGGCTCGCGCTGCCGCTGCAGCCCTAAGATTCTTAGCCGGGGAGCTGTACACCGGTTTGCCTGTACCGGATCTGTGACTAGTAGCCATACTCGAGCTCGACCTAGCAGCTCTAGCTAACTCATCATTGAGGTCCTTACCCCTGTTACGCAATTCAGCTTTCTTGCGTGAGCGATGCACCACAGGAGTAAAACCATCTGTGATACCATTAGCAGCATTGTACTCTCTCAAGTCTCGGTCAAACGCTTGCCTAGACTCCACCACTAACCGAGCCTCTTTCTGCAGCCTTAGGCGCTCTGCCTCTAGCTGAGCTACAGTAAACTCTACATTTGCCCCAGGCGCAACTGGCCGAGACAACTTTTCTAGGACCTCCTCTAAGGGAGCTTCTCGGCTTGACATGCCAAGCGGGCCAACCGGATCTGGCTTCTCCTTGGGAAACTTTGCTGTCCGGGTCGGTTTGTCAACCGGATCGATTGGCGTGGCTAGCTCCTCTGGCACGCTCTTGCTGGCATCTCCTTTGCCTGCAGCAGCGCTTGACCCGGCCACCATCACCTCCACGCTGCTTCCGGGGCGAGCGCTACGCCGTCCGAGAGTTGCGCGGAACGAGGGAGGATCCTCAGCCACGAGCACCTGCGCCGGGTACTCGCGGACAGCTGGCTCGGTGGTGACGTAGGTGACGAAGCTCCCGAGCGTCATGAGGAAGCCGTCCGCGGGGAAGGGCTTGTTGGAGAAGCACCCCGCGTTGTCGCTGATGAAGCTGAACTCGCCGATCTGGCAAACGAGCCCGCAGAGGACCCGCTCGCCGGAGCCAGTAACTGCGCCCGTCCAGAACAATACGCCAGCCAACGCCACTGCTTGCCCCACGGTGGGCGCCAACTGTCGTGGTGGTGTCACGGCAGATGCCATAGGATGGCTTAAGTGTGGGCTTGCTTGGGCGTTGGGGGAACCGGGGAGGGTTTGTGCGCTCACGAAGCACGCATGAAGAACAAGGAAGAACTCTCAAGAATCAGCGAGAACAAGCAAGAACAAGAAACACCAAAGCACACCACGATGTACCCTGCTTCGGGACCCTTCTTGAGAAGGTAACACCCCTACTGCAGCTCTAGCCTACTCTCTTTATATCTCAAGTGTTTACAAGTACAGTGTGCTCCTCGAGCTGTATGAAGCAAGAATGGAGAGAGCTCTAGGAAGAAGATGAAGCAAGCGCTGTTCTGGTGATCGTCCCTTGCACTGGAGGAGGAGGTAGCTTACTTATACACTATCCGAATTACCATATTGCCCCTGGCCGCAGAGCACAATGGCATGGACAAGGAGAACAGGACAAACACTGGCCACTGTCACTCAGCCCAGCTCACCCTCTGTCCACCACAGGCCTGTCTTTACCTCTTTGAGCTTAAGGCCGCGTAGACCACAAAGGCCTAGCCACTGCCCCTTTCCCGAATTAGCCGAGTCAGCGCCTAGGGCCTTGCGACCCGGAAAACCTGTGGCTTGACCTGGTTGTCTTCTGAATCCCGGGCAGTAGAACTGCAGGACCCGTGACCTTACTGACATTACTTAGCCCTTGTGCAATATCCGGATCACCTTATCCGGGTCCTTCCTGACCAATCCGGCTAACCCAGCCGACACTTCTTCCTCGGATCCGGTTAGACCTCATCGGATCCCCTTTGGTCTTTCCCCTTACTCTGGCTTGATGTAGAACTAACCGAATCTCCAAGAGATCCGGCCCAAGCGACCCGGCTAACATTGATCCGGCCAGTACTTTATAACTCTTAAGACCACATCTTTGCCCTACCCGGGGGCAGCCCCCTGACACAGGTTGTCGCGCGAAATGAAAACTGAGTCCTAGAAACGGCCTCTTTAACGAGCGCCGGTGTAGAAACTATTCAATTGAGGCACCATTTACTCATTTTCTCTCTGGGCCTGGGGTTCAAATTGATGCTTGACTAGTTGGTGAAGAAGCTAGAGTAGTGTTTTTGCTGACCTGGAGGCATTTTCAATAAACAGGTTGTCGCGCGAAATGAAAACTGAGTCCTAGAAACGGCCTCTTTAACGAGCGCCGGTGTAGAAACTAGTCGATTGAGGCACCATTTACTCAGTTTCTCTCAGGGCCTGGGGTTCAAATTGATGCTTGACTAGTTGGTGAAGAAGCTGGAGTAGTGTATTTGCTGACCTGGAGGAATTTTGAATAAACAGGTGTCGCGCGAAATGAAAACTGAGTCCTAGAAACGGCCTCTTTAACGAGCGCCGGGGTAGAAACTAGTCGATTGAGGCACCATTTACTCAGTTTCTCTCAGGGCCTGGGGTTGAAATTGAAGCTTAACTAGTTGGTGAAGAAGCTGGAGTAGTGTATTTGCTGACCTAGAGGCATTTTGAATAAACAGGTTGTCGCACGAAATGAAAACTGAGTCCTAGAAACGGCCTCTTTAACGAGCGCCGGTGTAGAAACTATTCAATTGAGGCACCATTTACTCATTTTCTCTCAGGGCCTGGGGTTCAAATTGATGCTTGACTAGTTGGTGAAGAAGCTAGAGTAGTGTTTTTGCTGACCTGGAGGCATTTTGAATAAACAGGTTGTCGCGCGAAATGAAAACTGAGTCCCAGAAACGGTCTCTTTAACGAGCGCCGGTGTAGAAACTAGTCGATATAGGCACCATTTACTCAGTTTCTCTCAGGGCCTGGGGTTCATATTGATGCTTGACTAGTTGGTGAAGAAGCTGGAGTAGTGTATTTGCTGACCTGGAGGCATTTTGAATAAACAGGTTGTCGCGCGAAATGAAAACTGAGTCCCAGAAACGGCCTCTTTAACAAGCGCCGGTGTAGAAACAAGTCGATTGAGGCACCATTTACTCAGTTTCTCTCAGGGCCTGGGGTTCAAATTGATGCTTGACTACTTGGTGAAGAAGGTGGAGTAGTGTATTTGCTGACCTGGAGGCATTTTGAATAAACAGCTTGTCGCGCGAAATGAAAACTGAGTCCTAGAAACGGCCTCTTTAACGAGCGCCGGTGTAGAAACTAGTCGATTGAGACACTTTACTCAGTTTCTCTCAGGGCCTGGGGTTCAAATTGATGCTTGACTAGTTGCCGAAGAAGCTGGAGTAGTGTATTTGCTGACCTGGAGGCATTTTGAATAAACAGGTTGTCACGAGAAATGAAAACTGAGTCCCAGAAACGGCCTCTTTAACGATTACCGGTGTAGAAACTAGTCGATTGAGGCACCATTTACTCAGTTTCTCTCAGGGCCTGAGGTTCAAATTGATGCTCGACTAGTTGGTGAAGAAGCTGGAGTAGTGTATTTGCTCACCTGGAGGCATTTTGAATAAACAGGTTGTCGCGCGAAATGAAAACTGAGTCCTAGAAACGGCCTCTTTAACGAGCGCCGGTGTAGAAACTAGTCGATTGAGGCACCATTTACGCAGTTTCTCTCAGGGCCTGGGGTTCAAATTCAAGCTTAACTAGTTGGTGAAGAAGCTGGAGTAGTGTATTTGCTGACCTGGAGGCATTTTGAATAAACAGGTTGTCGCGCGAAATGAAAATTGAGTCCTAGAAACGGCCTCTTTAACGAGCGCCGGTGTAGAAACTAGTCGATTGAGGCACCATTTACTCAGTTTATCTCAGGGCCTAGGGTTCAAATTGATGCTTGACTAGTTGGTGAAGAAGCTGGAGTAGTGTATTTGCTGACCTGGAGGCATTTCGAATAAACAGGTTGTCGCGCGAAATGAAAACTGAGTCCTAAAAACGGCCTCTTTAACGAGCGCCGGTGTAGAAACTAGTCGATTGAGTTACCATTTACTCAGTTTATCTCAGGGCCTGGGGTTCAAATTGAAGCTTAACTAGTTGGTGATGAAGCTGGAGTAGTGTATTTGCTGACCTGGAGGCATTTTGAATAAACAGGTTGTCGCGTGAAATGAAAACTGAGTCCTAGAAACGGCCTCTTTTACGAGCGCCGGTGTAGAAACTAGTCGATTGAGGCACCATTTACTCAGTTTCTCTCAGGGCCTGGGGTTCAAATTGATGCTTGACTAGTTGGTGAAGAAGCTGGAGTAGTGTATTTGCTGACCTGGAGGCATTTTGAATAAACAGGTTGTCGCGTGAAATAAAAACTGAGTCCCAGAAACGGCCTCTTTAACGAGCGCCGGAGTAGAAACTAGTCGATATAGGCACCATTTACTCAGTTTCTCTCAGGGCCTAGGGTTCAAATTGATGCTTGACTAGTTGGTGAAGAAGCTGGAGTAGTGTATTTGCTGACCAGGAGGCATTTTGAATAAACAGGTTGTCGCGCGAAATGAAAACTGAGTCCCAGAAACGGCCTCTTTAACGAGCGCCGGTGTAGAAACTAGTCGATTGAGGCACCATTTACTCAGTTTCTCTCAGGGCCTGGGGTTCAAATTGATGCTTGACTAGTTGGTGAAGAAGGTAGAGTAGTGTATTTGCTGACCTGGAGGCATTTTGAATAAACAGGTTGTCGCGCGAAATGAAAACTGAGTCCTAGAAACGGCCTCTTTAACGAGCGCCGGTGTAGAAACTAGTCGATATAGGCACCATTTACTCAGTTTCTCTCAGGGCTTGGGGTTTAAATTGATGCTTGACTAGTTGGCGAAGAAGCTGGAGTAGTGTATTTGCTGACCTGGAGGCGTTTTGAATAAACAGGTTGTCGCGCGAAATGAAAACTGAGTCCTAGAAACGGCCTCTTTAACGAGCGCCGGTGTAGAAATTAGTCGATTGAGGCACCATTTACTCAGTTTCTCTCAGCGCCTGGGGTTCAAATTGATGCTTGACTAGTTGGTGAAGAAGCTGGAGTAGTGTATTTGCTGACCTGGAGGCATTTTGAATAAACAGGTTGTCACGCGAAATGAAAACTGAGTCATAGAAACGGCCTCTTTAACGAGCGCCGGTGTAGAAACTAGTCGATTAAGGCACTATTTACTCAGTTTCTCTCAGGGCCCGGGGTTTAAATTGATGCTTGACTAGTTGGTGAAGAAGCTGGAGTAGTGTATTTGCTGACGTGGAGGCATTTTCAATAAACAGGTTGTCACGCGAAATGAAAACTGAGTCCCAAAAACGGCCTCCTTAACGATTACCGGTGTAGAAACTAGTCGATTGAGGCACCATTTACTCAGTTTCTCTCAGGGCCTGGGGTTCAAATTGATGCTTGACTAGTTGGTGAAGAAGCTGGAGTAGTGTATTTGCTGACCTGGAGGCATTTTGAATAAACAGGTTGTCGCGCGAAATGAAAACTGAGTCCTAGAAATGGCCTCTTTAACGAGCGCTGGGGTAGAAACTAGTCGATTGAGGCACCATTTACTCAGTTTCTCTCAGGTCCCGGGGTTCAAATTGAAGCTTAACTAGTTGGTGAAGAAGCTGGAGTAGTGTATTTGCTGACCTAGAGGCATTTTGAATAAATAGGTTGTCGCGCGAAATGAAAACTGAGTCCCAGAAACGGCCTCTTTAACGAGCGCCGGTGTAGAAACTAGTCGATTGAGACACCATTTACTCAGTTTCTCTCAGGGCCTGGGGTTCAAATTGATGCTTGACTAGTTGGTGAAGAAGCTGGAGTAGTGTATTTGCTGACCTGGAGGCATTTTGAATAAACAGGTTGACACGCGAAATGAAAACTGAGTCCCAGAAACGGCCTCTTTAACGATTACCGGTGTAGAAACTAGTCGATTGAGGCACCATTTACTCAGTTTCTCTCAGGGCCTGGGGTTCAAATTGATGCTTGACTAGTTGGTGAAGAAGCTGGAGTAGTGTATTTGCTGACCTGGAGGTATTTTGAATAAACAGGTTGTCGCGCGAAATGAAAACTGAGTCCTAGAAACGGCCTCTTTAACGAGCGCCGGTGTAGAAACTAGTCGATTGAGGCACCATTTACTCAGTTTATCTCAGGGCCTGGGGTTCAAATTGATGCTTGACTAGTTGGTGAAGAAGCTGGAGTAGTGTATTTGCTGACTTGGAGGCATTTTGAATAAACAGGTTGTCGCGCGAAATGAAAACTGAGTCTCAGAAACGGCCTCTTTAACGAGCGCCGATGTAAAACTAGTCGATTGAGTCACCATTTACTCAGTTTCTCTCAGGGCCTGGGTTCAAATTGAAGCTTAACTAATTGTGGAAGAAGCTGGAGTAGTGTATTTGCTGACCTGGAGGCATTTTGAATAAACAGGTTGTCGCGCGAAATGAAAATTGAGTCCTAGAAACGGCCTCTTTAACGAGCGCCGGTGTAGAAACTAGTCGATTGAGGCACCATTTACTCAGTTTCTCTCAGGGCCTGGGGTTCAAATTGAAGCTTAACTAGTTGGTGAAGAAGCTGGAGTAGTGTATTTGCTGACCAGGAGGCATTTTGAATAAACAGGTTGTCGCGCGAAATGAAAACTGAGTCTCAGAAATGGCCTCTTTAACGAGCGCCGGTGTAGAAACTAGTCGATTGAGTCACCATTTACTCATTTTCTCTCATCTGAGAAAGTAGGTCACCTGGGTCGGGTAAAGCAGCGTAGATAAGGCTGGAGTTTATGAACAAGTTGATGTCTACTAGGGCATTGACCGTACAAGGTTTTTTCGACTATAGGGGTTTTGTAGCAGCCCAGCAGCATCCGTGTGACAGAGAGTCATATTAAGGATAGGGTTATGCTTTCCCCTTGAACCCTTGCAGAAAAAGTAGGAAAATGGACTAAAATTGTTGGATAAGTGGATTTGCAGTATCTCAACAATCAGAACTGCGAATATTCCCTGGGTTTCAAATTGATGCTTGACTAATTGGTGAAGAAGCTGGAGTAGTGTATTTGCTGACCTGGAGGCATTTTGAATAAACAGGTTGTCGCGCGAAATGAAAACTGAGTCCCAGAAACGGCCTCTTTCACGTGCGCCGGAGTAGAAACTAGTCGATTGAGGCACCATTTACTCAGTTTCTCTCGGGGCCTGGGGTTCAAATTAATGCTTGACTAGTTGGTGAAGAAGCTGGAGTAGTGTATTTGCTGACCAGGAGGCATTTTGAATAAACAGGTTGTCGCGCGAAATGAAAACTGAGTCCCAGAAACGGCCTCTTTAACGAGCGCCGGTGTAGAAACTAGTCGATATAGGCACTATTTACTCAGTTTCTCTGAGGGCCTGGGGTTCAAATTGATGCTTGACTAGTTGGTGAAGAAGCTGGAGTAGTGTATTGGCTGACCTGGAGGCATTTTGAATAAACAGGTTGTCGCGCGAAATGAAAACTGAGTCCCAGAAACGGCCTCTATAACAAGCGCCGATGTAGAAACAAGTCGATTGAGGCACCATTTACTCAGTTTCTCTCAGGGCCTGGGGTTCAAATTGATGCTTGACTAGTTGGTGAAAAAGGTGGAGTAGTGTATTTGCTGACCTGGAGGCATTTTGAATAAACAGCTTGTCGCGCGAAATGAAAACTGAGTCCTAGAAACGGCCTCTTTAACGAGCGCCGGTGTAGAAACTAGTCGATTGAGACACTTTACTCAGTTTCTCTCAGGGCCTGGGGTTCAAATTGATGCTTGACTTGTTGCTGAAGAAGCTGGAGTAGTGTATTTGCTGTCCTGGAGGCATTTTGAATAAACAGGTTGTCACGAGAATTGAAAACTGAGTCCCAGAAACGGCCTCTTTAACGATTACCGGTGTAGAAACTAGTCGATTGAGGCATCATTTACTCAGTTTCTCTCAGGGCCTGGGGTTCAAATTGATGCTTGACTAGTTGGTGAAGAAACTGGAGTAGTGTATTTGCTGACCAGGAGGCATTTTGAATAAACAGGTTGTCGCGCGAAATGAAAACTGAGTCCTACAAACGGCCTCTTTAACGAGCGCCGGTGTAGAAACTAGTCGATTGAGGCACCATTTATGCAGTTTCTCTCAGGGCCTGGGGTTCAAATTGAAGCTTAACTAGTTGGTGAAGAAGCTGGAGTAGTGTATTTGCTGACCTGGAGGCATTTTTAATAAACAGGTTGTCGCGCGAAATGAAAATTGAGTCCTAGAAACGGCCTCTTTAACGAGCGCCGGTGTAGAAACTAGTCGATTGAGGCACCATTTACTCAGTTTATCTTAGGGCCTAGGGTTCAAATTGATGCTTGACTAGTTGGTGAAGAAGCTGGAGTAGTGTATTTGCTGACCTGGAGGCATTTCGAATAAACAGGTTGTCGCGCGAAATGAAAACTGAGTCCTAAAAACGGCCTCTTTAACGAGCGCCGGTGTAGAAACTAGTCGATTGAGTCACCATTTACTTAGTTTATCTCAGGGCCTGGGGTTCAAATTGAAGCTTAACTAGTTGGTGATGAAGCTGGAGTAGTGTATTTGCTGACCTGGAGGCATTTTGAATAAACAAGTTGTCGCGCGAAATGAAAACTGAGTCCTAGAAACGGCCTCTTTTACGAGCGCCGGTGTAGAAACTAGTCGATTAAGGCACTTTTTACTCAGTTTCTCTCAGGGCCCGGGGTTCAAATTGATGCTTGACTAGTTGGTGAAGAAGCTGGAGTAGTGTATTTGCTGACGTGGAGGCATTTTGAATAAACAGGTTGTCACGCGAAATGAAAACTGAGTCCTAGAAACGGCCTCTTTAACGATTACCGGTGTAGAAACTAGTCGATTGAGGCACCATTTACTCAGTTTCTCTCAGGGCCTGGGGTTCAAATTGATGCTTGACTAGTTGGTGAAGAAGCTGGAGTAGTGTATTTGCTGACCTGGAGGCATTTTGAATAAACAGATTGTCGCGCGAAATGAAAACTGAGTCCTAGAAATGGCCTCTTTAACGAGCGCCGGGGTAGAAACTAGTCGATTGAGGCACCATTTACTCCGTTTCTCTCAGGGCCCGGGGTTCAAATTGAAGCTTAACTAGTTGGTGAAGAAGCTGGAGTAGTGTATTTGCTGACCTAGAGGCATTTTGAATAAACAGGTTGTCGCGAGAAATGAAAACTGAGTCCCAGAAATGGCCTCTTTAACGAGCGCCGGTGTAGAAACTAGTCGATTGAGGCACCATTTACTCAGTTTCTCTCAGGGCCTGGGGTTCAAATTGATGCTTGACTAGTTGGTGAAGAAGCTGGAGTAGTGTATTTGCTGACCTGGAGGCATTTTGAATAAACAGGTTGTCGCGCGAAATGAAAACTGAGTCCTAGATATGGCCTCTTTAACGAGCGCCGGTGTAGAAACTAGTCGATTGGGACACCATTTACGTAGTTTCTCTCAGGACCTGGGGTTCAAATTGAATCTTAACTAGTTGGTGAAGAAGATGGAGTAGTGTATTTGCTGACCTGGAGGTATTTTGAATAAACAGGTTGTCGCGCGAAATGAAAACTGAGTCCTAGAAACGGCCTCTTTAACGAGCGCCGGTGTAGAAACTAGTCGATTGAGGCACCATTTACTCAGTTTATCTCAGGGCCTGGGGTTCAAATTGATGCTTGACTAGTTGGTGAAGAAGCTGGAGTAGTGTATTTGCTGACTTGGAGGCATTTTGAATAAACAGGTTGTCGCGCGAAATGAAAACTGAGTCCTAAAACGGCCTCTTTATCGAGCGCCGATGTAGAAACTAGTCGATATAGGCACCATTTACTCAGTTTCTCTCAGGGCCTGGGGTTCAAATTGATGCTTGACTAGTTGGCGAAGAAGCTGGAGTAGTGTATTTGCTGACCTGGAGGCATTTTGAATAAACAGATTGTCGCGCGAAATGAAAACTGAGTCCTAGAAATGGCCTCTTTAACGAGCGCCGGGGTAGAAACTAGTCGATTGAGGCACCATTTACTCCGTTTCTCTCAGGGCCCGGGGTTCAAATTGAAGCTTAACTAGTTGGTGAAGAAGCTGGAGTAGTGTATTTGCTGACCTAGAGGCATTTTGAATAAACAGGTTGTCGCGAGAAATGAAAACTGAGTCCCAGAAATGGCCTCTTTAACGAGCGCCGGTGTAGAAACTAGTCGATTGAGGCACCATTTACTCAGTTTCTCTCAGGGCCTGGGGTTCAAATTGATGCTTGACTAGTTGGTGAAGAAGCTGGAGTAGTGTATTTGCTGACCTGGAGGCATTTTGAATAAACAGTTTGTCGCGCGAAATGAAAACTGAGTCCTAGATACGGCCTCTTTAACGAGCGCCGGTGTAGAAACTAGTCGATTGGGACACCATTTACGTAGTTTCTCTCAGGACCTGGGGTTCAAATTGAATCTTAACTAGTTGGTGAAGAAGATGGAGTAGTGTATTTGCTGACCTGGAGGTATTTTGAATAAACAGGTTGTCGCGCGAAATGAAAACTGAGTCCTAGAAACGGCCTCTTTAACGAGCGCCGGTGTAGAAACTAGTCGATTGAGGCACCATTTACTCAGTTTATCTCAGGGCCTGGGGTTCAAATTGATGCTTGACTAGTTGGTGAAGAAGCTGGAGTAGTGTATTTGCTGACTTGGAGGCATTTTGAATAAACAGGTTGTCGCGCGAAATGAAAACTGAGTCCTAAAACGGCCTCTTTATCGAGCGCCGATGTAGAAACTAGTCGATTGAGTCACCATTTACTCAGTTTCTCTCAGGGCCTGGGGTTCAAATTGAAGCTTAACTAATTGTGGAAGAAGCTGGAGTAGTGTATTTGCTGACCTGGAGGCATTTTGAATAAACAGGTTGTCGCGCGAAATGAAAACTGAGTCCTAGAAACGGACTCTTTAACGAGCGCCGGTGTAGAAACTAGTCGAGTGAGGCACCATTTACTCAGTTTCTCTCAGGGCCTGGGGTTCAAATTGAAGCTTAACTTGTTGGTGAAGAAGCTGGAGTAGTGTATTTGCTGACCAGGAGGCATTTTGAATAAACAGGTTGTCGCGCGAAATGAAAACTGAGTCCCAGAAACGGCCTCTTTAACGAGCGCCGGAGTAGAAACTAGTCGATTGAGGCACCATTTACTCAGTTTCTCTCGGGGACTGGGGTTCAAATTGAAGCTTAACTAGTTGGTGAAGAAGCTGGAGTAGTGTATTTGCTGACCAGGAGGCATTTTGAATAAACAGGTTGTCGCGCGAAATGAAAACTGAGTCCCAGAAACGGCTTCTTTAACGAGCGCCGGTGTAGAAACTAGTCGATTGAGGCACCATTTACTCAGTTTCTCTCAGGGCCTGGGGTTCAAATTGATGCTTGACTAGTTGGTGAAGAAGCTAGAGTAGTGTATTTGCTGACCTGGAGGCATTTTGAATAAACAGGTTGTCGCGCGAAATGAAAACTGAGTCCTAGAAACGGCCTCTTTAACGAGCGCCGGTGTAGAAACTAGTCGATATAGGCACCATTTACTCAGTTTCTCTCAGGGCCTGGGGTTCAAATTGATGCTTGACTAGTTGGCGAAGAAGCTGGAGTAGTGTATTTGCTGACCTGGAGGCATTTTGAATAAACAGGTTGTCGCGCGAAATGAAAACTGAGTCCTAGAAACGGCCTCTTTAACGAGCGCCGATATAGAAATTAGTCGATTGCGGCACCATTTACTCAGTTTCTCTCAGCGCCTGGGTTCAAATTGATGCTTGACTAGTTGGTGAAGAAGCTGGAGTAGTGTATTTGCTGACCTGGAGGCATTTTGAATAAACAGGTTGTCGCGCGAAATGAAAACTCAGTCCTAGAAACGGCCTCTTTAACGAGCGCCGGTGTAGAAACTAGTCGATTAAGGCACTATTTACTCAGTTTCTCTCAGGGCCCGGGGTTCAAATTGATGCTTGACTAGTTGGTGAAGAAGCTGGAGTAGTGTATTTGCTGACGTGGAGGCATTTTGAATAAACAGGTTGTCACGCGAAATGAAAACTGAGTCCCAGAAACGGCCTCTTTAACGATTACCGGTGTAGATACTAGTCGATTGAGGCACCATTTACTCAGTTTCTCTCAGGGCCTGGGATTCAAATTTATGCTTGACTAGTTGGTGAAGAAGCTGGAGTAGTGTATTTGCTGACCTGGAGGCATTTTGAATAAACAGGCTGTCGCGCGAAATGAAAACTGAGTCCTAGAAACGGCCTCTTTAACGAGCGCCGGGGTAGAAACTAGTCGATTGAGGCACCATTTACTCAGTTTCTCTCAGGACCTGGGGTTCAAATTGAATCTTAACTAGTTGGTGAAGAAGATGGAGTAGTGTATTTGCTGACCTGGAGGTATTTTGAATAAACAGGTTGTCGCGCGAAATGAAAACTGAGTCCTAGAAACGGCCTCTTTAACGAGCGCCGGTGTAGAAACTAGTCGATTGAGGCACCATTTACTCAGTTTATCTCAGGGCCTGGGGTTCAAATTGATGCTTGACTAGTTGGTGAAGAAGCTGGAGTAGTGTATTTGCTGACTTGGAGGCATTTTGAATAAACAGGTTGTCGCGCGAAATGAAAACTGAGTCCTAAAACGGCCTCTTTATCGAGCGCCGATGTAGAAACTAGTCGATTGAGTCACCATTTACTCAGTTTCTCTCAGGGCCTGGGGTTCAAATTGAAGCTTAACTAATTGTGGAAGAAGCTGGAGTAGTGTATTTGCTGACCTGGAGGCATTTTGAATAAACAGGTTGTCGCGCGAAATGAAAACTGAGTCCTAGAAACGGCCTCTTTAACGAGCGCCGGTGTAGAAACTAGTCGAGTGAGGCACCATTTACTCAGTTTCTCTCAGGGCCTGGGGTTCAAATTGAAGCTTAACTTGTTCGTGAAGAAGCTGGAGTAGTGTATTTGCTGACCAGGAGGCATTTTGAATAAACAGGTTGTCGCGCGAAATGAAAACTGAGTCTCAGAAACGGCCTCTTTAACGAGCGCCGGTGTAGAAACTAGTCGATTGAGTCACCATTTACTCATTTTCTCTCATCTGAGAAAGTAGGTCACCTGGGTCGGGTAAAGCAGCGTAGATAAGGCTGGAGTTTATGAACAAGTTGATGTCTACTAGGGCATTGACCGTACAAGGTTTTTTCGACTATAGGGGTTTTGTAGCAGCCCAGCAGCATCCGTGTGACAGAGAGTCATATTAAGGATAGGGTTATGCTTTCCCCTTGAACCCTTGCAGAAAAAGTAGGAAAATGGACTAAAATTGTTGGATAAGTGGATTTGCAGTATCTCAACAATCAGAACTGCGAATATTCCCTGGGTTTCAAATTGATGCTCGACTAGTTGGTGAAGAAGCTGGAGTAGTGTATTTGCTGACCTGGAGGCATTTTGAATAAACAGGTTGTCGCGCGAAATGAAAGCTGAGTCCCAGAAACGGCCTCTTTAACGAGCGCCGGAGTAGAAACTAGTCGATTGAGGCACCATTTACTCAGTTTCTCTCGGGGCCTGGGGTTCAAATTGAAGCTTAACTACTTGGTGAAGAAGCTGGAGTAGTGTATTTGCTGACCAGGAGGCATTTTGAATAAATAGGTTGTCGCGCGAAATGAAAACTGAATCCCAGAAATGGCTTCTTTAACGAGCGCCGGTGTAGAAACTAGTCGATTGAGGCACCATTTACTCAGTTTCTCTCAGGGCCTGGGGTTCAAATTGATGCTTGACTAGTTGGTGAAGAAGCTAGAGTAGTGTATTTGCTGACCTGGAGGCATTTTGAATAAACAGGTTGTCGCGCGAAATGAAAACTGAGTCCTAGAAACGGCCTCTTTAACGAGCGCCGGTGTAGAAACTAGTCGATATAGGCACCATTTACTCAGTTTCTCTCAGGGCCTGGGGTTCAAATTGATGCTTGACTAGTTGGCGAAGAAGCTGGAGTAGTGTATTTGCTGACCTGGAGGCATTTTGAATAAACAGGTTGTCGCGCGAAATGAAAACCGAGTCCTAGAAACGGCCTCTTTAACGAGCGCCGATGTAGAAATTAGTCGATTGCGGCACCATTTACTCAGTTTCTCTCAGCGCCTGGGTTCAAATTGATGCTTGACTAGTTGGTGAAGAAGCTGGAGTAGTGTATTTGCTGACCTGGAGGCATTTTGAATAAACAGGTTGTCGCGCGAAATGAAAACTGAGTCCTAGAAATGGCCTCTTTAACGAGCGCCGGTGTAGAAACTAGTCGATTGAGGCACCATTTACTCAGTTTCTCTCAGGGCCCGGGGTTCAAATTGATGCTTGACTAGTTGGTGAAGAAGCTGGAGTAGTGTATTTGCTGACGTGGAGGCATTTTGAATAAAAAGGTTGTCACGCGAAATGAAAACTGAGTCCCAGAAACGGCCTCTTTAACGATTACCGGTGTAGATACTAGTCGATTGAGGCACCATTTACTCAGTTTCTCTCAGGGCCTAGGGTTCAAATTGATGCTTGACTAGTTGGTGAAGAAGCTGGAGTAGTGTATTTGCTGACTGGAGGCATTTTGAATAAACAGGTTGTCGCGCGAAATGAAAACTGAGTCCTAAAACGGCCTCTTTATCGAGCGCCGATGTAGAAACTAGTCGATTGAGTCACCATTTACTCAGTTTCTCTCAGGGCCTGGGGTTCAAATTGAAGCTTAACTAATTGTGGAAGAAGCTGGAGTAGTGTATTTGCTGACCTGGAGGCATTTTGAATAAACAGGTTGTCGCGCGAAATGAAAACTGAGTCCTAGAAACGGACTCTTTAACGAGCGCCGGTGTAGAAACTAGTCGAGTGAGGCACCATTTACTCAGTTTCTCTCAGGGCCTGGGGTTCAAATTGATGCTTGACTAGTTGGTGAAGAAGCTGGAGTAGTGTATTTGCTGACCTGGAGGCATTTTGAATAAACAGTTTGTCGCGCGAAATGAAAACTGAGTCCTAGATACGGCCTCTTTAACGAGCGCCGGTGTAGAAACTAGTCGATTGGGACACCATTTACGTAGTTTCTCTCAGGACCTGGGGTTCAAATTGAATCTTAACTAGTTGGTGAAGAAGATGGAGTAGTGTATTTGCTGACCTGGAGGTATTTTGAATAAACAGGTTGTCGCGCGAAATGAAAACTGAGTCCTAGAAACGGCCTCTTTAACGAGCGCCGGTGTAGAAACTAGTCGATTGAGGCACCATTTACTCAGTTTATCTCAGGGCCTGGGGTTCAAATTGATGCTTGACTAGTTGGTGAAGAAGCTGGAGTAGTGTATTTGCTGACTTGGAGGCATTTTGAATAAACAGGTTGTCGCGCGAAATGAAAACTGAGTCCTAAAACGGCCTCTTTATCGAGCGCCGATGTAGAAACTAGTCGATTGAGTCACCATTTACTCAGTTTCTCTCAGGGCCTGGGGTTCAAATTGAAGCTTAACTAATTGTGGAAGAAGCTGGAGTAGTGTATTTGCTGACCTGGAGGCATTTTGAATAAACAGGTTGTCGCGCGAAATGAAAACTGAGTCCTAGAAACGGACTCTTTAACGAGCGCCGGTGTAGAAACTAGTCGAGTGAGGCACCATTTACTCAGTTTCTCTCAGGGCCTGGGGTTCAAATTGAAGCTTAACTTGTTGGTGAAGAAGCTGGAGTAGTGTATTTGCTGACCAGGAGGCATTTTGAATAAACAGGTTGTCGCGCGAAATGAAAACTGAGTCCCAGAAACGGCCTCTTTAACGAGCGCCGGAGTAGAAACTAGTCGATTGAGGCACCATTTACTCAGTTTCTCTCGGGGACTGGGGTTCAAATTGAAGCTTAACTAGTTGGTGAAGAAGCTGGAGTAGTGTATTTGCTGACCAGGAGGCATTTTGAATAAACAGGTTGTCGCGCGAAATGAAAACTGAGTCCCAGAAACGGCTTCTTTAACGAGCGCCGGTGTAGAAACTAGTCGATTGAGGCACCATTTACTCAGTTTCTCTCAGGGCCTGGGGTTCAAATTGATGCTTGACTAGTTGGTGAAGAAGCTAGAGTAGTGTATTTGCTGACCTGGAGGCATTTTGAATAAACAGGTTGTCGCGCGAAATGAAAACTGAGTCCTAGAAACGGCCTCTTTAACGAGCGCCGGTGTAGAAACTAGTCGATATAGGCACCATTTACTCAGTTTCTCTCAGGGCCTGGGGTTCAAATTGATGCTTGACTAGTTGGCGAAGAAGCTGGAGTAGTGTATTTGCTGACCTGGAGGCATTTTGAATAAACAGGTTGTCGCGCGAAATGAAAACTGAGTCCTAGAAACGGCCTCTTTAACGAGCGCCGATATAGAAATTAGTCGATTGCGGCACCATTTACTCAGTTTCTCTCAGCGCCTGGGTTCAAATTGATGCTTGACTAGTTGGTGAAGAAGCTGGAGTAGTGTATTTGCTGACCTGGAGGCATTTTGAATAAACAGGTTGTCGCGCGAAATGAAAACTCAGTCCTAGAAACGGCCTCTTTAACGAGCGCCGGTGTAGAAACTAGTCGATTAAGGCACTATTTACTCAGTTTCTCTCAGGGCCCGGGGTTCAAATTGATGCTTGACTAGTTGGTGAAGAAGCTGGAGTAGTGTATTTGCTGACGTGGAGGCATTTTGAATAAACAGGTTGTCACGCGAAATGAAAACTGAGTCCCAGAAACGGCCTCTTTAACGATTACCGGTGTAGATACTAGTCGATTGAGGCACCATTTACTCAGTTTCTCTCAGGGCCTGGGATTCAAATTTATGCTTGACTAGTTGGTGAAGAAGCTGGAGTAGTGTATTTGCTGACCTGGAGGCATTTTGAATAAACAGGCTGTCGCGCGAAATGAAAACTGAGTCCTAGAAACGGCCTCTTTAACGAGCGCCGGGGTAGAAACTAGTCGATTGAGGCACCATTTACTCAGTTTCTCTCAGGACCTGGGGTTCAAATTGAATCTTAACTAGTTGGTGAAGAAGATGGAGTAGTGTATTTGCTGACCTGGAGGTATTTTGAATAAACAGGTTGTCGCGCGAAATGAAAACTGAGTCCTAGAAACGGCCTCTTTAACGAGCGCCGGTGTAGAAACTAGTCGATTGAGGCACCATTTACTCAGTTTATCTCAGGGCCTGGGGTTCAAATTGATGCTTGACTAGTTGGTGAAGAAGCTGGAGTAGTGTATTTGCTGACTTGGAGGCATTTTGAATAAACAGGTTGTCGCGCGAAATGAAAACTGAGTCCTAAAACGGCCTCTTTATCGAGCGCCGATGTAGAAACTAGTCGATTGAGTCACCATTTACTCAGTTTCTCTCAGGGCCTGGGGTTCAAATTGAAGCTTAACTAATTGTGGAAGAAGCTGGAGTAGTGTATTTGCTGACCTGGAGGCATTTTGAATAAACAGGTTGTCGCGCGAAATGAAAACTGAGTCCTAGAAACGGCCTCTTTAACGAGCGCCGGTGTAGAAACTAGTCGAGTGAGGCACCATTTACTCAGTTTCTCTCAGGGCCTGGGGTTCAAATTGAAGCTTAACTTGTTCGTGAAGAAGCTGGAGTAGTGTATTTGCTGACCAGGAGGCATTTTGAATAAACAGGTTGTCGCGCGAAATGAAAACTGAGTCTCAGAAACGGCCTCTTTAACGAGCGCCGGTGTAGAAACTAGTCGATTGAGTCACCATTTACTCATTTTCTCTCATCTGAGAAAGTAGGTCACCTGGGTCGGGTAAAGCAGCGTAGATAAGGCTGGAGTTTATGAACAAGTTGATGTCTACTAGGGCATTGACCGTACAAGGTTTTTTCGACTATAGGGGTTTTGTAGCAGCCCAGCAGCATCCGTGTGACAGAGAGTCATATTAAGGATAGGGTTATGCTTTCCCCTTGAACCCTTGCAGAAAAAGTAGGAAAATGGACTAAAATTGTTGGATAAGTGGATTTGCAGTATCTCAACAATCAGAACTGCGAATATTCCCTGGGTTTCAAATTGATGCTCGACTAGTTGGTGAAGAAGCTGGAGTAGTGTATTTGCTGACCTGGAGGCATTTTGAATAAACAGGTTGTCGCGCGAAATGAAAGCTGAGTCCCAGAAACGGCCTCTTTAACGAGCGCCGGAGTAGAAACTAGTCGATTGAGGCACCATTTACTCAGTTTCTCTCGGGGCCTGGGGTTCAAATTGAAGCTTAACTACTTGGTGAAGAAGCTGGAGTAGTGTATTTGCTGACCAGGAGGCATTTTGAATAAATAGGTTGTCGCGCGAAATGAAAACTGAATCCCAGAAATGGCTTCTTTAACGAGCGCCGGTGTAGAAACTAGTCGATTGAGGCACCATTTACTCAGTTTCTCTCAGGGCCTGGGGTTCAAATTGATGCTTGACTAGTTGGTGAAGAAGCTAGAGTAGTGTATTTGCTGACCTGGAGGCATTTTGAATAAACAGGTTGTCGCGCGAAATGAAAACTGAGTCCTAGAAACGGCCTCTTTAACGAGCGCCGGTGTAGAAACTAGTCGATATAGGCACCATTTACTCAGTTTCTCTCAGGGCCTGGGGTTCAAATTGATGCTTGACTAGTTGGCGAAGAAGCTGGAGTAGTGTATTTGCTGACCTGGAGGCATTTTGAATAAACAGGTTGTCGCGCGAAATGAAAACCGAGTCCTAGAAACGGCCTCTTTAACGAGCGCCGATGTAGAAATTAGTCGATTGCGGCACCATTTACTCAGTTTCTCTCAGCGCCTGGGTTCAAATTGATGCTTGACTAGTTGGTGAAGAAGCTGGAGTAGTGTATTTGCTGACCTGGAGGCATTTTGAATAAACAGGTTGTCGCGCGAAATGAAAACTGAGTCCTAGAAATGGCCTCTTTAACGAGCGCCGGTGTAGAAACTAGTCGATTGAGGCACCATTTACTCAGTTTCTCTCAGGGCCCGGGGTTCAAATTGATGCTTGACTAGTTGGTGAAGAAGCTGGAGTAGTGTATTTGCTGACGTGGAGGCATTTTGAATAAAAAGGTTGTCACGCGAAATGAAAACTGAGTCCCAGAAACGGCCTCTTTAACGATTACCGGTGTAGATACTAGTCGATTGAGGCACCATTTACTCAGTTTCTCTCAGGGCCTAGGGTTCAAATTGATGCTTGACTAGTTGGTGAAGAAGCTGGAGTAGTGTATTTGCTGACCTGGAGGCATTTTGAATAAACAGGTTGTCGCGAGAAATGAAAACTGAGTGCTAGAAACGGCCTCTTTAACGAGCGCCGGGGTAGAAACTAGTGGATTGAGGCACCATTTACTCAGTTTCTCTCAGGGCCTGGGGTTCAAATTGAAACTTAATTGTTGGTGAAGAAGCTGGAGTAGTGTATTTGCTGACCTAGAGGCATTTTGAATAAACAGGTTGTCGCGCGAAATGAAAACTGAGTCCTAGAAACGACCTCTTTAACGAGCGCCGGTGTAGAAACTAGTCAATTGAGGCACCATTTACTCATTTTCTCTCAGGGCCTGGGGTTCAAATTGATGCTTGACTAGTTGGTGAAGAAGCTAGAGTAGTGTTTTTGCTGACCTGGAGGCATTTTGAATAAACAGGTTGTCGCGCGAAATGAAAACTGAGTCCCAGAAACGGCCTCTTTAACGAGCGCCGGTGTAGAAACTAGTCGATATAGGCACCATTTGCTCAGTTTCTCTCAGGGCCTGGGGTTCAAATTGATGCTTGACTAGTTGGTGAAGAAGCTGGAGTAGTGTATTTGCTGACCTGGAGGCATTTTGAATAAACAGGTTGTCGCGCGAAATGAAAACTGAGTCCCAGAAACGGCCTCTTTAACAAGCGCCGGTGTAGAAACAAGTCGATTGAGGCACCATTTACTCAGTTTCTCTCAGGGCCTGGGGTTCAAATTGATGCTTGACTAGTTGGTGAAGAAGTTGGAGTAGTGTATTTGCTGACCTGGAGGCATTTTGAATAAACAGCTTGTCGCGCGAAATGAAAACTGAGTCCTAGAAACGGCCTCTTTAACGAGCGCCGGTGTAGAAACTAGTCGATTGAGACACTATTTACTCAGTTTCTCTCAGGGCCTGGGGTTCAAATTGATGCTTTACTAGTTGCTTAAGAAGCTGGAGTAGTGTATTTGCTGACCTGGAGGCATTTTGAATAAACAGGTTGTCACGCGAAATGAAAACTGAGTCCCAGAAACGGCCTCTTTAACGATTACCGGTGTAGAAACTAGTCGATTGAGGCACCATTTACTCAGTTTCTCTTAGGGCCTGGGGTTCAAATTGATGCTTGACTAGTTGGTGAAGAAGCTGGAGTAGTGTATTTGCTCACCTGGAGGCATTTTGAATAAACAGGTTGTCGCGCGAAATGAAAACTGAGTCCTAAAAACGGCCTCTTTAACGAGCGCTGGTGTAGAAACTAGTCGATTGAGGCACCATTTACGCAGTTTCTCTCAGGGCCTGGGGTTCAAATTGAAGCTTAACTAGTTGGTGAAGAAGCTGGAGTAGTGTATTTGCTGGCCTGGAGGCATTTTGAATAAACAGGTTGTCGCGCGAAATGAAAATTGAGTCCTAGAAACGGCCGCTTTAACGAGCACCGGTGTAGAAACTAGTCGATTGAGGCACAATTTACTCAGTTTATCTCAGGGCCTGGGGTTCAAATTGATGCTTGACTAGTTGGTGAAGAAGCTGGAGTAGTGTATTTGCTGACCTGGAGGCATTTCGAATACACAGGTTGTCGCGCGAAATGAAAACTGAGTCCTAAAAACGGCCTCTTTAACGAGCGCCGGTGTAGAAACTAGTCGATTGAGTCACCATTTACTCAGTTTATCTCAGGGCCTGGGGTTCAAATTGAAGCTTAACTAGTTGGTGATGAAGCTGGAGTAGTGTATTTGCTGACCTGGAGGCATTTTGAATAAATAAGTTGTCGCGCGAAATGAAAACTGAGTCCTAGAAACGGCCTCTTTTACGAGCGCCGGTGTAGAAACTAGTCGATTGAGGCACCATTTACTCAGTTTCTCTCAGGGCCTGCGGTTCAAATTGATGCTTGACTAGTTGGTGAAGAAGCTGGAGTAGTGTATTTGCTGACCTGGAGGCATTTTGAATAAACAGGTTGTCGCGCGAAATGAAAACTGAGTCCCAGAAACGGCCTCTTTAACGAGCGCCGGTGTAGAAACTAGTCGATATAGGCACCATTTACTCAGTTTCTCTCAGGGCCTAGGGTTCAAATTGATGCTTTACTAGTTGGTGAAAAAGCTGGAGTAGTGTATTTGCTGACCTGGAGGCATTTTGAATAGACAGGTTGTCGCGCGAAATGAAAACTGAGTCCTAGAAACGGCCTCTTTAACGAGCGCCGGTGTAGAAACTAGTCGATTGAGGCACCATTTACTCAGTTTCTCTCAGGGCCTGGGGTTCAAATTGAAGCTTAACTAGTTGGTGAAGAAGCTGGAGTAGTGTATTTGCTGACTGTAGCGCCCCGACTGCTATACAGTGATGCTGCGTGTCACCTGTTACGCGATACAAACGGAGGTTACGGGTTTACCAACCCCGGCCAAAACCTTTGGCAGGCGTTGCTGGGCACACCGCTCCCAACAACACAACTCCCCGAGTGATGCCGTAACACGGGCGCAACCCTCAAAGCATAACAGTAAGATCAAGACTTGTGGAACAACTAGCACTTCACAGACTCTACGACACAAATCAATATAGTGCAACTCTTATAATAGAGAAGGATAGCAAAAGTACAAACAGAGGTCACAGACCCAACATTACATCATGCGGAAGCGAAGTGTGTTGTTCTAAACAACAAAATCCAAATATGGCCTAAGAGGCCTGCAAATAAACACTCCAGCGCCAACTGATCCGGGATGTCCCAAGCTGCCACCTGGGAACCCCAGACTACTCGTCGACATCCTGAAAACAAAGCAAAGACGTTGAGTTCGACGAACTCGCAAGATTAAGAGCTAATATATGCTCGAATGAAGCTTTCAAGGTTTTATGGCTCTTTTGCATAAAGCTGATTTTATTGAAATAAACAAATAAATCCATGGCATCGACTATTCAGAACATTTTATAAAGAGGTAAGAAGTAACTCTTTTCTTTCAAAGCACTTTCCAACACCAACATCACCATCATCTTCCATGTACCTGTTCACCTGTCTACAAGGCACCTCCACGAATCACCCTCGAGGAAGTCCACCTTTTGTTATTAGTAGTACCTTTAGTACTCAAATTTTAATCATTCCGTTAAAGTTATTCTATGATCAGCGTCCTTGCCCAAGTCGTCCATAACCGCGGACACGGCTTTTCGAAAAGATTTATCCCTGCAGGGGTGTACAAAGTAGAAGTCCCCGGAGTCCCGAAGGGCCCCAGATCCTTCGCCACGCGTACCGTCCGGCCCATTACCTGCGCATAAGCTCTCTTCCGGGGAAAGCCGGCTGGGTGGGAGCGGTGTCGACTTCTCCCTCGTTAAGGACTTTCCAGGATCATCAGTGGCGGTAGGGCTGCCAGGATCACACACCCCGCCCCACGGCCACTTATTTTCCTAAACACCACAGTCCTCGTCTCCGTCCTGGCCACCATCTTCACGCACACGCAAATGGAAAGCCAAACTAGAGGACCCTGGCTAGTCCCGCCCGAGTTATTTAGTCTATGAGGGTTCCTGCACTGCGAATGCATAGGCCTCACGCATGGTTGCACGCTCAGTCTTGGTCCAGGAGGTCGAGAACTCGCACCTAGGCGGCAAGAACGAGACAACCCACCACATTCCATGTGGCCTCTCATCCCCGCCTTTTAAGCATGTTATTATCCATTTCCACATTTTCTCCAACATCAACACTGTCATTCCACCACCTGTTCCAACATGTACCAACAATAGTACCACTAGGCATTTAGCTAAGCATGTCTAAGCATTGACATAGCATAGTACGTATATAAGGCCAACATTACAAACCTAGGGTAATAGAAGGGAAAACAGGTATATGGCAACAGAATCCTAATGCAACTACTAGGATACTCTACTGTAAGCAAAAGACATTTAGAACCGAATGCAATATTATAGTGGAGAAAATAATTGCGGAAAATAGGATAAGATATGCTCAGAGGGGGGGTTACGCTTGCCTTGACGAGATAAGCGGTAGTAGGAGTCGTCGGAGGATTGTAGTTGCACCCCAACTCCTCGGTCTACCGGAGCACAAACAATACCGGAAAAGAAACACAATCAACACATGGCATTGTGCAATGCATACAAACATGATGATATGACATTTTAATGCAACTATGCGATCCTAGGCATGAACAACAATTTAAATGAGCTGTCCCAAATTATTTGGCAATAATTGGCACAAACCCATCTTTATCTTAAAGATTCTAATACTACTAGAAATACCTTAGTGTAATAATGATCAAGTATGCATGATGAGGATGATTTTAGGTAGCTCACCTTTTTCTGAGCGTTTTGGTACCTCGAACACATTTTTCTGAGCTCCGGGTAAAAAGTTATTATTTTTATAAATTATTATTTAAAATAATTGCCTTTAATTATTTTCCTTTCCTCTCTTCAAAAAATGTCCTGATTTTGAGTTAAACCAACACAGGGCACATTGTTTACTCCAAAAAGAAGAAGAAAAAGGAATTGGACAGTGCAAGATTTGTTACTGGACAAATTCGGAAAGTCCGAATCTTTCCCAAATCGGAATATCCGATCGAAAGAGCAACTCCAAGAAACGGCTAAGGACCAAGATGGAACACGTACTGATAGAAATCGGACAATCCGATTCGTACCCAGCTCGGATAATCCGATTAGCTCCGCTGGTTGAGAAATTGGCTAAGGAAACTACTCATTCCCGTACTGGAAATAAGCGGATATTCCGATTCGGCAAGAGCCCGGATTTTCCGAGCGGAAGAACAGCACGGCGGCGTCGCGCTGGGCGCACGGGCGCGACGGGGGAACGGCGATGCAGGGCCAGGGGGAGAGAGGGGAAGAAGGGAAGCGAGGGAGCAGCTCACCAGGAGCACGTAGGCGTGGTCGGTGAGGGTCGGGGTCGACCACGGCGGCCGGAATTTGTCGGGAACGAGCGCGGCGAGCGACGGACGGTCGTCGGGAAGACGAGCTCGATTAGCTCGAAGCCGGACCTCCCAGCAAGCGAGCGACGGCGGTGGAGGTAGAGGACGACGCGGCGGAGGCGTTGGAGTACTCGGCTGGCTCCGGAGAAACTCTTGTCGACGGCGATGTGTGGAGGACGGCGACGGGGCAGCGTCGATCTCGGGGCTAGCTAGGGTTCGCGCTCGATCCGGAAAACGAGGGAACGAGTGGGAGGGGAGCATCGCGGGCTCGGGTGGGGCTGCCCTCTTGCAGGCAGGGGAGAGGAGGGGACCTGGGCGGGCACGGCGAGCTCGAGCTGGTGCGGCTCGGCCGGCCAGCTCGGTCGCTACAGAGGCAGAGGAGGAAGAAACCAGACTTTACAACGAGGTCCCTGGCTAGAATTTCTTCCATCACGGACAGGTCCTCCTCCATTACAAAGAGGTCCTTTTCTGTTTTTAAAACCAGTAGTACTTCTAGGATTTAATTGGGGCATAAAAACATTTTACAAAAATATAAGAAAATTCATGGGGCTTCCCCGTAATATGTAGAAGCACCACAAAAATTGGCATCTCAAAATAAAATGTTTTGAAACACTTTTGTTTAGAAGGGCGGAATCTAGCAATTTTGGTAAAACCAAAATGATAGTACTTTGGAATTTTAAAAGCAAGTGAAAAATATTAATTTGAACTCTTTGAAACTTCCTTGGCAAATATAGGATGCCAAGTATTTGTCTTGCAAGTTAGAGTGCTTTCATGTTTTAAAATTTGTTAACACAAGTTTGGCATTTGTTTTTTTTTAAAAGATGCCAAACCAAAAGTTTTTGTTGTTTAGCAATTCAAATTGAATGCCATGATGCAATGCAACACAAAAGTGGAAAATTTATTCGGGTTTTTTAGGTTCTGAACTTTGGGCTGTTACACTGACCAGGAGGCATTTTGAATAAACAGGTTGTCGCGCGAAATGAAAACTGAGTCTCAGAAACGGCCTCTTTAACGAGCGCCGGTGTAGAAACTAGTCGATTGAGTCACCATTTACTCATTTTGTCTCATCTGAGAAAGTAGGTCACCTAGGTCGGGTAAAGCAGCGTAGATAAGGCTGGAGTTTATGAACAAGTTGATGTCTACTAGGGCATTGACCGTACAAGGTTTTTTCGACTATAGGGGTTTTGTAGCAGCCCAGCAGCATCCGTGTGACAGAGAGTCATATTAAGGATAGGGTTATGCTTTCCCCTTGAACCCTTGCAGAAAAAGTAGGAAAATGGACTAAAATTGTTGGATAAGTCGATTTGCAGTATCTCAACAATCAGAACTGCGAATATTCCCTGGGTTTCAAATTGATGCTTGACTAGTTGGTGAAGAAGCTGGAGTAGTGTATTTGCTGACCTGGAGGCATTTTGAATAAACAGGTTGTCGCGCGAAATGAAAACTGAGTCCCAGAAACGGCCTCTTTAACGAGCGCCGGAGTAGAAACTAGTCGATTGAGGCACCATTTACTCAGTTTCTCTCGGGGCCTGGGGTTCAAATTGAAGCTTAACTAGTTGGTGAAGAAGCTGGAGTAGTGTATTTGCTGACCAGGAGGCATTTTGAATAAACAGGTTGTCGCGCGAAATGAAAACTGATTCCTAGAAACGGCCTCTTTAACGAGCGCCGGTGTAGAAATTAGTCGATTGCGGCACCATTTACTCAGTTTCTCTCAGCGCCTGGGGTTCAAATTGATGCTTGACTAGTTGGTGAAGAAGCTGGAGTAGGGTATTTGCTGACCTGGAGGCATTTTGAATAAACAGGTTGTCGCGCGAAATGAAAACTGAGTCCTAGAAATGGCCTCTTTAACGAGCGCCGGGGTAGAAACTAGTCGATTGAGGCACCATTTACTTAGTTTCTCTCAGGGCCTGGGGTTCAAATTGATGCTTGACTAGTTGGTGAAGAAGCTGGAGTAGTGTATTTGCTGACCTGGAGGCATTTTGAATAAACAGGTTGTCGCGCGAAATGAAAACTGAGTCCTAGAAATGGCCTCTTTAACGAGCGCCGGTGTAGAAACTAGTCGATTAAGGCACTATTTACTCAGTTTCTCACAGGGCCCTGGGTTCAAATTGATGCTTGACTAGTTTGTGAAGAAGCTGGAGTAGTGTATTTGTTGACGTGGAGGCATTTTGAATAAACAGGTTGTCACGCGAAATGAAAACTGAGTCCCAGAAACGGCCTCTTTAACGATTACCGGTGTAGAAACTAGTCGATTGAGGCACCATTTACTCAGTTTCTCTCAGGGCCTGGGGTTCAAATTGATGCTTGACTAGTTGGTGAAGAAGCTGGAGTAGTGTATTTGCTGTCCTGGAGGCATTTTGAATAAACAGGTTGTCGCGCGAAATGAAAACTGAGTCCTAGAAACGACCTCTTTAACGAGCGCCGGGGTAGAAACTAGTCGATTGAGGCACCATTTACTCAGTTTCTCTCAGGGCCTGGGGTTCAAATTGATGCTTGACTAGTTGGTGAAGAAGCTGGAGTAGTGTATTTGCTGTCCTGGAGGCATTTTGAATAAACAGGTTGTCGCGCGAAATGAAAACTGAGTCCCAGAAACGGCTTCTTTAACGAGCGCCGGTGTAGAAACTAGTCGATTGAGGCACCATTTACTCAGTTTCTCTCAGGGCCTGGGGTTCAAATTGATGCTTGACTAGTTGGTGAAGAAGCTAGAGTAGTGTATTTGCTGACCTGGAGGCATTTTGAATAAACAGGTTGTCGCGCGAAATGAAAACTGAGTCCTAGAAACGGCCTCTTTAACGAGCGCCGGTGTAGAAACTAGTCGATATAGGCACCATTTACTCAGTTTCTCTCAGGGCCTGGGGTTCAAATTGATGCTTGACTAGTTGGCGAAGAAGCTGGAGTAGTGTATTTGCTGACCTGGAGGCATTTTGAATAAACAGGTTGTCGCGCGAAATGAAAACTGAGTCCTAGAAACGGCCTCTTTAACGAGCGCCGGTGTAGAAATTAGTCGATTGCGGCACCATTTACTCAGTTTCTCTCAGCGCCTGGGGTTCAAATTGATGCTTGACTAGTTGGTGAAGAAGCTGGAGTAGTGTATTTGCTGACCTGGAGGCATTTTGAATAAACAGGTTGTCGCGCGAAATGAAAACTGAGTCCTAGAAATGGCCTCTTTAACGAGCGCCGGTGTAGAAACTAGTCGATTAAGGCACTATTTACTCAGTTTCTCACAGGGCCCGGGGTTCAAATTGATGCTTGACTAGTTTGTGAAGAAGCAGGAGTAGTGTATTTGTTGACGTGGAGGCATTTTGAATAAACAGGTTGTCACGCGAAATGAAAACTGAGTCCCAGAAACGGCCTCTTTAACGATTACCAGTGTAGAAACTAGTCGATTGAGGCACCATTTACTCAGTTTCTCTCAGGGCCTGGGGTTCAAATTGATGCTTGACTAGTTGGTGAAGAAGCTGGAGTAGTGTATTTGCTGTCCTGGAGGCATTTTGAATAAACAGGTTGTCGCGCGAAATGAAAACTGAGTCCTAGAAACGGCCTCTTTAACGAGCGCCGGGGTAGAAACTAGTCGATTGAGGCACCATTTACTCAGTTTCTCTCAGGGCCTGGGGTTCAAATTGAAGCTTAACTAGTTGGTGAAGAAGCTGGAGTAGTGTATTTGCTGACCTAGAGGCATTTTGAATAAACAGGTTGTCGCGCGAAATGAAAACTGAGTCCTAGAAACGACCTCTTTAACGAGCGCCGGTGTAGAAACTAGTCAATTGAGGCACCATTTACTCATTTTCTCTCAGGGCCTAGGGTTCAAATTGATGCTTGACTAGTTGGTGAAGAAGCTAGAGTAGTGTTTTTGCTGACCTGGAGGCATTTTGAATAAACAGGTTGTCGCGCGAAATGAAAACTGAGTCCCAGAAACGGCCTCTTTAACGAGCGCCGGTGTAGAAACTAGTCGATATAGGCACCATTTACTCAGTTTCTCTCAGGGCCTGGGGTTCAAATTGATGCTTGACTAGTTGGTGAAGAAGCTGGAGTAGTGTATTTGCTGACCTGGAGGCATTTTGAATAAACAGGTTGTCGCGCGAAATGAAAACTGAGTCCCAAAAACGGCCTCTTTAACAAGCGCCGGTGTAGAAACAAGTCGATTGAGGCACCATTTACTCAGTTTCTCTCAGGGCCTGCGGTTCAAATTGATGCTTGACTAGTTGGTGAAGAAGTTGGAGTAGTGTATTTGCTGACCTGGAGGCATTTTGAATAAACAGCTTGTCGCGCGAAATGAAAACTGAGTCCTAGAAACGGCCTCTTTAACGAGCGCCGGTGTAGAAACTAGTCGATTGAGACACTATTTACTCAGTTTCTCTCAGGGCCTGGGGTTCAAATTGATGCTTGACTAGTTGCTTAAGAAGCTGGAGTAGTGTATTTGCTGACCTGGAGGCATTTTGAATAAACAGGTTGTCACGCGAAATGAAAACTGAGTCCCAGAAACGGCCTCTTTAACGATTACCGGTGTAGAAACTAGTCGATTGAGGCACCATTTACTCAGTTTCTCTTAGGGCCTGGGGTTCAAATTGATGCTTGACTAGTTGGTGAAGAAGCTGGAGTAGTGTATTTGCTCACCTGGAGGCATTTTGAATAAACAGGTTGTCGCGCGAAATGAAAATTGAGTCCTAGAAACGGCCTCTTTAACGAGCGCCGGTGTAGAAACTAGTCGATTGAGGCACCATTTACGCAGTTTCTCTCAGGGCCTGGGGTTCAGATTGAAGCTTAACTAGTTGGTGAAGAAGCTGGAGTAGTGTATTTGCTGACCTGGAGGCATTTTGAATAAACAGGTTGTCGCGCGAAATGAAAAATGAGTCCTAGAAACGGCCTCTTTAACGAGCGCCGGTGTAGAAACTAGTCGATTGAGGCACCATTTACTCAGTTTATCTCAGGGCCTGGGGTTCAAATTGATGCTTGACTAGTTGGTGAAGAAGCTGGAGTAGTGTATTTGCTGACCTGGAGGCATTTCGAATAAACAGGTTGTCGCGCGAAATGAAAACTGAGTCCTAAAAACGGCCTCTTTAACGAGCGCCGGTGTAGAAACTAGTCGATTGAGTCACCATTTACTCAGTTTATCTCAGGGCCTGGGGTTCAAATTGAAGCTTAACTAGTTGGTGATGAAGCTGGAGTAGTGTATTTGCTGACCTGGAGGCATTTTGAAAAAACAAGTTGTCGCGCGAAATGAAAACTGAGTCCTAGAAACGGCCTCTTTTACGAGCGCCGGTGTAGAAACTAGTCGATTGAGGCACCATTTACTCAGTTTCTCTCAGGGCCTGGGGTTCAAATTGATGCTTGACTAGTTGGTGAAGAAGCTGGAGTAGTGTATTTGCTGACCTGGAGGCATTTTGAATAAACAGGTTGTCGCGCGAAATGAAAACTGAGTCCCAGAAACGGCCTCTTTAACGAGCGCCGGTGTAGAAACTAGTCGATATAGGCACCATTTACTCAGTTTCTCTCAGGGCCTAGGGTTCAAATTGATGCTTTACTAGTTGGTGAAGAAGCTGGAGTAGTGTATTTACTGACCTGGAGGCATTTTGAATAAACAGGTTGTCGCGCGAAATAAAAACTGAGTCCTAGAAACGACCTCTAACGAGCACCGGTGTAGAAACTAGTCGATTAAGGCACTATTTACTCAGTTTCTCTCAGGGCCCGGGGTTCAAATTGATGCTTGACTAGTTGGTGAAGAAGCTGGAGTAGTGTATTTGCTGACCTGGAGGCATTTTGAATAAACAGGTTGTCACGCGAAATGAAAACTGAGTCCCAGAAACGGCCTCTTTAACGAGCACCGGTGTAGAAACTAGTCGATTGAGACACCATTTACTCAGTTTTTCTCAGGGCCTGGGGTTCAAATTGATGCTTGACTAGTTGGTGAAGAAGCTGGAGTACTATATTTGCTGACGTGGAGGCATTTTGAATAAACAGGTTGTCACGCGAAATGAAAACTGAGTCCCAGAAACGGCCTCTTTAACGATTGCCGGTGTAGAAACTAGTCGATTGAGGCACCATTTACTCAGTTTCTTTCAGGGCCTGGGGTTCAAATTGATGCTTGACTAGTTGGTGAAGAAGCTGGAGTAGTGTATTTGCTGACCTGGAGGCATTTTGAATAAACAGGTTGTCGCGCGAAATGAAAACTGAGTCCTAGAAACGGCCTCTTTAACGAGCGCCGGGGTAGAAACTAGTCGATTGAGGCACCATTTACTCAGTTTCTCTCAGGGCCTGGGGTTCAAATTGAAGCTTAACTAGTTGGTGAAGAAGCTGGAGTAGTGTATTTGCTGACCTAGAGGCATTTTGAATAAACAGGTTGTCACGCGAAATGAAAACTGAGTCCCAGAAACGGCCTCTTTAACGATTACCGGTGTAGAAACTAGTCGATTGAGGCACCATTTACTCAGTTTCTCTCAGGGCCTGGGGTTCAGATTGATGCTTGACTAGTTGGTGAAGAAGCTGGAGTAGTGTATTTGCTGTCCTGGAGGCATTTTGAATAAACAGGTTGTCGCGCGAAATGAAAACTGAGTCCTAGAAACGGCCTCTTTAACGAGCGCCGGGGTAGAAACTAGTCGATTGAGGCACCATTTACTCAGTTTCTCTCAGGGCCTGGGGTTCAAATTGAAGCTTAACTAGTTGGTGAAGAAGCTGGAGTAGTGTATTTGCTGACCTAGAGGCATTTTGAATAAATAGGTTGTCGCGCGAAATGAAAACTGAGTCCTAGAAACGACCTCTTTAACGAGCGCCGGTGTAGAAACTAGTCAATTGAGGCACCATTTACTCATTTTCTCTCAGGGCCTAGGGTTCAAATTGATGCTTGACTAGTTGGTGAAGAAGCTAGAGTAGTGTTTTTGCTGACCTGGAGGCATTTTGAATAAACAGGTTGTCGCGCGAAATGAAAACTGAGTCCCAGAAACGGCCTCTTTAACGAGCGCCGGTGTAGAAACTAGTCGATATAGGCACCATTTACTCAGTTTCTCTCAGGGCCTGGGGTTCAAATTGATGCTTGACTAGTTGGTGAAGAAGCTGGAGTACTGTATTTGCTGACCTGGAGGCATTTTGAATAAACAGGTTGTCGCGCGAAATGAAAACTGAGTCCCAAAAACGGCCTCTTTAACAAGCGCCGGTGTAGAAACAAGTCGATTGAGGCACCATTTACTCAGTTTCTCTCAGGGCCTGGGGTTCAAATTGATGCTTGACTAGTTGGTGAAGAAGTTGGAGTAGTGTATTTGCTGACCTGGAGGCATTTTGAATAAACAGCTTGTCGCGCGAAATGAAAACTGAGTCCTAGAAACGGCCTCTTTAACGAGTGCCGGTGTAGAAACTAGTCGATTGAGACACTATTTACTCAGTTTCTCTCAGGGCCTGGGGTTCAAATTGATGCTTGACTAGTTGCTTAAGAAGCTGGAGTAGTGTATTTGCTGACCTGGAGGCATTTTGAATAAACAGGTTGTCACGCGAAATGAAAACTGAGTCCCAGAAACGGCCTCTTTAACGATTACCGGTGTAGAAACTAGTCGATTGAGGCACCATTTACTCAGTTTCTCTTAGGGCCTGGGGTTCAAATTGATGCTTGACTAGTTGGTGAAGAAGCTGGAGTAGTGTATTTGCTCACCTGGAGGCATTTTGAATAAACAGGTTGTTGCGCGAAATGAAAACTGAGTCCTAGAAACGGCCTCTTTAACGAGCGCCGGTGTAGAAACTAGTCGATTGAGGCACCATTTACGCAGTTTCTCTCAGGGCCTGGGGTTCAGATTGAAGCTTAACTAGTTGGTGAAGAAGCTGGAGTAGTGTATTTGCTGACCTGGAGGCATTTTGAATAAACAGGTTGTCGCGCGAAATGAAAAGTGAGTCCTAGAAACGGCCTCTATAACGAGCGCCGGTGTAGAAACTAGTCGATTGAGGCACCATTTACTCAGTTTATCTCAGGGCCTGGGGTTCAAATTGATGCTTGACTAGTTGGTGAAGAAGCTGGAGTAGTGTATTTGCTGACCTGGAGGCATTTCGAATAAACAGGTTGTCGCGCGAAATGAAAACTGAGTCCCAGAAACGGCCTCTTTAACGAGCGCCGGTGTAGAAACTAGTCGATATAGGCACCATTTACTCAGTTTCTCTCAGGGCCTAGGGTTCAAATTGATGCTTTACTAGTTGGTGAAGAAGCTGGAGTAGTGTATTTGCTGACCTGGAGGCATTTTGAATAAACAGGTTGTCGCGCGAAATAAAAACTGAGTCCTAGAAACGACCTCTAACGAGCACCGGTGTAGAAACTAGTCGATTAAGGCACTATTTACTCAGTTTCTCTCAGGGCCCGGGGTTCAAATTGATGCTTGACTAGTTGGTGAAGAAGCTGGAGTAGTGTATTTGCTGACCTGGAGGCATTTTGAATAAACAGGTTGTCACGCGAAATGAAAACTGAGTCCCAGAAACGGCCTCTTTAACGAGCACCGGTGTAGAAACTAGTCGATTGAGACACCATTTACTCAGTTTCTCTCAGGGCCTGGGGTTCAAATTGATGCTTGACTAGTTGGTGAAGAAGCTGGAGTACTATATTTGCTGACGTGGAGGCATTTTGAATAAACAGGTTGTCACGCGAAATGAAAACTGAGTCCCAGAAACGGCCTCTTTAACGATTGCCGGTGTAGAAACTAGTCGATTGAGGCACCATTTACTCAGTTTCTCTCCGGGCCTGGGGTTCAAATTGATGCTTGACTAGTTGGTGAAGAAGCTGGAGTAGTGTATTTGCTGACCTGGAGGCATTTTGAATAAACAGGTTGTCGCGCGAAATGAAAACTGAGTCCTAGAAACGGCCTCTTTAACGAGCGCCGGGGTAGAAACTAGTCGATTGAGGCACCATTTACTCAGTTTCTCTCAGGGCCTGGGGTTCAAATTGAAGCTTAACTAGTTGGTGAAGAAGCTGGAGTAGTGTATTTGCTGACCTAGAGGCATTTTGAATAAACAGCTTGTCGCGCGAAATGAAAACTGAGTCCTAGAAACGACCTCTTTAACGAGCGCCGGTGTAGAAACTAGTCAATTGAGGCACCATTTACTCATTTTCTCTCAGGGCCTGGGGTTCAAATTGATGCTTGACTAGTTGGTGAAGAAGCTAGAGTAGTGTTTTTGCTGACTTGGAGGCATTTTGAATAAACAGGTTGTCGCGCGAAATGAAAACTGAGTCCCAGAAACGGCCTCTTTAACGAGCGCCGGTGTAGAAACTAGTCGATATAGGCACCATTTACTCAGTTTCTCTCAGGGCCTGGGTTCAAATTGATGCTTGACTAGTTGGTGAAGAAGCTGGAGTAGTGTATTTGCTGACCTGGAGGCATTTTGAATAAACAGGTTGTCGCGCGAAATGAAAACTGAGTCCCAGAAACGGCCTCTTTAACAAGCGCCGGTGTAGAAACAAGTCGATTGAGGCACCATTTACTCAGTTTCTCTCAGGGCCTAGGGTACAAATTGATGCTTGACTAGTTGGTGAAGAAGTTGGAGTAGTGTATTTGCTGACCTGGAGGCATTTTGAATAAACAGCTTGTCGCGCGAAATGAAAACTGAGTCCTAGAAACGGCCTCTTTAACGAGCGCCGGTGTAGAAACTAGTCGATTGAGACACTATTTACTTAGTTTCTCTCAGGGCCTGGGGTTCAAATTGATGCTTGGCTAGTTGCTTAAGAAGCTGGAGTAGTGTATTTGCTGACCTGGAGGCATTTTGAATAAACAGGTTGTCACGCGAAATGAAAACTGAGTCCAGAAACGGCCTCTTTAACGATTATCGGTGTAGAAACTAGTCGATTGAGGCACCATTTACTCAGTTTCTCTTAGGGCCTGGGGTTCAAATTGATGCTTGACTAGTTGGTGAAGAAGCTGGAGTAGTGTATTTGCTCACCTGGAGGCATTTTGAATAAACAGGTTGTCGCGCGAAATGAAAACTGAGTCCTAGAAACGGCCTCTTTAACGAGCGCCGGTGTAGAAACTAGTCGGTTGAGGCACCATTTACGCAGTTTCTCTCAGGGCCTGGGGTTCAAATTGAAGCTTAACTAGTTGGTGAAGAAGCTGGATTAGTGTATTTGCTGACCTGGAGGCATTTTGAATAAACAGGTTGTCGCGCGAAATGAAAATTGAGTCCTCGAAACGGCCTCTTTAATGAGCGGCGGTGTAGAAACTAGTCGAGTGAGGAACCATTTACTCAGTTTATCTCAGGGCCTGGGGTTCAAATTGATGCTTGACTAGTTGGTGAAGAAGCTGGAGTAGTGTATTTGCTGACCTGGAGGCATTTCGAATAAACAGGTTGTCGCGCGAAATGAAAACTGAGTCCTAAAAACGGCCTCTTTAACGAGCGCCGGTGTAGAAACTAGTCGATTGAGTCACCATTTACTCAGTTTATCTCAGGGCCTGGGGTTCAAATTGAAGCTTAACTAGTTGGTGATGAAGCTGGAGTAGTGTATTTGCTGACCTGGAGGCATTTTGAATAAACAAGTTGTCGCGCGAAATGAAAACTGAGTCCTAGAAACGGCCTCTTTTACGAGCGCCGGTGTAGAAACTAGTCGATTGAGGCACCATTTACTCAGTTTCTCTCAGGGCCTGGGGTTCAAATTGATGCTTGACTAGTTGGTGAAGAAGCTGGAGTAGTGTATTTGCTGACCTGGAGGCATTTTGAATAAACAGGTTGTCGCGCAAAATGAAAACTGAGTCCCAGAAACGGCCTCTTTAACGAGCGCCGGTGTAGAAACTAGTCGATATAGGCACCATTTACTCAGTTTCTCTCAGGGCCTAGGGTTCAAATTGATGCTTGACTAGTTGGTGAAGAAGCTGGAGTAGTGTATTTGCTGATCTGGAGGCATTTTGAATAAACAGGTTGTCGCGCGAAATAAAAACTGAGTCCTAGAAACGACCTCTAGCGAGCACCGGTGTAGAAACTAGTCGATTAAGGCAGTATTTACCCAGTTTCTCTCAGGGCCCGGGTTCAAATTGATGCTTGACTAGTTGGTGAAGAAGCTGGAGTAGTGTATTTGCTGACCTGGAGGCATTTTGAATAAACAGGATGTCACGCGAAATGAAAACTGAGTCCCAGAAACGGCCTCTTTAACGATTGCCGGTGTAGAAACTAGTCGATTGAGGCACCATTTACTCAGTTTCTCTCAGGGCCTGGGGTTCAAATTGATGCTTGACTAGTTGGTGAAGAAGCTAGAGTAGTGTATTTGCTGACCTGGAGGCATTTTGAATAAACAGGTTGTCGCGCGAAATGAAAACTGAGTCCTAGAAACGGCCTCTTTAACGAGCGCCGGGGTAGAAACTAGTCGATTGAGGCACCATTTACTCAGTTTCTCTCAGGGCCTGGGGTTCAAATTGAAGCTTAACTAGTTGGTGAAGAAGCTGGAGTAGTGTATTTGCTGACCTAGAGGCATTTTGAATAAACAGGTTGTCGCGCGAAATGAAAACTGAGTCCTAGAAACGACCTCTTTAACGAGCGCCGGTGTAGAAACTAGTCAATTGAGGCACCATTTACTCATTTTCTCTCAGGGCCTGGGGTTCAAATTGATGCTTGACTAGTTGGTGAAGAAGCTAGAGTAGTGTTTTTGCTGACCTGGAGGCATTTTGAAAAAACAGGTTGTCGCGCGAGATGAAAACTGAGTCCCAGAAACGGCCTCTTTAACGAGCGCCGGTGTAGAAACTAGTCGATAGGCACCATTTACTCAGTTTCTCTCAGGGCCTGGGGTTCAAATTGATGCTTGACTAGTTGGTGAAGAAGCTGGAGTAGTGTATTTGCTGACCTGGAGGCATTTTGAATAAACAGGTTGTCGCGCGAAATGAAAACTGAGTCCCAGAAACGGCCTCTTTAACAGCGCGGTGTAGAAACAGTCGATTGAGGCACCATTTACTCAGTTTCTCTCAGGGCCTGGGGTTCAAATTGATGCTTGACTAGTTGGTGAAGAAGTTGGAGTAGTGTATTTGCTGACCTGGAGGCATTTTGAATAAACAGGTTGTCACGCGAAATGAAAACTGAGTCCCAGAAACGGCCTCTTTAACGATTGCCGGTGTAGAAACTAGTCGATTGAGGCACCATTTACTCAGTTTCTCTCAGGGCCTGGGGTTCAAATTGATGCTTGACTAGTTGGTGAAGAAGTTGGAGTAGTGTATTTGCTGACCTGGAGGCATTTTGAATAAACAGTTGTCGCGCGAAATGAAAACTGAGTCCTAGAACGGCCTCTTTTACGAGCGCCGGTGTAGAAACTAGTCGATTGAGGCACCATTTACTCAGTTTCTCTCAGGGCCTGGGGTTCAAATTGATGCTTGACTAGTTGGTGAAGAAGCTGGAGTAGTGTATTTGCTGACCTGGAGGCATTTTGAATAAACAGGTTGTCGCGCGAAATGAAAACTGAGTCCCAGAAACGGCCTCTTTAACGAGCGCCGGTGTAGAAACTAGTCGATATAGGCACCATTTACTCAGTTTCTCTCAGGGCCTGGGTTCAAATTGATGCTTGACTAGTTGGTGAAGAAGCTGGAGTAGTGTATTTGCTGACCTGGAGGCATTTTGAATAAACAGGTTGTCGCGCGAAATGAAAACTGAGTCCCAGAAACGGCCTCTTTAACAAGCGCCGGTGTAGAAACATGTCGATTGAGGCACCATTTACTCAGTTTCTCTCAGGGCCTAGGGTTCAAATTGATGCTTGACTAGTTGGTGAAAAGCTGGAGTAGTGTATTTGCTGACGTGGAGGCATTTTGAATAAACAGGTTGTCGCGCGAAATGAAAACTGAGTCCAGAAACGGCCTCTTTAACGACCGGTGTAGAAACTAGTCGATTGAGGCACCATTTACTCAGTTTCTCTCAGGGCCTGGGGTTCAAATTGATGCTTGACTAGTTGGTGAAGAAGTTGGAGTAGTGTATTTGCTGACCTGGAGGCATTTTGAATAAACAGCTTGTCGCGCGAAATGAAAACTGAGTCCTAGAAACGGCCTCTTTAACGAGCGCCGGTGTAGAAACTAGTCGATTGAGTCACCATTTACTCAGTTTATCTCAGGGCCTGGGGTTCAAATTGAAGCTTAACTAGTTGGTGATGAAGCTGGAGTAGTGTATTTGCTGACTTGGAGGCATTTTGAATAAACAGGTTGTCGCGCGAAATGAAAACTGAGTCCTAGAAACGACCTCTAGCGAGCACCGGTGTAGAAACTAGTCGATTAGGCACTATTTACCAGTTTCTCTCAGGGCCGGGGTTCAAATTGATGCTTGACTAGTTGGTGAAGAAGCTGGAGTAGTGTATTTGCTGACCTGGAGGCATTTTGAATAAACAGGTTGTCACGCGAAATGAAAACTGAGTCCTAGAAACGGCCTCTTTAACGATTGCCGATGTAGAAACTAGTCGATTGAGGCACCATTTACTCAGTTTCTCTCAGGGCCTGGGGTTCAAATTGATGCTTGACTAGTTGGTGAAGAAGCTGGAGTAGTGTATTTGCTGACCTGGAGGCATTTTGAATAAACAGGTTGTCGCGCGAAATGAAAACTGAGTCCCAGAAACGGCCTCTTTAACAAGCGCCGGTGTAGAAAAACTAGTCGATTGAGGCACCATTTACTTAGTTTCTCTCAGGGCCTAGGGTTCAAATTGATGCTTACTAGTTGGTGAAGAAGTTGGAGTAGTGTATTTGCTGACCTGGAGGCATTTTGAATAAACAGTTGTCGCGAAATGAAAACTGAGTCCTAGAAACGGCCTCTTTAACGAGCGCCGGTGTAGAAACTAGTCGATTGAGCACATTTACTTAGTTTCTCTCAGGCCTGGGGTTCAAATTGATGCTTGACTAGTTGCTTGAAGAAGCTGGAGTAGTGTATTTGCTGACCTGGAGGCATTTGAATAAACAGGTTGTCGCGAAATGAAAACTGAGTCCAAAACGGCCTCTTTAACGATCGGTGTAGAAACTAGTCGATTGGCACCATTTACTTAGTTTCTCTAGGGCCTGGGTTCAAATTGATGCTTGACTAGTTGGTGAAGAAGCTGGAGTAGTGTATTTGCTCACCTGGAGGCATTTTGAATAAACAGGTTGTCGCGCGAAATGAAAACTGAGTCCTAGAAACGGCCTCTTTAACGAGAGCCGGTGTAGAAACTAGTAGTTGAGGCACCATTTACTCAGTTTCTCTCAGGGCCTGGGGTTCAAATTGAGCTTGACTAGTTGGTGAAGAAGCTGGATTAGTGTATTTGCTGACCTGGAGGCATTTTGAATAAACAGGTTGTCGCGCGAAATGAAAACTGAGTCCTCGAAACGGCCTCTTTAACGAGCGGCGGTGTAGAAACTAGTCGATTGAGGCACCATTTACTCAGTTTATCTCAGGGCCTGGGGTTCAAATTGATGCTTGACTAGTTGGTGAAGAAGCTGGAGTAGTGTATTTGCTGACCTGAGGCATTTGAATAAACAGGTTGTCGCGCGAAATGAAAACTGAGTCCTAAAACGGCCTCTTTAACGAGCGCCGGTGTAGAAACTAGTCGATTGAGTCACCATTTACTCAGTTTCTCTCAGGGCCTGGGTTCAAATTGAATCTTAACTAGTTGGTGAATGAAGCTGGAGTAGTGTATTTGCTGACCTGGAGGCATTTTGAATAAAAGTTGTCGCGCGAAATGAAAACTGAGTCCCTAGAAACGGCCTCTTTACGAGCGCCGGTGTAGAAACTAGTCGATTAAGGCACTTTTACTCAGTTTCTCTCAG